>OX371264.1:64512230-64987127 GCA_947311025.1 Lypha dubia | reverse complement strand
TTCTCGTTCTCCACTGCGTATAAGTTATACGATTTAACAATAATTTATACTCATACGTATATATGTACTCGTACATATGTTTAATGATCAAATGCATAAAATGCGCACACTATTGAAAATAGTCTACACTTTGAATATTGAATAACAATTTTATTTTTATTGATATATTTTCTAAATGATTTGCCAGTTGATCCAGTTACACCTTTCACAATAACAATGAAAACAACATCAACAATTAAACCAACGTCATCGGCAACAGTAACAACAACAACACTAGCAGCAGCAACAACAACAGCAACAACGAAAATAGCACAACAGGAAGAAAACTTAAATAAATCGAGTGAAACACATATAAAGTGCAATAATATGACAACAAATGTTAGAGTCGCCACAGCAAATAATTGCAAGGACATTTTGCAAAATGAACTAAATATGACAACAGCAACAATAACAAAAAATCATCATCATTATCGCAATCATCATCTTCAATTGCCACACCATCATCATAAGCACCAGCAGCAACAACAACAACAACAACCAAAACACCATCAACATCAACTACAACTAAAGCAACAACAAAACCACCTACAATTTCCACAGCAGCAACTAGAGAAAATGTCTGTCCATTCGATTAGTTCCGAGGATATATCGACAGCAGTTGCTGGTAAATGCTGCAGTGCCGCAGCACGTAATCCGGCAATAAAAACTGGACGTCGTATACAATTAATGCAGGTAATTATTATCGTACCATTTTTAACACAATACGCACACCAGCAGGTATAGACGGACGAGAACATTCAAATATTTACAAGTCAATTGAGTAGAGCGGAGCATATTGCTTGCCATCACATACTTAGAGAATGGAAATTTTTATTTAAAAATTTAAATCTTTAAATCTTAAAAATCTTTTTAAAAGACATCTTTAAAGTAACAAATTTACATTCGAAAATTCCCCCTACTACTCTGCAGTATGAACTCGAAATTTTTTTAATGCAAATCAACCGAGCATAAGTTCGTTAAAAAAATAAAATGGATTTTATAAAAAAAAAAAATCCTAATCAAAAAGTATTTTGGAAATTCAACATTTAATAATTCATGTATCGGACTTAGGCCGTACAATAACTTGCAATTAAAAATTGTTTTATATATATTTTTATTTCAGATGATAATTTTACCTTTTATACCGATATTGGCTCTAATAGTTCAGACGTCTGTAATATTGCAAGAAATTTTAGAGTATAGATCTGAAGTGGCTGATATCGAGACTCAGGTAAGCAAAAAAATTAAAGAACAATTGCGGGGCAATAGTAATAAATTAAAGTAATAAATTTTAATCCATACGTATGGTTTTTAATTCAAAAGTATTTATTTAATTATTAAGCCTGTTTCTAACTGTTTAGGTTTTGTTTAAAATTTCATTTAAAAACGCACAAAGGAACAAAAACAATACAATACAAAACTTATAATTTATTCTAAGGATAAAATTAAATGACTAACAATTGATAAATTATTTTAATAGACATTTTATTAATTCAAAGTTCCTTAGAAAATGTTCTCACCATAAATTTCTTACTAAAGCCAGTATTAAATAACAATAAACATATAAATGTTGTTGTTTGTATTGTTCGCTTGTCTCAAACTCTTTCTCCACCTGTTGCTTATAAATATTTTCAAATTAGAGAAATGATGAAAGCAATAAAATGCTAAAAATAGGGTATCAAAAAAAGCTATTTTTTTCAAGAGATACTTTTTTCTTGACATTCGAAAAAAATTGAATTCAGAAAAAAATATTAAATTTTCTTGAAAAAACCAGCACAAAAAAATCTTTTAAAAATTTAATTGAAAAGAAACAGCATTTTACCCATCACTTCTTTCAAGCCTACATATGAATGTAGGCAGTAAACTATTTTTATACCAAAATTTTTGCAAAG
This sequence comes from Lypha dubia, assembly GCA_947311025.1. Lineage (NCBI taxonomy): Eukaryota > Metazoa > Arthropoda > Insecta > Diptera > Tachinidae > Lypha > Lypha dubia. The sequence continues at coordinate 64,985,196 of OX371264.1, read as the reverse complement.
AGAAAAAGTACCAAAAGAAAAAAAGTACCTAAAATAATAACTTTTTTGTCATTTTGCCCCTCTGAAAGTAGTACACTGTTAAAGTATAAAACTTTGTAGAAAAAAAACAGTGGACCAAAAGTACTAATTTGACCCGTTTTTATACCTTGTACAGTACCCTACATTTTCATATGGGTCACATGTTATCCGTCCACCAAATAGTGGTAATTATAATATTAGTAGCATAACTCGGTCAAATAAGAGATTAGCCCGAAAATTTGTTTTAATACTGGAAAATTGCAAACAAACCTTTGCCTGGATGTCGTATAGACATCGCAAAAGTTTTCTATAATCTCTTATACGTGTCTTATACGAAATATTATAGGACAAAGCATATATAAATTGGTTCCTTTTAATAATGAAAAATGCGAGGAACGCCGCTAAAATTTATTTATCCGATAGGGGGTGTTTGATATCGGAACCATTTTCCGAACAAGAAATCTCTGTCTCGTGGGATGACAAAAAATTCGTTGAAATACTTTAGAAAAAAATTAAAACTTCCTTTAAAAATTATGATACGCCTCACAAAAATAAAAACTATATAAATACTCTAAGCTTCCGGTAAATGTTGAATCACTGAAAAACAGGAAATCATTTAACCTATTTCCGGTTTTAGCTTTTGAATGCTCTATCTACCACATACTCGTATAACTCAACCACTCATACTCAAACAATCACACGCAACTGTTGCTTTTATTTTACGACCTGTTGTTGTTGTTGTTGTTGTTTTCATTATAGTAAGTTGGTAATTAAAGTTCACCATAGCAATTCAATCATATTAAACGTACGTACGCCTTAGGTGTGAAAGTAAAAAAAGTTCAATGAAATCTATACAATTATTATATGATAGTTGTTGTAGTATCTCCTTACATTATCTTTTATTTATCTACTTCTTAAAGACTTTAATAAACATTATATGGTTGAAGGACTCTGTTTGTTTGTCTATCCGCTTATTTGTAGTTGGTTGCCTGAATAGAAATTGTTCATTTTGTATTTTTCCCTCCCCTTCCAAATAAATATTTTTCAAATACAAAAAAAAAATAAAACAAACTTCATAGAGAATCTACAAATATTTGCACACATTTGAGCAAAAAAAAAAAACAGCATATAGAAAAAAAAGGCAAGCAAGCATTTCTTGTAAAAATGTGTGGAAAAATATAGAGACAATCTAAACACGTTTGTCCAATAAAACACCGCAGGATACAAGTATACAGTGAAAGTGTATCAACTGCTGGACACAAAAAGTGAAAAGTAGAAAATATATTATGGAAAAGTGTCAGGTTAAAACAGCACATTTATTTTAAAGATTCGATTGCTTGTAAGTTAAACATAAAATTCACTGAAATGGACTTTAAAGTATAGAATTATATTTTCTAATAGTGTTATTGTTTTAATGGCTTATTATGAAATATATTTCATATCCTTTGATTAAAGCTTAGTTTTGTATAAATGTAGAACTGTTTTAAGTTCAATGACTTTTTGGAATTACTAAATCAATCATGGCAGTGGGGCAGTGTGAACGCTGATATCGTGTTTCGTTTTAATAAATAAATTATGACAAATACTATTATTTCTTACTTTTATATATTTGTTCACTTATATACTCACATAGAGTCTGCTTGTGTGTAATAATGTAATAAAAGTAATTTGCACATGTTTATGTAATTGTATAAACAACACGATAGTTCATTTGCCGCAACAACGTCATAACCTAAAAAACATAGCTGAGTTAATGAGCCTGTCCATCTAATAATGTTTCTAGGTAAAAATATCATTAAAACAATGAAATAATTTCATTAGAAAAGCTATGAAATTTTACTAAAACAAAGAAAATATTTTGTCAAAATAATGAAATATTTTTAGCAGTTTAATAAAATTATTACATTGTATGAAGGAATTTATTTGAAATATTTTTAGCAGTTTAGCAATATTATTACATTGGATGAGTGAATTTATTTCATAAATTTAATGAAATTTTCATTAAAACAAATTTTAACGAAACTATTTTTCATTAAGCCCACAATGCAAACTTCGCAACGTAAATTTCATTGAACTTTTTAATTGAATTAATGTAAAAATTCATAAATTTTATGAACGAAATTCTTTCAGTTTTTAAAATATTTTCACGAAATTCGATCGCCGAACATATCGGTGTTTTATACTAACTAAAAATCTAGGTTTTGAGTTATGATGTTCTTGCACCAAACGAGTGTTAAATACCACAAGTTTTTATATATTTTTGCCACTTTTTGTATTCATTATCGAACAGTTAACAGTTAAACTTGCGGGCAAAAATCAAAGTTACTTCCTGTTTTTTTTTCTAAATCTCTTATTATCCGAAAAAATTCATCATAAATACATAGCTGCATTGGGGTGACCACCATGCAATATACATATTACTCTAATAACAGTTGAAGACATAAATCCGTAAGTGCTGGTAAGAAAGAGAATTTAAAATAAGAATTTGATTTTATATGAAATCCTAATATCTTATTTTTTACTTCGCCAGCTAAAGTATGTCATGATTTTTTCCTAAGTCATACATATTAAATTTTTCACAAATTTTCTTTCAGTTTTCATTTGCCGAAATTAGCAACGAAAATAAATTCAATATAGCATTCGGTCACACAACTTGTTACCAATTGCATTGATTAATAAGGGCGAGTCTAACATAATTTATTATTTGTCACGTGCATACTTTACATCTTAATTTTATGCTGGCGGTCGGTATCAAGGGCCGATCATAATAAATTCATATTAAGTTCTTTTAAGCTGTTGTAGCACACTCAATTATTGATGTTTATGTATTCAGCTTAATACATTTATTTATATGTGACACAATAAAAAAAAATAGAAACAAATATTACAATTGCTTACACCAAACATTTAGAATTGATTTTTGTTGTTAATTAAATTAAATTCATTTAAATTAAATTCATTGTACGAAAACAAATAATTTGTTTGACATCGTTTGGCAGGCGGTAAATTAATACAAAAAATTATTTCATGAAATTTGTTGCATGATACTTTTTTTATATACAAGTATAAGTGAGTAGCCATCATTGGAATTCAAGTACTCTGATGTACTCCTACTCACACTAACGTTGATTTATAACTATGTTTTACAAAATATATGAATCCAATATTGAACTCGTATTCATACCATCGCAAATCTGTTGAAGTAAAACGTTCTCTTTTTGAAAGATACCTTATCCAAAATGGTACTTTTCCTAAAAACAACTCTTTTGAAAATAAAATTTTTTAATAACAATTTTTTCCCCAAGGAAATTTGTTGAGAAGTTTTTTTTTAATAGTAGTTTTCAAAATGTAATTTTTTAAAAAGTACTTTTTCAAAATGTAATTTTTTGCAGTGGTACTACTAAATCTAAAAAGTATTTGATTAATAGTCTATGCATTTCTAAATAAAGTGTTTTAGAAAAAAAGTACCTTCTTAAAACGTACTTTTCACAAAGGTTTAAAAAAACAGTAATAAATCGTTTTTCTATAATTAATATCCGCACAAAAACACAAATGTGAAAATCTTTCGGCCGTAAAAAGTACTGAGATCAAAATAAGGACCAAGTTCTTGATAGGTACAATTCCATCTCATTTCTAGGCAATCTATACAAGTGCCCTATACAAAGAAGGGGAAGCCTAGTCCCCCCAGGTGAAAAGTGCCCGTTTAAAAATTATTTTTGTTAATTTCTCATCAGGACCTACCTGTGTATCAAATTTAAGCTTTCTAGCTCTACTGGAAGTGCCCCCGGGTGGAAAGTGCCCATTTTCAAATTTTTCTGGTTAATTTCTCACCAAGACCTAACTATGTACCGAGTTTCAACTCTCTAGCTATACTTGAAGTGTTCTAAAATATGGACTTTTCACGCCTTAATATCTCGGGAAGCTTTTACGGTAGAAGTTTCAAATTTAACCTCTGAGGTCACCTCTGTGGCGAGACCTTATGTTTCATTATATTATGATCAAGAGGAGCAAAGTTATGAGGGAGGTAAAAAACAGCTCGAACACTGTGTAGCCGAACTTGGCCTAGATACGAGTATAATTTTTTTTAATTATTTTGTAAACTGTATTTTTTAATAATAAAATTTGTCAAAAGTACTTTTTTGGTATGTAGTTTCTTTAAAATGTTCTGGGCTCAAATCGTTACATCCGTGAACGTATAACTCGTCACGTAATTTCCCATCCAATTATACAGTTATTACGTGACGGGTTGTACGTTCACGGATGTAACGATTTGGGCCCTGTTTTCAAAAGGAACTTTTTCAAAAGAATCGTTTTAGAGTTCCGCAGTTAAAGGTGTCAAAGCCACCCTATACGAGTAGTTTTACCATCCTGTCCTACTATTGGCCTGCCTTAAGTTTCTAGCTTGATAATTCTAAAAGGTATACACATGAAATATTTACTGAATATGTGTAAATGTGTTCATCAATACACTTAACATTTTAAAGAAAAAAAATTTTCATGAATTAAAAAACAAATCATTTAAAATTTTGTTGAAAGTATAAACGAGAATTGCAGTGTATTTTCTGATTTCTTTGCTAATAATTTGTCAATTCTAAATGATTTTTTTTTCTAGGTGGCAATGGTGGCCGATTTAGGTAAAGTTGTAACACGCCTACAACAAGAACGATCGGAAGTGGCGCTTTATATTTTTACAAATGGCAGCAAAGAACGGTAAGTTTGAGATCATGGAGAGAGAGAGGCCACACTTTTAAAAACATTTACGAAATATTGAAAAGGAAAAAAGTTTTTTTTTCTATCTATATTTATTGAATCTTCAATTATAAATTGAAATATGTAATAATAAGTGAAGTTTCGAACTGAAAAGTATTGGATCTTTAATGCCATAAAAAAATTTCATAGAAAACGTCGGATTAAAATTGGCACACGTTGCTGATCGGCCTTAAAATCCTTTAGCTGAAATAAAATAGGGTTTCTCAAAGCTAAGGTCCTCCTCAAAGTTATTTTGGATATGTATTTTATTCTGTTACCGAATCAATAGTTCTTAACAAACAGATTTATTACACAACTTTTTTTGTTTTAAGTGATCCGCAAGGAAATATTGAATTAAAAAAAAATGTTTTGAGATCTTAAATCTAGTAGAGATTCGGTAATTTTTCTAACATCAGACATGTTAGTGAAAAAATGTTGTCTGGGTGCATTAATATTTTAATTTTACAATTAAAAATCGCTCATACGTATGCGTATACTTAATATTTATATGCCATCGAAAACCATGTAAAATGATTCCAGCATACATACATGTACGCCTCTACTTAATATTAATTCATTTTTTTTTTTCTTTCTTTTTCATTTTTTCTTTCTTTTTCATTTTTTCTTTTAGTTCAAACTTAACGCAACGTTTTGCTGTCACCGATCAGGCATTAAACAACATGACCACCTGGAGTGAGGTTAGTGTACCCACATCACCCGATGACGATGATTACGAGGTATTATTGAATCGCACTGAATTCCAAAGTCGCTTAAATGAGTTTAGGTAAATCCTTTTTTTTTATATGTACATATATATTTTTATGTACGGTTGTGTATTCCTTGCTAATGCTGGTCTGTCGTCTATCTGTCTGTCTGTCTCATTCGCAACAAGTCATTAACATCGATTCATTTAAAGCCATGTTAATACAGTTTGGACACATTAATTAATATGTAAATTTTGCTGATATGTTTTGTGTGAAAATTTCCCTCATTCTTTAGAGATAGAATACGTACAGAACCGGAGGATAATTCAATAACGGGTGTTATGAATTGGTATACATCGGTTAACAAAGCTTTGCTACATCATTTGTCCGAGCAGATTAAAGAGGCCGACAATAGCGGTGTTTGGAGGTGAATTTTAAGAGGAAGGGTGGAAAAAAATCTTCCATTTTAAATTGAATTTAAATTTTCAGATATTTGGTTGGCTTTAAGAATCTCTTGAAAAGTATTGAATGCCAAAATATTGCTTCATCTTTTGGCATTAAGTACTATGGACGTGGCTTTTTAAGTTCGGATGGTTTTGTATCTTATATACGTTATGAATTTTTGGCCCGTGAACTTATTAACTCGACGCTGAACTATGTACCAAGACTGACTTCAATGTATAAGAATATTACTAAGACTGCAAAATATAAGAAAATGAAGAGAATGTAAGTAAAGCTTTCAGCTTTTTTAATTTTCCGAAGTGAGCCTACTCCAGGTGATCTTATTAGTTCAAGTGGCCGCTTTCGCCCGTTTATAGTTTGAATCTCTCGCAAAAGTCTTCAAAGACTCTATGACCAATTTTTCAAAAAAAATTGAGATTTTCTGGTTAGAGTTTGCCTTGGACTAAATTAATATGAATTAAAAAAAAAATTTTTAAAAATATTTTAACTTCCCTAGGAGTGCCATAATTTTAAAGAACAAACCTAATGTGTCTGATGAACGTAGTGCCATTGAATACTATGATTCCATGCATAACTACACCGATGATTTAAGAATTTTACAAAAAGATTTAAGACGTAAAATAAAGTAAGTTAATAAATTTGTCTGGCAAAAAGCAACAAGTAAATAAATTCTAATCAAAACTTTATCAATTTAAGGGAATATGTCGATGAACAGCTAAGAGATGCTGCCAAACAGGAGGCAATCGGTATTGGTATTCTAGTGGTGGTTTTGTGTGTATCGCCAATTATTATTATTTTAGTGAAAAATGCAGCAGCCACCATACAGGTTATTACAGACATTATTTGAGTTTTTTTTTAAGTTTCTATTAAATTTATAAATTTTTAGATGTATGCCTTAAATTTGGCTCAAAAAGCTAAAGAATTAAAAAGGGAGAAACGTAAAAGTGATTCTTTGTTATTTCAAATGTTGCCACCTAGTGTGGCCATGCAGTTAAAACACACACAACAGGTGGGTAAATGATTAATGGGGAATTTACTAAAAAAAATCCTGCGATCACTGAAACCATTTCTGTCCTGAGTTCAGTGAGCTTTGAAGAAATATAATGAAAAGTTGTTTTAAAAATCAACCAACATCACACTTGGTTGGATTAATGAAACGAATTTGGTTTAAATAATTTTATTGAAAATTTCACCAAATCTATGAATCTATGTACGAAATGATTTTATAATTTTAATAAAATTATGCATTATTTTAATGAAAATTTTGATTATTTTAATAGAATTTTTCATTATTTTAATGAAAATATTCATTATTTTAATGAAAATTTTCATTATTTAATAAATACGTGTACAAATCAACAAATTTTTCATTGATATTTAGTGGTTCCATTTTTTTTTTTGGAAAATATTTGCCAAATGTGACCGGATCTTAACAAAACTAATTCTCTATTAAATTTGTTTGTCCCTTTTTGTGTTTATAATCTTACAGGTACCAGCAGAATTATACGAATCGGCAACAGTTTACTTTAGTGATATTGTTGGTTTTACTGAAATTGCCGCCCGTTGCACCCCATTGGAGGTAAAATCATAATGGTTACTTGTATCTACTATATATGTACATATACGCACACATAAATACATATACGCATTTGTACGTCATCTTCATCTTATTTGTACCCTCCAGTTTTAAAAGTAGAAATTGACTCGAAATCGTTAGGTATTTCGCTAATGAAAAATGGACTAACTACTTCACTACTTCAGCTACAAGTAATGCAAGAGTTCGCCTTTTGACTCTCTCACTCATGTACATGTACATGTACACGCACTCAGTACATGCATAAATGTTAATGCCTTCAACCTCAATTTTTTTTTACGAGTTGAAAAAAACTGTGTTGGCGTACAATTGGAAGTTCGTGGACAGTGAAAGTTAAATTTTAATTAAAAAAAGTGTTTTTTTTAGAATGGTAAAATGAGCAGCAGAAGTCAACTAAAACGTTGCATACAAAAAAGAAAAAGAACAATTAATTGAAAATTTTATAAATATTGAAAAAGAAATTTGATACATAAACAAAAATCCAAAAAATTTTAATTTCTGTAGTATCTTCATTAAGGAAATATCATTAGTGATCTAACTGGTACATTTTGACTAGCGAAATAGTTGGGTTTTGCTGACTAGTGATTTCACCCGTCTGATCGTGTCAATGTCATCCCCATGTTAAGATCGTCAGTCGAGTGCATTGCTAGTAGTTAGTCTGGTAGTTAGTGGTAACGACTGGTAGTTAGCGAAGTAGCTAGACATTCGCTAGCTACGCCGACTGCAGGGTATACAAAACACACAGCATACAAACAAATAAGACAAAACGGAAATTAAAGTTAACATGCAAAATACACTTCAACAACAACAACAAAATATAAAAGCAAATGTTAATAATAACAAATTATTTTGCTATGTTTGTGTGCTTGCTTTGTTTTTATGAACACCTTACATGACTGGGCGTATAATTTTTCTAAACTCTCTGATGCATATACGTTTGGATGGATGGCTGGATTTGTGGGTGAATGAATTGGCTGGATTTTTCGACTTTAATATTGAGAAGGTGGTTACATTTTTAAATTCGATTTATCGTGTATTCGATGAACGTATCGAATGTTATGATGTTTACAAAGTTGAAACTATTGGAGATTCTTACATGGTTGCTTCAGGGCTGCCAGTTAAAAATGGTAAGTTTAAAAGTCATTTCATATTAAAAAAATATATATTTAGAAAACTTTAAAACGAACGCTGTCTGCTAAAGGCAAATTCAAACTATCTTTGCTTTAACAGCAGCCTGCACTTGATGCAACACTGCAATAATGTTACAAGTAAAATTTCGTATACAGTAGTCCCCGCTTATTTTCGCGTGTTGTATTTTACATATTTGAACGCATTTAAGCGGGAAGTTATGTAAGCGCTCCCCGGATAATTGGATAATTTATGCTTTAAAAAATGCAGAAACAGTTTTTGCATTGCTTGCAGTAACCGACCAATAAAAACTCAATATGAAAAATTCCCCAAGTTCTGCCACAATACATTGCATAAGTGGGGATCCTCACCTGATGAGTGCTCGCACTGTATATAGATACTAATATCATCATCTGCCTTTAAAATTTTCCATTTGCCACTAAATAAATATTTTTATACAAAAATTTCCTTTTCTTTTTTTTTTTCTAATAGCAAATGTACGAACGAGTACAATTTTAAATTACATTTTTGTTCTACATAATAATTTTTTGTTTATTTAGGCAACAAACATATAAGTGAAATTGCAACAATGGCACTTGATTTGCTAGATGCTTCATGCTTTTTTAAAATACCACGTTCCATAGACACTTTGCAAATACGTTGTGGGGTTCATACTGGACCTGTTGTAGCTGGCATTGTCGGCACTAAAATGCCACGTTACTGTCTATTTGGTGATACGGTCAATACAGCATCACGTATGGAATCGACGGGTGAAGCACACAAAATACACATTACAGAGGAAATGAACCAGGCTCTAATGAAAGTGGGCGGTTTTAAAACAGAACATCGTGGTTTGATAGATGTTAAAGTAAATACATGCATGCATACACACATGCACAAAAACATACATACATATACATATACAAAAATCAAATACAAGTTTATTTTATACTCGTACACACATATTTACAATTTATTAAAATATATTTTTTAGGGCAAAGGACTTATGAACACCCACTGGCTAACTTGCAAAGATGGTCCGGTTAAAGTGCGCGAAGAATTCTCCTGGTTTGCTGATATGCAACCTGTCTTTCTAGAGAATCTTAAAATGGAACCGCCTGTCTACAGAAGCAGCAAACAGAAAAAATGAAATTCTGTCAATTATGTCGTAGTATATCCTTTTCATTCGCATCACCAAAGTCAAACCAAAAATATGTGTAGTTAAATTCAATTAATAATATATTGCATAGAAGTAGTGTACTACTCTTAGTATAAGTTGTTGCTATTTTAACATGCATGTATGTTTGTATATGTAGTAAGATTGAATGTGAGTATGTTTATACAGCTACGCAGTTACATATGTATGTATATTTATAAAATGTATTTATTATCACCAACATTTCTCTAATGATTAGTTTCCTCACATAGCCACAGAACAAACGCTTTATAGAAAACATTCGTAAGTTGTCACAATAATTGACTGCAGCCATATGAATCATTTGTTGGAAACAAACGACCCTCATTTTCTATCTTAAGTTATATGATTATCTAAAAAAATATTACTTTTATTTTTTTATATGTACATATGTACGAGTATGTACAAACAATAATAATATTGAGTTGGAAAATACACAAACATGGCTACATATGTACATGTACATGGCTACATGTATGTACATCCCAACGATTATAGTCAGTGACAAAAGTAATCGTTATCGTTCAGATTGCATATTTTGAGAGACACACACTGCAACCAACATGAAACCATAAAGGCAACATTACAAAATTTAAAAATCTCTTGATGTTAATGAAATTTCTAATGCAACCGCGAAATGAAACCATAAATACGGTTATACACTATGCAACCAACAACGAAATATGCCTGATTGCGCAAACGCGTTGAATCCTCACAGACAATAATGAACAGGGAATGAATTTTTTACGCAAACACTCGCATATTATAATTAAATTAATTCATAACTTTCTTTTTGCCAAATTACCATTTTAATATTAGTGTACTATGTATTTTATTTGACTTTTTCTTTATATTTATTAGAATGTTTTCTTTCAGCAAGTTTAACCCACCAACGTTGGCCGTTTAAACTTTCAAGTAAAAGTAGTTAATTGTCAACTTAAAAACCGATAACCGGGATTAAAGATGACTAAATCTCTGATCGGCCACGTAAAAACTCACTCACAAATTGGGCTTTTAACAACGAGATTAAGTTAAATTTGAGTTGTATTTTTTTAATTGTTGTTTGTAAGTTAAGCGGCCGATGTTGTTCGTTTAATCCGAAACTACCAAAACAATTAAAAAAAACAGGTAATATGTATCTGTATTTACGGTTTCATTGACCGAATATGTTTATACAATGTTTTGATATTTGACGTTTGATACAGGTTAAAAGTCTATTTGGCGGTTCATAGTTTAAACTTACCTTTTTTCGGGATATTGAGCATTTTTCGCATTTATGTCAGGGATGTATATACCGGATGATAATTTAATGCTGTCATCGGTCTATATCACCAGCGAGCTTGCCTATGGTGGGTGGGAACTCAGCAACGATTTACGATTCGTCGTCTATTTGATCGGGAATAAGTATGTCGTGATTGTGGTTGGACATTTTTGGTTAGCATTGAAAAAACCAAGTATTGCTTTGATGTCACCCTGTAGTAGTTTGGATATGATTCGAGGATAACTAGCTGTTGACGATCGGTGATTTCCAACTCATTCGATCAGACGCTTAACTGTAACTGGTCACGATCGGAGAGTTCCAGTTTCATTAGCACTTATTGGGTCCGATCCCGTATCTTTTGGGTGAAGTTCGATAAAATGAGAATAAGCAAGAATAACTCTCTCTTAAATCACAAAAATTTTCACAAGTGCGCGAACAGCAAAAACCAAGTTTTTAGCCCAAAAGTTTGTATGAAAGTGCTGTGAAAGTAAACAAAAAAAGATCTAAATACTAAATGATTAGTATTTTTCTTTTTAAGATATTTTAGTTAGTATGTACATGCATACCTCTCGCAACAAGAGGGTAGATATTAACTCGAAATTTTGGAAACTTAATTTTTTGCAAGAAATCGATCGATGTACAATGGTCATATCTGTTGAGTCCTGTATCAGTCCTATTATATATTTTCCAGTCGATTTATCGATCAACAGGATAAGACATTGAAGTTTTCCAAAATTGGTATTTTTTTATATTTTATTTTCTTTATCAAATATAATAAAATATGCTCATTATACATACACAATATATTTGAATATAATTTTTTTTTTCTTAATATTTTCTTTAATGCATTTACTTAACATACATAAGAAAAAAATCTTTTAACAATAATAATTATTTATAGACGACTCTTTTTTTTTTCTTTACGTAATGTATACATTATTAAATTTATCATAATCATCTATAACAAATTCGAATGCACTACAACATTTAGTGTTATTAAAGATTATGCAATAAACTTTAAATAAAATAAAAAATATATATATGTAGATGTAAAACAAAATTAATAAGAAAAATATAGAGATGTATGCATTATGCTTGGTTTTTTTGCTAAAAATTTATAAAATAAACATGAATGTAATGATAGTAAAGAAAGAATATAATTAAATTAATAAGCATATTTATATTTTCAAAAAACGTAAATAATTTTTGTGTGTAAAGAGAACAAAATAGAAATAAATTGATAATATTTTCAAACCAAATGCACTGGCTTTCATTTAAACTAGTTGATGTTTTTTTTTTCTTTTATTTTTTTTTTCTTTTTTTGCTTATAGTTATATATAATATGTACACCTTGGTTTGTACACAAGGAAATTATGTATGTATATTTTGAATATCTATATTAAATTATTAGCATTGATTTTTTGAAAATGTTAAAAATAATGTAGTGCATCAACTAAAAAATAAAATATTTTATTATAAGTAATTTTGTTAATTAATTAATAATAATAATATACTATTCTTGATTGTGTTTTACTTTAAACATAGTTATTTATAAACTGGCATATTCTGAAAATGACTTGACTTTAAATCACAAGTGATTTTAAAAACACCTGTGTAATTTTTTTTCATATAAACTATAGCACACCAAAAAATCACAGAAGTAATTTTGAAATCACATGTGATTTTAAAAGTTTTTGTGATTTTCAACTACATGCCTGATAATATACTTTTTTCTTCTTAACATATAAAACAAAATATTTACTAAAACGAAAAAAAAAAAATATGTTTTGTAACGATTTTAGAGAATCGATTTTAATTCATCCATTTTCGACAATTAGGGGCACCACACATACAAGGTATTTTACTGCCTTCGTCTTCCAAATCAAATTTATAATCATAAGAAAGCTAAAAAAGGAATAAATCATACATACATGCACATGAACGCGTATGAAGTATCTCTTTTCATTATGATTTACTCACCTCTTCACCACGATTAATTCTACGTTTAGCAAATATAATAATTCGTGATTCACGATCAACTTCAACAATTTCTGTAACACAATTCGGATTGCACGAATGATTTATGTAACGGGCCAAGCCACCGGATAAAGTTGCATCAACTACACGATCTTCATCCAAACGAAACATATATATGCCACGATTCTAAAAAATCAAAACAAAACAATTGCAATCAAAATTTTAATTTACTAGAAGAAATAATTAATATTTTAATATTTTGCACATATTTGTAATGAATTAAATCTTTCTACATGTGGTGAAAATTACAAGAATTCATGTATAACTTACCCTCGCTTCATACTGTTTTTCTCGTATTTCGGAAACTTCAGACCGTATTACTTCGCCAATATACTCAATGATCATGGTATGACGTTCCATATCACGAGCAGCGTACAAACCCAAACCTTGAATTTTAGATCTAAAATAAGAACGATATTTATTAATACATGACAAGCTTTTAAAAAAATTTAATATATAAAAATATCGTGTCACGATGTTTGTTATCGAACTCCTCCGAAACGGCTCAACCGATTTTAATGAAATTTTTTATGCATATTTGGTAGGTATGAGATTAGGTTTTAAAGTATACTTTAAACCCCTATGGTTACGAGCAGGGGTGGGAGGGGGCAATTTCTGAATTTACTAAACTATTAACACAATTCGTATTTCAAGTAGAACTAAATTATTTATGTTGTTGGAGGACAGATGGTGGTACGTGCGCCTCATGTAGTTGTTCGATAGTCAAGCATAAAAGAGGGGGTTGATGAGTGGGGAGAATGGTTTCCCCATATAAGAAAATAGCTTCCGGGTGAAGCCGGCACAATCATCTAGTATATTTATATTTATTTATTCAATCAAAGTATTAAAAATAAAAACCCATCTGGCCAATAAAATATATTTTGCAAGAACAAGTTCCCGAATAAGAAAATATTTAATAAGATTTTATACTAATAAAGTAAAGTCTTAAAGATAACAACTTACCGAGCTAGATAAACATTGTTTCGCCATTCTTGCTTCATTTTCTTATATTGAGAACTCTTTGAATGTACAAACTGTTTGCTATAAGGACAAGAAACTTCACCAGCAACAGTGAACGAAGCCATACTGCCTTGGTGGCCTAATGAGTTGACATTACTGCATGTTCGTTGCGGATGATGTTTCTTCCATCCCATTATATGTCTAAGTTTTGGTTCTGTACGAGCTGCCCCAGAGGGATTTAAAGCTAAAGGTAAATCTAATAAAGGATTACGTCCATATTTAAAACGATAATTTGTCAAAGTTTCTACTCCAGGTAGACTTTCGATAATCCGGACTATAGAGGGTTCGGTTAGACCGAACAAATCTTCACCGCTTATAAATTCGGGATAAAGTTTTACTAGATTGTGAGTTTTACGTATTTCAGCCACTGGCTGCAAAACACGTTGCCACACCGCTTTCGGTGTTGTGTCGCGCAACTCCATGTCAGATTTTTCCGGTTCCTGAACAATAATGCGAAATTCTGGACGTCCCGATACTTCAGCAATCGAACATATATAACGACAACGTTTATTTGGACGATGCATAGACCAGTAAAAACGTATCTGTTTATATTAATTAATGAATTATTTAATTTAGGACTTGAAAATTGCATCACAAATAATGGAAAATACTTACAATCTTATAGCCAATTGGATAAATGTAATTTGGTGTATGAAATGCTTCCAACTGATGCGGTAACAGCTGTCCCATATTTAAAAATATTAAACTACCAACACGCATTAAATTCATCATTTCGGAATGGTGCATTATAGTGGCCACCTGTCGATTTTCATCTCTTTCCACAAACACTCTTCGCGATACCGACAACGTCATCAATTCTTTGTCTTTATCGTTACGAGAGGCATGCGCCTGACAGTGTATCGTTTTATTTTGATAGAATGCGCACTGATCCCTTACGGCACAAGGCAGATGAAAAACAGCTCCACAACGTGTTTTATAACATTTAACCGTTGCTCCCAGTTGTTGGCAAGTATTACAACTTTGATTAAGGCCATTCTGTAGTGCCAACTGAAAGTTAACTAGACCACCACTTATAGTTTCATATACTTCGGAGGACCACAAAGCACAGTTTAAATGCACCCACTTGTCGACATCGAAGTTCAGCAAGCGCGAAGGACCATCGGCCACACCATCGCCCAATTGACTACATAACACACATTGCCGTCTATCTTCAATAGTATGATGAGAGCCTGATTCATCTATATTGCTTTGTTGCGTAGTCGCCGACATTGTTATATCCATTTTAAATAATAAATCTCGAACATCTTTCTCTGACATGCGCTTAACGGGTGAACAAGTTTGAAAACTTTTCGAATTGAAATAACGATACGCGACTTTCTTCGTTTTAGCAACGGATGCCATGGTGGTGGCTACCTCTTCTTTTACTACTTTCGCTGTGCTCGCTGAAGTTTTTATTGCTGTCGAAAATGAAGGCTGTTGCTCTCTGGTTTGTTGTACTGTACCCAGCAAAGCTTTCAAGGCATCCTTATCGTCGAGCAGTCTATCTAAGTCGCTTTCATGTGCAGGACTTTCATTTGCCGCTTCAATGACAGATTCAAGATTCTTAGAGCCTAATACTGATTTAAGATCAAATGAGGGTGATTTCTTTTCAACAGACCAACGGAATTGTAGATAACACAATTTATTACAGAAATATCTCGGTTTTGTTGGCTGAACTAAATTTACATGATATTTTGTTTTTGTAAATTCTTCCGTATTTTTAATACAACGACCTTTGATGACCTTTCCACAATGACGACAAAATTTAAACTTTCCATTTAATAAATTTTGCAGTGGCAGCTGTTTTATAGCCATTTCTCGATCAAACGATGTCAGAGATGGACTTTCATTTTTTTCATCACAATCAGCATCAACATCGCCGTTGTTATCCACAACTTTATATGGAATTGGCGAAGACAATTGTAAAAGACTTGCCAAATTTTTCAAAACATCCAATAAACGTTCGGCTGAAGACGTGGGCAATGACAATATAACATTCTGATTGTTTAAACTATCTTTAATGCTAAAGAAACAAAGTGTTTTGTTAAAAATTATTTCTAGCTACATTATCGCCTGATATCAGTATTTATACTTACCCAAGTTTGCTGTCCAGTATTTCGTCTTGTTGATCATTCACATATAAACCATTAGCTGGCGGATCATTATCCAAAGGTTTTAGCGGAATTTTCTTACGTTTTGTTATCAAAGCCATTGAATTAACAAACGGTATCACAGGCGACATTCGACCCAACCTCTGTTGAGTACTACTCATTAAAATTAGACCGGGAAAAGTTTCCTGTTGCAGCATATTTAAACGCATCGTTTTTACTGGATCTACCGGCATTGTCAATTTATTGGTTACAATTTCGGGAGGATCGACGGCTCTTTCTCTATACGTTTTAACCCAACTGGATAATTTTTCTGGTTCTGTTTTATATGTGAACGATGGGAACTCTTGATCATAATAATTGTTTTGGATTGAAAAAGAGTTTGTGTCATCTCTAACTTTTGGATCCATGAAATTTTTAAAGTCATAAAAAGGCACTTTATTAGGCAAATAAGCAGCACCGTATTCACCCTCTAATTCTTGTTCGAACATATGTGAGCGTTCATTTTGTCGACTCTCTTTTACTGGCGAAGTTGTATTCGAATTTGAACTCGAATTGCTGGTAAAGTTGCGCCAACCATAAATATTGCATACACCATAGTTCACATTAAGTTCTGGTTCCAACACTTGCAGCGGCTGCATTTGACGCATATGCGCTAAAAGATTGTCTATAAAACTATCATAATCTTCCTCGAGTTTAAGCGATTTACGCGAACGTTTCTTAGCATTTGCCGCATTTGAGGTGCTTGCTACTGCAGGTGAACTACTTGTGGCAGCATCTTTTGTATTGCCAACCAATTGTCTACGCTGTTTTTGTTGATCACGTTTACGTTTCTTGCGTTCAGCATCTTTAGTTATTGTATTTGTTCCAGTTACAGATGGAGATGACGATGTTGTTGCTGTTGCTGTTGTATTGGCTGTAGTTGCAGTTACATTTAGGTTGGATGCTGCTGTAAGATTTTGATTCGTTTGAATCGCCAATTGTTGTTGGTGGCTTGTTTGTATGTGTTGTTGTGTATGAGGTGGCTGTTGCAGTTGTGTTTGTTGTTGTAGTTGTTGTTTATTGATCAAGTTGATATGAGATGGAACTTCATTTGTTGGCGTCGATGGTACCGAAGTTGTTGGCGTAGTTTGCAAACTACTTTGTAGCGATGATGTTGTTGAAGTACTTCTATATAGTTGTTGCTGTGATTGTATCTGCTGTATTTGCTGTAAATGCGGCGCATCATCAACTTCCATTTTTATATTTTGTTGTTTTGTTTGATCCTGCTGCTGCTGTAGTTGCTGCATATGTTGCATAAGAACTTGTTTTTTACTTTGTTGTTGAACATGATGTTGCTGTTGCTGTTGATTTGTTGTTGTCTGTGGCATAGTCGATAATGACGTTGCCGAATTACTTTCTACTACTTTGGTTTGATTATTGCTTTCAGCTTGACTTCCTTCAAAAGATTTATTTTGCTGCATAGTGCCCACAAACTGGTGATAACTTTGACCTTGACTTACATTTACATTCATGGATGTGTTAGTTGACGATGATGTTGTATTTACAGTTTGTTGATTACCATGTGTACCAATTATAACATTACTACTAATCCTGTAAAATGTTTTTTTTTTTTTTCAAATAAAATAAAACACGTTTTTAGTCATTATTGGAACTGGTGACACGCCTTTATAGTGTAAAAAGTGTCACATTTCACACATATATTAATTTTTGTAAGAACGCCACTAAAATTTATTTAAGTTAAAACAAACAACGGAGCACGACAATAATGTCGGTTATATGTCTCAAACATGGATGGTTTCAAAAATGTACTTCGTCATCATTTGATCTGGTGAATAAAATATTTTCACCTTCGAAAAATGTTTGATCGATTTAATTTAGAACTTTTAATGAAATTATAAGCATTCGTTGAATTCAAAACAAATTTGGTGTATGTTCGAAATTTCGAACATTCGAAAAAGGAATCACTGCTAAAAAATTTTCAAATGCCAGGAAATGTCTATACATAATTTTCTCTGCTATTTTTAATGCGCAAAATATTAAATACATACATACATAATTTTTATATGAATGACAGTTTTTAGAATTTCTACTTACTTTTCTTTATTTAAAATCGACACATTTGAAATTGTACTTCCTGTGCTAAATGATCTGCTTAGTGAAAGTTGTTGACTATGTTGGTGCTGTTGTTGGTGTTGTTGATGCAACTGGCTTTGCTGCTGATGGAAAAGCTGCTGCTGCTGATGCTGTTGTTGCTGTTGCTGTTCAGCGGCTGCTTTTTTAACGTCTTGCACATATTTGTTTATTTTTGTAGTTAACGTTGCTTGATTTTGATTCGCATTCGCTTGTATGAATTGTTTAAACGATTGTTGACTGCTGTTAGTATTTATTTGTACAGGCACCGATGAAGACGAGGATGACAGAGACAAAGATTCCGTTTGAAGTTTCTGCTGCTTCTGTAATTGCTCCGATTTGATTGCTGAATCTCCTGACTGAAGGGAAAATATTTCGATATTTTGCTCAGCATGTTCCTTATTCACTGACTGTGTTGGCGTTGGTTGAGGCGGTGGTTTGGATACAAATGAAGTTTCCTTTGATATAAGAGGTGACGAGGAAAGTTTTGGCTTGTCAGAATGCTGTGTCAAATTTGATTTTGTTGTTGAAATTAATAATGGGGGAGCATTTGTATTTGTGCCACTACTAGTGCTGACATTTGCTGTACTAGTTGATAGTGAATGAGGAGGTGTTGGAGCCTTTGACACACTTTGTTGATTAGAGACTTTCATACTATCATTTAGCAGTTGCAGCGATTGTGATGTATTGGTGGGTGGATTTTGTGAAACCGAGACCGATGTCGAAGATGATTCAGAGGTAGGTACAGGCGGTATAACTGGTCTAGCCAATTGAGCTTCCAAAGAACTAACTAAGCCCAAACTTGGAGCTCGTACATTGATAACTTTACGGGCTGGTAAGACGGCCGTTGCCGCCGTAGACGTTGTGCTGCCACCAGAACGGGAGCTATTGTTGCTGTTTTGATTTTGGTTACTGGGCGTTGTATTGGAGTTTTGTAATAATTGTTTCAGCAAAACGTTATTGCTTTCCTCCGATTTAGGCAGATTCATTGGCTGTTGCGATTGATCATTAATGCTGGAATTTGCATTAGTTTTTGTTATTGTATTGCTGCCAGCAGCATGTGAGTGTGAATATTGAGAAACATTTAAGGAAAACTTAGACGATGTTGCTGTTGATGTTGAATCTGTAGGATTGCTGTCTGTTATTGATGTTGTATTAGATGCATTTCCGGAATCATGCGATTGCTGTTCTGTTTGTTGTTGATTTATCAAAAGTTGTTGTTGCTGAAGTTGCTGCTGTTGTTGTTGTTGTTGTTGCTGCTGTTTTTGCATCTGTTGCAATTGTTGCTTATGTAGCAACAGTTGTCTGTGTTGTTGTAAATGCTGCTGTCGCTGTTGTTGAGCATTTTGTAGTTGTTGCATGTGAATTTGTTGTGAATTATTTTGTTGCTGCTGCTGCATCTGTTGCTGCTGTTGTATTTGCACATGAATCTGTTGCTGTGTTTGTGTAACATGATTTTGTTGTTGCTGCTGCGTTTGAGTATTTTGCTGTTGTATTTGCAAATGTAATTGTTGAGTTTGTTGTTGTGTCTGTTGCATTTGCGATGTTTGAGTCTGTTGCTGTTGTTGCTGCTTTTGGTGTTGCTCCAAAAGCTCAGCTTTTTTCTTGTCTTCCTCCTCTTGGGGTGGTTTTGTTTTTGTAATCTTCACATAACTTCCATCGCTACTACTATACAAGCCTGGTAAAACCTGAATTATTTTACGGTTTTGTGTTATATGAGTAGTTTGCTGCTGCGTTTGTTGTGGCACAGGCACTATTGTGCTTCCCGATTCATTGACTACCTTTTTATCGCTTGTTGTTGTATCACTAGAGGATTCCGTTTCAGTTTGTGAATTAGATGACACAGTTGTTGATGGTGAATTAACAATGTTCGGTTGTATATTAAGATTGAGACGAGTGCCACTGCTAATTTTATTTCCAGCTGCTGTTGTAACACAAAGCGTATTTTTAGATCCAGACGTTGTGAACACCTGCTGGCCGCCTGAGCTTTTGGCCAGCATTAAAGAAATATTACGAGGAAAGTTCGAAGTTACTGTATTGCCCATAGAAGTGGAAACATTTGCTGCACTAACATTAGCAAATTGTGATTTGGTTAAAATAAGTTTTTGCTGCCCACTAACAGAATCGGCCATACTCAGGGATACCGTTGATATATTACCTGATGATGTAACCAATTGTGGCGAGTTCTGCCTTACTATACTAATAGTGGGGCATATGTTAAGTCTTTGCTGTTGTTGTACTTGCTGCGGCAGTTGCTGCGGCAGTTGCTGTTGCTGTTCCGGATTTTCTATTTGCGTGGCCATTGCAGTTCGAATGTTTGATGCATTGATATGTTGCTGACCGCCTGCTGAATGTAGCACTTTAACGCCTGCTGGCAAATATTCTGCAGATATAATTGAAGGAGATGTAGTAGATGTATCCCCGCTAGTATTAGCTTTTACCAGCTGCGTTGACTTGTCCAATATTTTGATATTAGAATCTCCTGTCTGCTTAGTTGAACCTGCTTCGGCAGTAGTGCTGTTAGGCATATTTGTTGCTGAAGATGAATCTTCAATGTTGGCGGTAGAGGTTGTTTTTATAATGGCGCCAGGAGGTAATTCTTTAACAAAACTCAATTGTTTCTTTTGAGGCGAAGGTAAAATGTGACCCTGTATGGTCTGCTGCTGTTGGGGATTATGATTATCCGGTTTGGAAGAGGTTATAGTCACGACCCCCGATGTTTGTTGTAGTATTGTAGTCTTATTAGCCTGCACCGTTTGTATTTGTAGTGGTATTTTTTTACTGACCACTTTAGCTTGCACAATTTTGGCCGATGACACCGGTTTAATTTGCAGTTGAGAAAACGATAAGTACGTCGGTTGTGTTACTTTCTGGGTCCGTTTTATATTAAGGATCTTATTTAGTGCCTGCGGCGATTGATTGGCCCCCGTTTGTATAGTATGTATCACACTTTTTGTACTATCAACGGAACCTCCTTGACCGGTGTTTCCGCTACCTGTTTGTATAATTTGTGTGGAACTTAAAGGCTTTAATAAAGGCACTGATATTGTCGTATTGCCTATAGATACTTTGGCAGTTGTTTGTGTTACCTCTGGTAATAACTTCTTAGACGAAACCATTAATGACTGATTTTTCACTGCACCTTGTAGACTTTTTATATTGACGGGCTCGCCAGTTTGTCCCGAAACATTACTAACAGAACATACCCGACTATATGTGAAAGTGTTTTGGGGATTTATAGTGGTGTTGGAGGCGGATATAAGTATTTGTTCTGGTTTCTTATCGCTACTCAACATAGATACTTTATTGGCGGCCTGACCTTCGTTAGTGGTAATTAATTTCAAATCAATACCATCACCTAAAGATTTTTTCGCTTCTGCCATTCCAATTTGTAATCTTTTGGGAGGTGGTTTTGTACTCATGGCAGTTATATATGATGCTGCTGCATTCCCACCTGGGTCGCCTTCTATATGTATAATACGTTCCTCTGTGCTGCCATCATTATTCAAATTTCCCGAAGCGTCGCACTTAGTAGCTACATGTTTGCGAATAAACTTTAATTCCTCTCCGGCTGTTGTTGTTGTATATGTCCTTCCACTGGATTCAGTGCTTTCTTCACTCATACTGCCAGTAGTTGTGGCATCTTCTACTATTATTGAATACCCAGCTGCTGCAGAGGATGACGCTGCCGCCGTTGCCGTCGACACATTTGTTTCACTTAACTTCATTCTTGACTTGATCTTTTTACTATTCATTTCTGATGCTGAAACAGCCACAATATTGTTGCTGCTTATGATATGTGTGGTCTGTTGTACACCAGGATTTGAAACACCTGCAGCATTAGTCAAAACACTCCCACTCTTTTCCAATTTCAACTTTTTACTTTCATCATCGTGGCTTTCATTGGACGTTCGTTTCACTGTTTGTCCTGTTATTTTAAAGGTTGTAAATTTGTCAAAATCTGTTGTTGTAGATTGATGTGACATTCTTAGTTATTTATTTTCTTCTTAAATATTATTAATTTTTGTACAAAAAAAAATTTTAAAGAAAATTATAAAAAATTATAATTTTTTCTTTTTTTTTCTCCTCAACACAAAATTGTACGCATACTTTGCTTCTTATTAACTTTTGCTATTCACTTGAAATGAAGACTCCAGAGTTGTAAAAAAGAGTATAACCACTATGACATCTGGTGGCAGTTAGTATTACTCATTTCATTTGTTTGTTAAATATTATACCAGCCAAGACAATCACCTGTGTGACAATTAAAAATATTTTTTTTTATATTGCAACAACCTTTTCAAATTTTAGAATCCAAAAGATTAAAGAGGGGTAAAACAAAGTTGCAGTAGTTTTGGTACATAGAAACTATTTACTAAGATCCCTTTTAGACACGCAAAGCTTATTTAACAGTATAAATCAGCTGTTCTTTTCACAGCTGACATAAATTTTGTTTAAAAGGGACGCTCACATATCTGATGCTCTCAAAATTAAGCCTATCTAGTTCGAAAATGTGCCGCAAGCTATTTCTTGTTTACAGTTGAAAATTATAAACAAAAATAGTTCCTTGTTTTTGGTAAAAGTTGTTGCTTTTATATTATTTAAAAATGTATTTATATTTATTTGGTTCCACTAAAATAAACGTTTACTCCAAAAAAAATTTAAATACCTATAATTATGTTAAAATAAATTAAAAATTGTTATTATTGGTTGATTTCTAACAGGATATTAGTTTGGTATTACAAACATATGTGCTCGTATGTAACCATGGAATTCTGATGCAAATAAGTCTTAACTAATTAGTCTGATTTTAGGCGTTTTATAAATTCTACTTGTTGCATTTCTTTCCACTCTTTTTTAGGTTTCATACGTTTAAGCTGACCATCCCATACCAAATCGACCAAACCACCCTGTTTGGCAATAACGCTTTTCACCCGATTAGCAAAGTCAATGGCAGATTCGCCCTGTTGGCGATACATAGGCGGTAAGTACCAAACATCACAAACTATGGCCCACGATGTCATCATCATGTAAAGATATTGTATCATAGAGTACTTTGAACTATTCCAGAAGGCATCACCAAAACGTGGATCATATCTTAAATAAAAGAATTTTATTGTTGGCATATTTTTCTTTACAAAAATTATGTACTACTCACTTTATAGCTACCGGATAGATAACGCCACCTACTTCAAAACTGCCTTTTTTGAACTGCATTACGGAAGTATTATTGATACATGTTCCCTCGGGAAAAATTAGAATTGGCGGGTTGTTGGGATCGGATACGTGCTGTTTTAAGCGTTCTGCCACAGCATGTCTATCTTTGGCTTCGCCTCTTTCAAACCAAATGTGCGGTGAAGCTCTGGCTAAAGCTCTTTGTAAAATTCCTAAAAAGCCACCGTGACGTTGTCCAATCTACATTTTAGTTAAAAATTCTTATTAAAATCTTTTTTTTTTATTTCGAACCTAATATACATATTCATTCAAGTACGTATGTAATTAGATATTGATATTTCTTTTTAGAAGCTGCATTTCTAAATTATTATAGTGCAGCTTTGTATACCAATAAAACATCAAAGTTTGCGATCTTATCCTATTTGAAGCGCAAAATAATCCCAATTAATGAACAATTACAAAACGAGTCACCATGCATGCATTCAATCATACTTACCAACGAATATGTGGTATCGCACATCAAAACCAGAACGTCAATTGGACTGGTGTGATTAGCTACACAAATTCCCGTTGTTGGACGATTTTCTTCATTATGATAATTGATAACAGCCGAAATGGCACTAGACAGCACTGAGAAGCAATGCCTAAGAATATTGTTGACCACATGACGTTTTCGTTCACCATCGGGCATGTAGCCAACACCAGCTGTACAAACTGTAAGCCATACAACCTAATATATGTAATAACATTATGGGGGTAGCGAAAGACATGGAAGGAAGCACAACAAAAAAACAATTCAAGAACATAAAATTAGGATACAAACACAAAACATACAAAAAGTTATTTATATTAACATATTAGAGATATTCCAACAAACAAGACAGCATTTAAACAAAAATTATATAATTCCCATCGTACCCGGACTAAGCATTCATTTATTCCAGTAAGCAAATAGTCAAAACACTTATTTGGTCATTTAATTAAGTAATATGAATGAATGTTAAATAAACATTGATGTCAATTAAAAGAGAAATCAAATGCAAAGTATGCTCACCAATGAAAAGGTACAGTCTGTGGATAGAATGGCTACATCGAGTGGTGATGTATGATTGGCGACACAAAACCCAGTACTCTTCGGTTTATACTGAACATTATGAAAACTTATAACGGCTGACAAACTGCAAACTATCAAACGAAATGTTAATCTAAAAGCAACATCAGCCAAAAAGTGGCGTACAATTTTAATCGGTATTAAGGCCACTAAACTATTTGAACATACCGCAAAGGCGACCTAAGAAAACAAATTAATTAAAGTTTATTTTGAACAAAAAAATTAACCAAAATTGAAATTAGTTCAACGTCTGGTCTCTCTCTAGAGTGGAAAAATATTCCTTTCGATTTGATATGAGTACGATTATGTTGCTGCTACTTGTTTGTTAAATAAAATTTGACGACGCAACAGTTTTAAAATACTTACGCCGATAAAACATACTAGTACACGCAGAGGCATTAATATTGTATAGCGCACCATAAAACCAACTACCCATATGAGTGTTATTTTCCAATTTATAAATTCATATTGGCGATTTGTGCGTGTTAATAGATTCCAGCTCTTCAATTGTTCCGCCTCAAAACGTGATGTAACTTCATCTTCGATTATGGCCTCTACACCAGCCTTAATGTAGTCCAGACATTCTTCAAAATGAAAACTTATGTTTTCCTGAAATCAAACAAGAGAGAAAGTTAAAACAAAAAAAAAGTTTTTTTAAAATTATCATTATAAGGAGAAGAGACGAAAATAAATATTTTAATTAACAAACAAAATAAAATTAAAAAGATTTAAAATATCTCATGGAATTTTTCCCCGTGAATATCTCGAAAACGATTCTTAATTAAAGTAAATTAATTTCGAATTTATGTTCAAACTCCCCAAATTAGGATTTAAGTTCATTGAGGTTCGACTGTCCGAAAATTCGAAAACACGAATTTATCAGTAGAGTTTAATATTGTTATAGTTTTTGCAATTCGCGTTAGTATCCATCAAGGTTTTAAATATATTACATTCTACTAAATTGTTATTATTTTATATTTAATTGTCAACATTGTTTAACGGTTCATTGCAAAAGCTGTAATTTTTCTTACTCTTTTTGTAATAATCGCTATTTTTACAATTTAAAAGAAAGTTATCGTTTGTGAACATTTTTGGGTTTTATTATATTTAAAATAAAAAAAAAACCGAAAATAATCGCGTTATCTGAATTTGATAATAATCACAATTGAAAATGTTTAAAGTCAAAGAAATTTGTTGATTGCTCTGTTACACACATGTGTAAATGTGTCTGTGTATGCTTTAAAATTTTGTGGCAGAACTTCGCTACTTTAGTTTTTGTTGTGTTGTTGTCGATTTTTGCTTTATGAAGGTGTTCAATGGTCAACCAAATAATTATTTATTAATATTACTGGCACAAATAAATATTGTTTATATGTGTGTTATCAAACAGTTTGTTATAAAATATTATTTGTTGTATAAAACAATTCTCATATAAAAATTTCTCTTTTTTGTATAAATTTTAATTTATACAAAATTTCTATTGATCAATTTAGCAAACTCATTTACCTGCGTTTAAGTTTTAAACTTTAGAAAAGGAATATTACTCATACATAAAAATGTAGGTTTTTGTGCTTTTATTTGCAAAAATCACGTTAATTTGATATTGAGACTTCCGAATTTCTTGTAAGTTTGTAGACATGTTAATTTTTGTACCTATTTCTGGAATTGTAAAAACTAAGCGCTTAGTGTTTATTTGAATAATCATACTTTCTCATGTAGAATTGTATGTAAGTCATATTTTGTCACATATCTACATACATACATATATGTGTGTGTAAATTTTTAACGATAATTCCGGTTTTAAGTAAACAAATCAAAGGTTATTATTATTTAATTTAACAGCAAAATTCAAAATAAATAACCTTTTATTAAAAACAAATGTTTGTACATACATATACACACATACTTTTGTTTTTGTGTTTTTTGTTTGAATGTTTGTTAATGTTTCAGTACGAAATCTCTGATATGTAACGCCAAATTACACATAAAACTGTTTATTTTTTTTATAAATTGTTGATCTTTTTCAAATTGTTTAATTATTGGTAATTACTCCTGTGGTCTAATACATAATTTTGATTTAAATTTAGTTGCTTCTACATACATATGAACACACGTATGCAAATATATAAATGTGATATTTATCATCATCTAAATATCAAAATACTCAAACTAATAACCACAAAATTATTAAATAAATACTTTTATAAAAATTTCCAAAAATTTAATTTGGCTTACATAAATTAGATTTTATCTGCCAAAAATTATCTCAATGTTTAGATTCGCGTTTTCTATCTGTCAAAGAAACTCTGGTTCTGTAGTTTCAGAATTGTCATAGAATTGTTGTTATACATATGTAAATATTCATTTTATTCTGAGCTACATACGTTCGGGTATTTGATATACGGTCGAACTTATTTTAACTGTTTCTCAAAAAGTTATGACATTCGTTTTAATATCTGGCTGAAGTTCTAATCGATTTCTGACAGATATTGGTTTTTTTTAGTTTGTTTACTCCTTCAATATAATATTTTTATATTCTGGTCTCTTAGAGTTTACGGAACATACATATTTTTAAAAAAGATTTACATACTTCTTGATATTAAAATGTTTTTAATGTGTAACTTAACTTTACCAATAGTTTATGAATACAACGGTAAATTTTTAAATAAAGCAGATGTTCACTGGTCTTCGACGCGTACACTTGATTGGATAAAATAAATAGACGATATATACAAATTACTTTTTGCAATAATATGTTAAAAACTTGAAAAATTTGGAATATTATGTTAGTAGCCAAGATAAAATTTTTTATCAGTTTAAAATAATTTTATGTTCTTATATGCACCTATTTTATTATTTTATTTTTCTTATCAAATTCTTGATTGAATTAATAATATGTACGATTCTGACGTAACTTTTCAGAGGTAATCTTAATATTTTATATTAAAACTAAAATTATTATCGGGTGTGATTTATCAACGTAATAATCGCAAACACAATGCCTAATAATGTATGAAATTTTTTAATGCATGTACTTGGGTATGCATGTACATACTATATGTTCTATTAAACTCTCCCTCTACTTGATCAATAAAAACTCCCACACAATGAGGCAAATTACATAAATTATAAATTGACAAAAACTTACATCTTTTATGTTTTCTTTTAATTTATCCTTACAGTAGTTTGTGTCATTTGGTGTGGGCTGCAATACGTTATCCCTATCAATTAGGGTATTGCCATTGGTAGATATGAATTTGTCCGATTTATCACCAGTATTGTGCTTCTCATGCTCTAGTAGACGTTGTATTGTACTAGTTGGACTAGGGTTATCACATATCTGTTGCTCAGAATCATTGACATCATCGCTTTCTCCGACTGATTCTACATTAAGCTGCCTTTGTTGTAATTCTTCCAATCCTTGTCGCTCCTTATGGGCTATTTCTATACTGACACGTCCGTACTTTGAAAAGGACGCAAAACGATTATTAAAAAGGAATAATAGGAAAATCAACATAAAAACACTACTAATCACGTATTATGTGGTTTGTCCATTACTATGTACGGCACATTCAGAATTATGTACAGTACTACGACTATTATTTACCTCGAATATCCTTAATAATAGTTGAACATAACAACGTCGTACACCTATTGACTTGTTGATGGCTGACAAGAGTATTAAAAACACAATAAATAACACACAACAAATGCAGACTGTGTCAATAATCGATATGAAAACCATGTTGTTTTGCTATTTCGGATAAACAAACCTACTCGATTGTATCGAGAATGACACACAAGTTTCAATGATTTTTTGTTTTTGTTTGGTTTTATTTAACTACCAAATATATTTTATATTCACGTAACTAGCAATTAAAATTTGGAAACGTATTTAGTGCGCGTTGGCCGCTTGTGTTACAAAAGGGTATTCACTCCCGTTAAAAACATCATTTGCCTTGGGAACGTTCGCTACAAATGTATGTTTTTATTCTGGGCAGTGGAATCGATAATGGCAATTCAGCGTTTTTATAGCAGTTAAGTTGTTTTTGAACAACTCTGATTCGAAATCGGTACTTTACCAAGGCAAATTCAACAAGTCAATTCGTCTTGAATTAATTATCAGGTGGATGCAGGGGCGAATTTATCCATAACCCACACTATCAAGTTTGTTACATATTTTCCGTTGCCATTTTTATGCATAAAGAATTTTGACAGCGTAAAAGGGCTATTAGACACGCATACTTGTCTGCAGACATGTACGATGGCATACCAAAACTCACTGTCTAATAGCATGTATGTCGAGTACGTCAGACATGTATGTTGGTTTTCAAAAATGCCAGACAAGTATGCGTGTCTAATAGCCCTTAAAGCTGGATTCACCCATTGTTTCGGAACAAAATTTTTGTCCGGACAAATTTTTTTTTATATGAAGTTTGAGGTTTCTCTTTTTGAGAGTGAGAGAAAAAGAGAACAAAATTTGTTCGGAACATTTTTTGGTTGAATTGGTTTAATTTTAAATTTTGTCCGGACAAAGTTGAAATAAGCTGCCACCTATTTTATTTTCTCAGCCAAAGTTGAAGGGAGCTGCCACATAATGTTATAAGTATGTATAATAAAAGCACATAGTAACTTATATCTAGTAAAATAACAATAAAGTAAAGCTCAATTGCTAGTAAAAAAACTAACTGACTTTTATTAATTTTTTTTAACATGTAATTTTCTTATTAAACAATAAAAAATAAGTGCGTTTGACAAATAAAACACCAAATTAAATTCATCTGTCACTGTATTGCCACCTTGCAAAATTAATAAAACACATGTATGTCATACGGTAGCTTTGATTTTCCAGACAAATTGTTCGAAATGAGTGAATCGTGTTGCAAAATTGTTTCAGAACAAAAAATTTTGTCCGGACAAAAATTTTGTTCGGAAACAATGAGTGAATCCAGCTTTAAAGAATCAAGACAAGGCCAATTCGCTTACAAGGTGGTGTTAGTTCTACAACAAGTACAACATTACAACAAAATTTGTCATATCAATTTCCATTATTGTATATTTTTTGCAAATGATATCGGGGCCAAGGCGAATTCGATACCAGATGTCCTTACTAGCCTATGTCATCATCAGCAGTGGAAGAAATTATATCGGCAAATGTTATTGTTGTAGGGATATGGCTACCTAGTATAAATTCGCCTTCCTCAGTTGTAAATGTAGTGTAATTAATTTTCCTACCTTTTGGGAAAAAGTGAATAACACCCAATTCACACGATGACTTTTGCGACGTCGTTTTTACTTAATTCCCTTTTGAAGTTGCTACCAAAAACTTTGTGCTTTCATACGATGTTTTTTAGTTGAATGTATATTTTCCCAATTTTGTTTTGTTTTTTACAGTGAGGGTTGTTTTTTACTATTCAATAAATGAAAAGTAACAAAGATAGTGAAAAGTAGCAAAGAGAAATAGAAAAAAAAGTCTTGAACAACACAAAACGTGTTCTTTTTGATTACCCCTCTTTCTTCCTTACTAGGTGAACAAAGAGAGACGTGGAAAAAGCGACGTCGCAAAAGGCATCGTGTGAATTGGGTGTAACATATACATATTTGGATACATGGTATGATAAATAAGGTAGTCTTGTCCCTAAAACAAATACAACATCACAAAAACAACAGGCATTTTGTTAGTGTAAAATGTTTTCTGTGTCAAAAATAGAGAAACAAGAATATAAAAAATACCAAATTTAATTTTTGTAAAATAAATTTCAAACAAAATAAAAACAAACTAACATACAGACAACAAAAATACACGTCTACAGCTGCCGGGACAACTTTACCTTATATATTATACCATGTTTGCCTAGATAAAAAGCATTATATAATCAGGGTCTTGAATTTGCCTTGGAATATTTCAGTCGCCATGGCAGCATTAAAAGCCTCTCAAAAAGCAACTCTGTTGATTTCGACAAACATGTGCTTGTATAAATGCTTGATCATTGTTCATGTTTAAGCGGATATATTTTTTTGTAGCAGGGTCTTTTTGTTTCGCCTCTTTTTTGGTTACGACAACCTTAAAATCACATGTGAGTATTTTTATTTTAAATAAATTTGCTGAAAATTAAAAAAAATACCGGAAAATTAAAGGTGTTAATATAAAAACTTAAAATTACGCATCGAAAACTGGAAAATCGAAGTGCTTAATAGTGAAAATGGAGCAAAGTGTAACAATAAAATGCATTTTTAGCAGCCGAGCCGAAATAAGGAGACAGATTTTTGTATTTCTTTTTTTCTCCCAACATGCATGATTCAGTTGTATTCAGTGCGAATGAATGTACCGCTTTTTGTATATATTTTTTGCATAGAATTACACTAGGTATACACGTCGAAAGTTTTACTTGAAAAATGTGAAAAAAATTTATGTTCTAGGCTTTGTAAAGTGGGCTTCGTATGTAAAGCAAGTGCTTCGGAATTAAAACTAAACTTAATGAATGTTTACTAAACAAATTTTTTTCACCAACTCGTAATAAAACAAAGGAAAGGACTGTTAAAATCAATTCTTTTAAAAATAGTATGTATGGAGGTTATGACGTTGATGTTCGGTCCGTCTGATTTTTTTTTTTTTTTGCAGTCTGTATCTGTACTATTTTTGTTGTATTGGTGGTACATCTATACTTTTGTTGAAGAAAAATGTGTGTGTGTGTATGTGCGCGTGTAAAATGTATTTATTTTACATTTGAACGTGTGCATGTTTGTTGATTATAAAAACCAAAAATGTCTCAAAAGTGAAGAAAGTGGAAAAAGAATATTATCAATCCAAATTTAAAAAACAAATGAGGCGTGGCAGTATCGACAATAATATCAAAATAAATATTTACATACATATTTTCTTCATATTTGTTAATAATATAATGCTTTTATTTTTACTTTTAGATATATTCCTTATTACCAGGGTCTAAACTTGAAAAAAGTATTTATTTTTAAAAAATGGCTGAAATTGAAGATCATCATTTCGAAACTGGAGATTCTGGTGCTTCACAAACTTATCCTATGCAATGTTCTGCATTGCGTAAAAACGGTTTTGTTATGCTCAAGAGTAGACCCTGTAAGATTGTTGAAATGTCAACTTCCAAAACTGGCAAGCACGGTCACGCTAAAGTTCACATGGTTGGCATTGATATATTCTCAAATAAGAAGTAAGTTCAAAATATTTAATTAACTACTTATAGGTATGTACATACCAAAATTTTATATAAAATTGTACATTATTTAGTCAGTAAAAAAAACATACAATTATGTATGAGTCACTTTTTATAAAGCCAACCTTGATTTTCTTGAAGAAAAAAATTTAAATTATGTTCAACAAAAACATGCAAAAAGTATACATACATATTTGTCGTGCATAGTTATATTTGTACCTGAGAGTAGGTAACAATAGTTATATTTTTACCTAAGAATAGGTACCAATAGTTATAATAATTTTACCTAAGATCTAACAAAGGGTATAAAATAACATGGTGTACATTCTTAAATGCAACAAATATCATTGTAGCCGTTGTTGCACGTGTCCTTTTTTTGAATGTAACAATGTTGATTAGGTGCAGAGGTATATTAAACTGTACAGTCGAATTCGATTAAGCGGAAATGTAAAATTACAAGCACTTTGTTTGGCTTATGCGAGATTTTCGATAAAAAGAAGTTCGGTTAAGTGAAAAACGTTTCAGTTAAACGAACTCACTTCATAATTCCTCTGTAAAACGAAAATATAGCATTAGAAGTAAAACATATGTGATTTTTTTTCATTTCAGATTCCATTTAAAAATTTTAATATAAGCTTGCTACTATGTATATTTGAAAAAAATAAATTGCTAAATAGGTATTTTTAAATGAAATGAGCCGTGGCTAAAATGTATTTCGTCACCAGTAACTTAATAATTTTTTCTTTTAGAAGGTGTTTTTTTATATAAATTATCTTATTTTTGTTTCAATTAAGCGGATTTTCTTTTAAGGGAATGTAAGTGCTTTGAAATTGATCAAAAATAATAAATAATAATTTGTATTTTCAATTAGGCGATTTTTTCATTTAAGCAGTGCTCTTTTATCCGAATTCGACTGTATTCATGATAAGAAACATTTGTTAGGTCGCTAGCAATCCTTTGTGGAGGTATTATTTCTAAATTTTAAATTCATAAAATAAAGAAATGAAGGAATCATATCGTTCTT
This sequence comes from Lypha dubia, assembly GCA_947311025.1. Lineage (NCBI taxonomy): Eukaryota > Metazoa > Arthropoda > Insecta > Diptera > Tachinidae > Lypha > Lypha dubia. The sequence goes on along the minus strand of OX371264.1, from coordinate 64,952,287 downwards.
TAACAGTAAACTTTTACACAATAAAAAAATATAAGAAACTGACTTTCAATACAGGATACATTAATTTGATTTCCAAAAATAAAACTGTATTCTGTGTATATAATACATTAATATGTATAATTTATGTTCATTCAAAATTTTAATGTTTCTTTCACAGATACGAAGATATCTGTCCATCGACTCACAACATGGATGTCCCCCATGTAAAGAGAGAGGACTATCAGTTGACCGACATCAGTGATGACGGTTATTTGACTTTGATGTCTGACAACGGTGACATCAGGGAAGATCTTAAACTACCAGAAGGTGATTTAGGTTTTTCTTTGAGAAACGATTTTGATAACGGAAAAGAACTTTTGGTAAGTAACATGCACATTGGCTCGAAAGCAGAAAATATTTCTAATGCCTCCATAATTAAATTTTATTTCTTTAGTGTACTGTGCTCAAGTCTTGCGGCGAAGAATGCGTTATTGCTACTAAGACTAATACTGCTCTTGACAAGTAGAGTGGTGCTAGTGTGTCTTAAGAAGAGTTCTTTTTTACTAATAATAAAATTAATTATAAAAAAAATGTTGTGTGTTTTTACCATCTATAACAACAACAGGTATAACAAAGTAACAAACAACATTATGTATTCAAATTAGAAGATTGAAGAAATAGAAAAAGGACTTGTTATTATAATAATAAAAAAAACTCTAGTTGCAGCAAATTTCTTTTGCATTTAAATGTAAAAAACAAAAAAAAAAAAAAACACAATTTGAAGTATATTTTTAAAATAGTCTTGTTTTTATAATAACTTTATAATATAATATGATCATCATATATAATGTAAAGGAGTTGTCATCTTTTGTTTATTTTTATTTTTTTACAACTGACACGCATTTCAACTTGCCACCATTATTATAATAATAAAGGTAGTTTTTGTTGTTGTCGTGAAATTATTCAAATTTTTATTTTTTTACACATTTATCGTACACAAAAAAAAAACGGAAATATATTTCGTGGAAGATTTATTTTAATTAAATAAATACAAATCTGATTTCTTAATATTTAAATGCAAAATAAACATCAACATCTAGGAGAATGAAAAATACCGAGAAGAAGGAGTGTTTGATACACAAAATCCAAACAACCAAAAAAAAAATAAGAATAAAAATAAAGATGAAAAACTTAAATAAAAAATTAAACAAAATTTTTGCCAATAAAAATTTTATACTTTAATAAAAAACAGAAAAATTTAAAACATTTTTCAACCTTAACATATTATTATTTTTCCTTTCATTTATTTTAGTCAGATTTTATGTTTAAGCTCCTCGCGGTCTGCTTTTTTACACTTCCATAAAAATATCATATTTACATTTTTCTTTTTACTATAAATTGTGGCAGCTTAAGAAAATTAAAATTGCTTCTTATTTTATTAAACTGAATTTAAATACTTAAAACTGTATCTTATAAAAAAACAAATCAAAGAACTTTAAATATAAACCAAAATCTTGTAATCATCCACTTAAAAATGCCTAAAACGAATGAAACAAAAGAAAAATATACTTAAGAAAATCTTAATACGTTTCTCAATTCATACAGAATGGGTACGAACTTAACAGGTTTTTTTTATTCTTTAATATGTCTCAAGGTTATTGTTTTTCATACATTTCTAAGCTCATTGACCCTTTTCAGCAATTTGTATAAATTGCTTTCTTATATTTGTATAAATGTTATTGATTTAAAGGGAATGAAACGGGCTACACCCCGCTGGTAGCAGTTTCTTTCTCTACATAATTCATGTATGAAATTAATTCAAAACTTTCGTTATTAATAATTGGGAGAAAAAGAACGAAGGAATGAATCATTTTTTTTATTTTGCATGTATATGCAATAGCTATTACACCCTTGTTAATAACGTGGAAAATAATTGAGTCAATACAGCTCTGCTACACACCAGTGTAGACACAAACCACATACAAAAAATGAACGCCCTTACCAGCCATTCTTGAGTACAGTAGTGTTCAAATGCAAACAAATTGAATAATTGTTTGACGATTCAAATTTAAATATTACAAATGCGTATAGGTATGTATATTGTACAGGCACATACGTATCGTTATCTTGGATAAACTCTAGAATCGTTTATAAAAAAAATATTTTTGAGACTGCTTTGGAAGAGCTTCTCAATAAAATTGAATTATTCTGTTCATGAAATTAATACCCCTATTGCGGTGGACAACTTTTGAAACAATTTGGTCGTCGTTTATAAATTTGCATTGCCATTCTCAACTCAACTCATGGTTGACTTTTTGGTTATGTTCACTATATTTTGTGGTATTGTCATTTGCAACTGTGCACAAGTTTGGTTGACAAAAACGATAAAAACACACAACTGCTTATTAGTAGTTTGGTTTTTGTTCGTTACAGTTTACTTCGACATAAAGTGCAGAAAAATGGAGAGATCGTACCTAGAAAAATTTATTGTGCTTAATATTGCAGTTTCACAGCATTTAATATATTTACAGAAACTTACAACAAAAGCCCAATTTGAGAGACTTGTTCAGCTAATGGAAAAAAATCCAGAGATTGCTCGTGGGAAACAAAAATTTGGAATGACCAAAAATCATGCGCTGCTCTAGCACTAGATTTTTGAGATAATAATATATTGAAGTCGTTGCCACTGCACTTCTGGTAGCTCCCGACAGGAAAAAATCTAAGGGCAGCACAAAGTTTCACTATCGGTGGTATAGCTGACGTACAGGTTTCTTTAATTGATCTTTTATGTCATCCAGCAGATAGCAAAAGGCTTCTTTACCCAGTCGGAAATAGCTAATAAATCTTTAAAAAATATTTTCTTCCTCCTTACGCGTAGCACATCTATATTACCATCTTCGTTTCATCTTCATAAAATAAATCTACACATACATACACATATCCATTTGAAATTATTTGCTTTCGAATAAAATACTTCAAACACTTTTTTCTTCTAATATATATTTTTTAAAATTTTTAGACGAATTTGTATGCTTTTCTGTCAAAATGGATATTTTAAGTTGGTAACAGTTGTGTCTCACAATACAACAAAACAATTTTGTGGTATGAAAGTTGGGTCGACTCGTACACAACCAAACTGAGTTGAGTTGAGAACGACAATAAGGTTTTATTTAATGGAACTGAGGAAAGATTGATTTAAATGGTGAACCTAATGTGTGGTTAGTAGGCTAGACATAAAACAAAAATTCGAACAAAATGCTCTGCAATTATAGTGAAACATGGATTATCTAAATATTGGACTTCAATTGATTCATTAGAATGAATGCAATTCAAAGTGTCATATATTGAAAAGCATATCCACACATATATTTGTTTTTAAATATACATATATTTATTTTAAACGTTTTGAAAAGAGAAAGTTAACAGTACGAATTTTTTTTTTGATAGAAAACCATTATAAAATTTTACATTTATTTGAGCATGTACTCAAGTATTTATGTTTTATATTTTATTTATTTGTTGCGGGTTAGCAATATCTAGATATATATTTCGTTGGTAGCTATACCAATTCATCAGTAGATGTTTTACCCTTTATGTTTAAAAAATTCCAAAGCTCATCTATTTATACAAAAACTCAAATATATTTTTTGTGAATTACAAAGCATAAAAATAGCCTTTAAAAAAAATTTTTCAAACACAAACAACAATAATTTTCCATTATGAATGTGTTTACTTTTCTACACCTATACAATTAGACAACCGCTGGTTGCCATTAAAAGTATTTTATAAGGCAAAAATGAAAAGCAAATCTCCCCGTTACAAAATTTTGTAATTCACAAAAAATATATTTGTGAGTTTTTGTATAAATAGATGAGCTTTGGAATTTTTTAAACATAAAGGGTAAAACATCTACTGATGAATTGGTATAGCTACCAATGAAATATATATCTAGATATTGCTAACTCGCAACAAATAAATAAAATAGAAAACCATTATATGTATATTATTTTTAATAAAATTTGGTATTTATTTTTTATTTTATTTATCAAATTCATATATATAAAGAAAATGAGAATTTCAATAGTAAAACGGAGTTCATAAATAGCCTTACAATTGCAATGAATTTTAGAAGGATTAATTTAAATATAATAAATGTAATAAGAAATGAAAAATTCTTACGATATATATGAAACTGAAATGAAAAGGTTTATATACATACTTATGCATATGTGTAGTAGTATTATAATGAAAGTACATATTCAAATAATATTTTTAAAATAAAGCAAATAAGAAAACTTGTTAATCTAGCCAGTAGATGAACCATTTCAAGGAAAATTGTATCCTTACAAACCACAATTCCATCCTAATGTAGGGTCGTTTAACTGTGCTTGTATTTTTAAAATAAGACTATAAATACGTAAAGATGGACCCAACTTAATGGGAAGTTTCTTAACAACATCGCTGCGTTTAAGTAGCAGTAGAGAACGTCCATCAATTTCCTCATTTTTTAATACAAAAGCTTCTTTTGGGAAATATTTGAGAAAAAATTCGTAAACCTGGTCGACGGACCATTCCTTAACATCAGGTATATCATCGAAATTTTCGTTTGGTGTATAACAAATGCTACTAGAAGTATTAAGTGAAACTGTTTCCGTAGTTATGGAATCAGGCGAATGATTAGCGGCTTTTTGGCGTTTTTCAGGCGAAGGGCTCATTTTATCGTCTACTGTTTCCTCACTTTTAATATCATCAATTGAATGTTGCTCAATAGAAGACCTCTTTTGTATTAAAGGAGGAGATGCTGGTTCCCTTTCAGATTTGGAATTTTCTTCAGATGATTTTTCAATTACCGGATTTGTCGATTTTTCCGGATTTGTCACGACTGTTGGTTCTCCACCTCCAATAATTTCACGTATTTTCTTAACTGGTAGAGCGGTACTATTATTTATTTGATTATATACTTGACATTTGTTGCACTTCCAATTTCGTAAATTATCTGATTTAATAATCTTGCTAGGAAAGCAATCCATATGAAAAGATTTTGTACACTTCGAACATATTAATATGTCATCTTCAGCATTTGTAAATGTGTCATTGCATATTCTACAGGCGCTACATTGGTCACACTTGTAGTTTCGCTGTAAGCTTTCAAAATCCTCAAAATCGACTCTCAAGCAAAGTTTATGAATTTTACGTTTACATCCTTGACAGGTTATTAAAGGATTTTTGCTAGCAAATTGAGGACGCTTAGATTCTTTTTTCTTGCATACAACACAAGCATCTTTGTTCTCGGACGGTCCAACTGGTGAAACTGTAGAAGCCTTTGCGTAACTAGCCCGTCGCTCCAGAGATGAAGGCCCATTATGATTTGAAGAAAAAGCGTTTCCGGTAATAAGAGAACGCTGAGCGCGTGAAAGGTAATTGTCCGAAGGATCAAAAACCGCCTTTGGCTTTTTAATGCGTCCAGTAGTGCGAACTATAGGTTCGCTGCTTGAACTATGTCGATTATGGGCCATTTCCTCACTCAAATTGTTTGGGGACAAACGCGAACGTGCACCTTTTTTCATTTTTTTTAATTACTATAAATAAATTGTAATTTTTCAGTATACATATCTGTAGTAGTACGTAATAGTAATATCCACAAAAAAAAACATGGCTTACCCGTATAATTTCAATATTAATTAATCTCGAAAAGAAATGCACTTTAGATTAGTATTTCCAGACAACCGCAATAATTTCGTAAATTCAAAGAAAGTTCTGTTGAAAAATTAGTTTTTATAAATAAATTCAGTTGTTTTGTTGTAAAAACACCATTTTTAATAAGTAATGTCCAGCAAGCTAGTATTTGTAGTGCCAAGTCAAACAAAACAGCATATTAGAGGTGCCATACTTTTAAAAAAGTGGCCATTTAATTTTAGACGAATTCAATTTGAATCATAGTGGTAGCAGACAAGGCGAATTAATAATGAATTCGCCTTGGTAGCAGCAGGACAGAACGGCAAAGGCAAATTCATTACCAGGTATATACACGACTACAACAATTTAAAAATAAAGTAAACAACAGGCATTTTGTTTGCGTAAGCGGTGAATTCATTAATTACACTGTCAAAATTCTCCATGTATAAAAAAATACATGAAAAAGGCTCTGGAAATTATGTACCTAATTTGAGAGTGTGGGTAATAGATAATTTCGCACGAATTATCCACTGCAATCACCTGATAATTAATTCGCCTTAGTCAATACATAAAATACATTTTAACTACGATACAAACCGTATTCACTTACCAGATGGTGTTAATTCTACAACAAATACAGCATTACAACAAAATTTGACATATCAGCCCCTATGCTTGTACGTACAAATTTTGACATATAGATCACTGGTACTGAATTCGCCGTACTGGAATCCATTTTTATGTATATACAAATTTTTGCCATTTTTAGTAGTATGCTCTGCACTGAGTTCGGTAGAAACAAATTTAGCAAGTTTCGCGTGAACGCCAGTTAATTGTCAAATGCTTTGTTGACAAATTTTTCGGTATATTTTTTGGCCAAGATAAATTCATAACAGATAGAATTGGCTCATTTCGCTTTGAAAAACCTCCACTTACTTTGTCAAAAAATGTACTGAAAAATGTAAGGCATGTTAATAGCCTTATGAATTTACCTTGAACATGGACGAGAAATTTTCACTAAGAGTCTGAACACAATGTAACGATATTTTATTGAGGTGCGGTTTTTCATACGATTTTGAAGTAAAAAACCGCTGTGCGGAACGGCATAAAATAAAATCTATTTTATTTTCATTGCGGACTTTCTTACACCCAATTTACATGATGACTTTTGCGACGTCGCTTTTTCGACGTCTCTTTTTGCTTGTTGGTGAGCGGTGTAGGGAAGAAAGAGGGGTAAACAAAAAGTCTTGATTTGTGTTTTTCAAGACTTTTCTTCTATTTCTCTTTGTTACTTTTCATTATTTTTCTTACTTTTGTTGTTTATCTTTGTTACTTTCATTATTTCAAAACAAAAATGGGAAAAAAGACATGAAACTAAAAGACATCGTCTAAACGCACAAAGATTTTGGTAGCAACTTCAAAAGGGAATTCAGTAAAAACGACGTCGCAAAAGTCATCATGTGAATTGGGTGTTTTTCTCTCAATTTTTGATACTATTTCTCTTTCTGATGTTGCCACAGTTTTTGAATAATTGGCGGTTTTCACAACATTATAGTAAACAAAAAACATGAGTTTGAAGTATGTTTGAATGTATGCACATATAAATTAATAAAAATGTAAATGTATTGCCGTCACCGTCTTCCGTTGTATTATATTTATTATTCTCTCCCGCAACGATAAATCGCACCGCACAGCAAACATTGTGTTCAGACTCTTAATTGGGTTAATAAATAACATTAACATGCCGAAAAAGTCGCTGCGTTGTTATCACTACTTGTTGTTTATTTTTATTTAACCCCGTAACACAGCTGTAACTAATTTGTGTATTGGCATTTTTTAAGCCATTTATATAAAATTATTAAAAAATATAAAATATTTGATAGAGAAAATATTCATTATGAGTATTAAAATTGATGATTCAATATTAGCCAATATAAAGACCCAACAAGACACCGATGATGATGATGCAGCAACATCGGATGCTGTAGTTGAGCGTTTGGGCGATGAAACATTTATGGAGGTATTTGGTGGTTTTAGCGGAAACGCAACTGAGGAAAATGGTAGCTATGAAGATCGAAATGAGGATCCTCTACTGGAAGGAGATGAAAAAGAAATGGAGTTGAAAGAATTTCCTTGGTATTGTATGGAAAACGAGTTTCTGAAACCGTATATATACGACACAGAGGAACCTGAAGTAAGAGTTGGAAGAAGTAAAAAAGCTAAACTAGAAACGGAACTAAGAGGCGTTAATGGTCGAATTTGGAGTAAAGTTGCTTTGGCACCACCAAGTACAGATGAATTGCCAGAATTTTCGGCTGTTGGTAAGGGTCCTGCAAAATATGTATCGAGTCCCCTTGAGGCATGGCATTTGCTAATAGATGTAACAATGCTTAATATGGTAGTTAAGAGCACAAATGAGGTTATTAAGGCTACCAAAAAGAAAGAACCTCACCAAAAAAGACTAACAGATTTAACGGAATTACGAGCGTGGTTGGGCTTAAAGTATTTGTGTGGGGTTTTACGTAATTCTATGGAACCAGGCCCGGTTGATGAGCTGTGGACATTGGAATTGGGAAATGCTATCTTTCGTGCCACCATGTCATATAAGCGTTATGATTTTTTATCTGAATGCATACGATGTGCGGATCAATCAGCTTCTAGTTCAGAATCGGATTTGGATGAAATTGCCACCTTTTGGGAAAAGTTAGTTATAAATTTTAGATCTTATTATGCACCTAGTGGTTTCTGTATGATAGATGATCATATTTTAGACTTGTCTCAACTGGAAAGTAATCCCTTTAATCATGTGTTATCACATCAATCAGACTATAATGGCTTACGTTATATTACCCTGTGTGACGCTAAGACGTTTTACATTAGCAATGCATTAGTTGCTACTAATGTAGATCCACTCGACGAGGAAGTACATCAATTGGTTAGTGATATAAAAGGAACTCGCCGTTGTCTTTGTTTAAATGAACGTTTTACAAACATGACATTATTGCAAAAGTTAAAACAGAGCCAAATTCAGGTAGTAGGAGCTCTTTCAGCCAACGCAAAAGAAATACCAGCTGAACTCAGTGGTTCTCAGTTACCTCAAATATGGTATTCAAAAAATGATTCCACTTTAGTGTCAGGCCTAGACACAACTATTAGCCCCTCAGGATATTTAGTTACCAATGGCTTATCCACGCGCATTAACGCGGTTAAACTTTATCAAACGTTGAAAAACTGCAATGAAAATGCTTGCCAATATATGAAGTTATATAGTACACAGTATGGACGATTGTCTAATAATAAAAGATGGAGTTTGGAATACTTATATTTTATGCTAGATATATCTGCATTTAATGCTTGGACTTTATATAGACTTTCGGAAAATGGTGATGCTGGCATCGAGCAACGTGATTTTCAACGCCAACTTGGACTTTATCTTACACAACAACAACTCAAACAGAGGATACATTTGAATATTAAACTCCCTCTTCCACTTAAAGTACAAATCGCCGAAATTTTGGGGGAAAATGTTGAAGCTCTGCTGAGTGGAGCTTCACAAAAGCTCGCGGAAGCATCGAAAATGGGTTCGATACCAAAAGATAAAGCAATAATTCCAGATGGCATTATTTTACATTCCCGCGAAAATGAGTCCCGTAGACGCTGCAGAGCATGCAAGAGTCGCAATGGTTCAAAGACAAAAACAAGGTGCCAGCAGTGCTTACAGCCTTTCTGCATGCGCCACTTAATATGTCGATGTGAGTCATGTTCCGGCTATGAAATCGATGATTCAAATCTTCAAAGCGAAAAAAATGAAGAACTGAAACCCCATAGAGATCAGGAAGAAACATCGCAACAAGAGCCAGAGGGATTTCAAACTGAAGAAACAGACATCTAATAATATAACGTTATTAAAATACATAATGCACAAATTGACATTAAAATCTACTGCATAATTTGTATTTATCTTCTGTTTTGCATTTCGAACGACAATTAATGACTAAATCACACCATTTTCAATAACATACGTAACAGACTGATATCGCTTTTAATAATTTGCAAGTATTTTTATTAATAACTTTTACGAGTTCAAAACAGAATATTGGTTTAACATCAGATAACTAACGGATAAATGACGTGACGTTTTACAATAATTTTTGTGCTTATTTTATGCAATAAAAAAATTATTGTTTGATGTATTCAATTTAACCACAAAACATCAATGAAATTTCTTTAAAAATAATCAAATCAAAATCACACGACTTCATAGACAATTGTTTTGTAAACTGGTTAATAAAGTAATAATGTCTTCTACAATTATATTTTTCATTGAAATATTTAACTACGCTTTAAAAACCAAACTCATTTCAGAACAATACCGGAATAATCCACATGACCACAATGAACTCTTAGAATTTATATTGAAATTCTTTATGCGGTTTTTGAACAGTTTTATGAACATCTGAGCCGCTATCCTTCCTCTCATCATTTTGGTTGAGAAACAAACTAAGAAATTGTTCGTTTTGATTTTCATTTAATGGCATTTCCAATTCACTGCATGACTTAATTATTTCTGCACAGGCTCGCAGATCTTTTCTATTATCTAAAAAAGAAAAATTTCATCAATAAAAAAAAATGAGAAAAAGTTTAAAGAAAATAAATATTTACATTGATAGTTGAAAAGAAGACTAAGACAGTTGGAGCAGGATTCTCGTTGTTGATATTGCAAAAATAATTCAACAAGACGATGCACTGCATCCACATTATTGCGGCTAAGGAAGGATGCACACAATGAACTGGATCTATAACGAAAGAGCGAACAATTAATTAATATAAATAATTTTATACACTTATATTTGATGAAAGTTATTGCTCAAGTGTTTAAACAGTCAAAAATCTTCAGAAATATCTAAAACCAAACGTAAAAATCGTACAGAACTTGAAGCAGTTATGTTACCTTTTCACCACCAACTGCTGTAGTTGTTCATAATGCTCAAACAGATCGGCTGCAGATTTTTGATCACAAAACCAATCACTAACAAAACATTGCTTCCACACACAGGCCACAATGAAAATGTCATTGTGATTGTTGTATATAGACGTTGCCACCTCCATTAACGAAACTAAAACAGCTTCACTTTTTTGAGCTAATGTTTCTTCGGCTATGGTGCGAAAAGCAGCTCTCATCATTCGCTTGCCATCCTCGGTAGCTAGTCCGGACTCATAACCACGATGCAGAGTTTTTAGAGCAATATCGGCGCCACCGCTACGCCATAACGCCATAGCTTTAAAAGGTGCCAAGTCTGCATAAATTTTTGATAAAGGATGGCTTTGTTTCTTACAAATTTCTGCAAACGATTCAATTTGCTGAATGCGTGACATGCTCGCAAGATATTTGAGGCATGATATTAAAACTTCTTGTGAGGGTAGTTGTTGCCAACGTATACATTGACGTACCAGGTATAAAAAGTCAACTTTATTTTTAATTTCCAAAGTAGACATTAGCAGATTATCAAGTTGAGGTTGCGACAATGAACGTGTATCAAGCCCCAATTCAGGCGAACGCAACGATTGCAGATCGTTGATTACTGCTTTGGACATCAGCCCAAAATTTTTACTAAAGCCGTTTGTGGCGGTATTTGAAGCATTTGCTGCAGATGCCTTTGTTTCGGACTGTTTGCTACCGATTAAATTTTTGTTTCCCTTCTTTATTATACTTTCCCTCAACTCTTCCCATTTCTTGCTTTTACGTTCAACTAATTCGTTGGTGAAACAATCAATAGCATCGATTTGCGTCGACTTCCGTTGAATATTAGAACCGGTGGCCTGCAAAGCGGGCCAAAGAAATGCTACACAGTTTTGGAAACGTTGTAAGGCTTTTGGTGAGCCTGGAGCTGCAACTGCAGCTGTTGTTGCTCCGCTGCTAGTTAAACGGGTAAGCATAGCCATTGTTATTTATCTCTTCTAAAGACCTTTCTTAGATAAAATAATCCATTCCAAACAATTAAAGAAATTTAGGAGCACATATTTCACCAAAACTTTTATTCAATTTGAAAGAAAAAATAAAACTTTATTTGAATGGGGTAATCGCAGAATAGCACAATCGATTAACTGCGACGATATGTTATGAGCATGACATAAACAAAGAAGTAAAAGAAAACAATAAAAAAAATTGTATTACAGATAGGGACTGTTCCAAGGCGAATTCATGAATTATAAATTCGCCTTGGACTGTTCACAAGGTCCGTTACGTTACGTAACGGTGTTTATGGATTTGAAAGCAAATTGAAATATATTTGAAAATGTATATACTTATCTATATATATATCTAATCTATATATATATATATATATATATATACTTATATATACTATTATAGTATGTTCACACGACAAGATGAAGCACTTGCTTCGCTTTCTGAAGCATGTTAATGAATCTAGCTGTTCACACGACTCATGTACTTGTTTTGATTTGACAGTTCTCTTTTTAATTACAAATAAAATCTAAAATGGACAAAAAATATAAGTTAAAATTATTACGCATTTTTAAAAATGCACAAACATATTTTTTGTTTCCATTGTTGTTTTATCTTTATAGTTTTAATTAAATTTTTCACTTTTAATTAAGGTTTTTTTTTTTGCAGCTTGTTCAGATAAACTTCCGATAAACTCCGATAAAATTTAGAGAAGACAGAAATTTTTCATGCTTCGCAAGTAGATTCAATATGAATCTACATGCTTCGCTCTCAAAATTTTGTATGGCGAAGCATGTTGCTTCGTTCATGCTTGGGGTGTGAAGCATGAATAGAGAGCGAAGCATGTTCCGTGTGCCCAGAGTTGGGCAAAATACATGGTTTGCCCTGAAGATGTATTCACTTTACAGGTGGTGTTACTAACACAGGCTCAGACAATTTTTGCTAGTGAGAGGCACGTACATACGTTGAAAATTGTTCGCCTCTATGTTGACTCCCAATGCAAAAAGAACCATGTTATTTTTTTTATTGTTAAATTTGTTGTCGTAACAGTACTACCTGCAAAATAAAATCGCATTGTGAAAAATTCTTTAAAATTCTTAGAATTTGCATAGTTACGTTTTTTAGCGATTCTAGTTTTTGGTTATTGGTTTGACGCATGATACATTATAAATAGATCAAAATGCAAACAACCATCAATAAACTGACAAAATATATTTTGTTAACTATGTTTTTAAAATACAAAATACTGCCATTTTTTGTATGTATTTAAAATACAGAATATAAACTACTGCTATTTATTGTATGTATTTAAAATACAAAATACAAAATACTTGTAGGACATGTATTTAAAATACAAAATACAAAATACTTTCAGGTTATGTATTTAAAATACAAATACGTATTTTGTATACATGTATTTCAAATACTGCCCAGCCCTGAGTATAACATTAGTTATACGATAAGGAAAATTCATAACAGGTAAAGATAATACAACACCATGTAAACCATCACAACATCATTTGACATATCAGCCCTTATGCTGGCATGTATAAATTTTGACAACAAAATAGTAGATCTGCTGTGTTTTCAACTTTACCTGTTATGAATATGCCTTGAAGTGATAATACAGTGAAAAACAGCAGTACCGATGTTATATGTCGAACATTTTTTGTATCATTCAAAATAACGGAAAAGAAAATGGAAAAGGAAAATTAATGAAAAATTAAATATTTATTTTATTTATTATGAAATTTAAATTTTTGTAAATTTACTGCCTGGCCCACGATGTCGAACGAATTTTTCTTTCGTACAAATTACATTTAAAACAAAATTAACAATTAAATCAAATTAAATTACTAAATTAAAAATATATACTTACTGTTCACTTCCGTATTTTCTTTTTCAAAATGAGTTCAACCGTTTATCAGTATAGATAAGGTTTTTTTTCTCGGAAACGGGCAATTTGAAGATTTTTGTAAAATGTCACAACATCTTCACTGGTACTAAATAATTTAATTAAATTCAAAAAATAATTTCAAACATATTAGAATAATTTTTTTTTTAATTTTTCTGTAATTCTATTCGGTTCCTCACGTCCTTGTGTTGTTTTTTTATATGAATGATAAATAAAATGTGGTTTTCTTTGCCATTATGCATAAATATGTATGTATGTACTTGTTTTTGTGCACAACATTCTAATATTTCAATTTCAAGTGTTGACATCCAAGTAATGCGTTTCAGTTTATACAGCTCGTACTAATAGAACGAGAACATTTTGTAACTGGATTGTTTGTATTCCAATAGGAGTCAATGAGCTGTCAACATGTTAGCTGCTCATAGCAACTGGCTGAAAATAAAATAATGCACGTAATATATTAATATTTTAATGGAAACTAAATTGAAAATATGAATAAGAGAAGTTGCATAAGAGAAAAAAATTCATCAGCCTTTTTACTAAAACATTTTATGAACACATTTGAAATGTAATTATTATTTTTGTTCGTCCTTAAAATAAAAATAGATTTGCTAAATTATATAGAAGTTGTTATAATGTGATGGCTTAAACACTTAATTTGATAATAGTTTCTTAATTTTTAGCCATGTAAATATGTACTTACATATGTTTCCTTGTTTGTATTTACTTTCTTTGATTATTCAAGTTTTCCAATCGGATTAAAATTAACTCAGTTTTAATAAAAATTGAAAATATGAAAATCTGAAGAAAAGGTATGACAAACATTTTAAGAGAAAATAGTTTTAGCAAGGATTTATTAAAATTCCTTTATTATGTATTCCAGAAACATGCATAATGTTTATTTTACGATTTGAAGTAAATTCCTCTTGATATACAACAGTCGTGGGCGTAAAAAGTCGAACAAACGGTTTTAAGCTATTGCATAGATTTTATCGCGGGCTTTGAGCGCGGCGACCGAATCAAGAAATTCCGTAACGAAAAAAACCTAACAAAAAAACCTAACAATAAGATTGTTTCTTAAGTCTTTTGTTGTTTTTTAAGTATTTGAATCTCCCAATGTATGTTAACCCTTAAAGTATGCTATTGATTTCATTAACATACAGTATTGCCAGAACAGATTTTTACATGTATTGTAAGATAATAAAAATATTTTAAACGATATTAACTTCTCAATTATTCATTAAAAGAAAAAAAATTGTTTTCTTATCGGTCACCACGCTCAAAAAGTGTAACTTGAATTAATATCAAAGAAAAAACTTGAATTAATATAAAAAAAAAAAATAATAAAAACACTGCATTAATAAAAAGTAAATAAATAATTATAATTGCATAAGTTGATGAAAAATGCTATGCAAGAGCTTTACCGCGGCAGTCCCCGAGTGCCACACATACTTTTTTCACATCTACATATGTACACCCGTACAATCAATCGCGAGTCCAGGAAAGAGGAAAAAACAACATTTCGCTATCCTTCCACTCAAAACTAATAAAATATATTTACTTTCTATTAAAAAATAAATAAAATATTTTATTCAAAAGTTTTGTATTATAATTTACCCATTTACATTCAAATAAAAAGAGACGCTTTTCAATTTGTAATAAAATTATTTATTATATTTTTCTTCATGCGTCACTGCCATATGTCACTTACAAAATCCAAATAAAAAGTAAGAGAAATTCAAGTTAATAAAACAGAAAACAAAGTAGGCAAACGCAAATACATTTATACATTATCTTTGTGTATGTTGTAATTACAAGAATTCGTTGCAACAGTCAATTTGCATACTGAGAGAAATTCTTGTAATTCCAACACACCTCCTCAACAGACACAAAGATTAAAAAAAAAAAAAAAATTATTCCATTAAATAAAATTGTGACAGGCCGAGCATTCTGGGAAATATACATTGTAGCCCAACATTTGTTGCAAGGATTGGGGAAAACCCAGAAAAACCCAATCAGACCAAAAAAAAAATTATATATATAAAAAAATAGTAAATAAAATCAAGAGTTTTCAATATCCATTTCACTCTTCATCAATATATAGATATACCATTAGTTCTCGAGTCCCAATTGATTCCTCAGATCAATAAATCGGGGTCCAGACAAAGGTTTCGTAAAAATATCAGCTATTTGTTTATCTGTGGATATATACTCAATTTTAATTAGTTTATTTTCTACTTGTTCCCTGGAAAAATGATATTTTATGTCGATATGTTTTGATCTTTTGTGACATGAGGGATTATTAGCTATACTAATACAACCTTGATTATCCTCAAATAATTTTATTGGATTATCTACTTCTATTTTCAGACTTTTGAATAAGGATTTTAGCCATAAAGCTTCTCTAACAGATTCAAAAAGGGCCATATATTCTGCTTCAGTGGATGAAGCTGCAACAGAGTTTTGTTTTCTCGTATTCCAACAAATTATATTCGATTGAAACATTTTAAATAAATACCCAGTAGTGCTTCTCCTATCAATTTCACTTCCACCCCAGTCAGAATCTACATATCCACTTAACAAATCATCATACTCCTGATTAACAACATAAGTTAGTTTCAAATCGATTGTACCTTTAAGGTATCGCAAAACTCTCTTCAGACATTGCCAGAGTTCCTCATTACTCTTATGGCTATATCGGCTCAAAATATTAACTGCTGTGCTTAAATCAGGTCGCGTGCACAACATAATATACATTAAGCACCCAATCAAACAACGCATGGTGCATCACAATTATTATCCGAGTTCAATGCATCATAATTAAGTTTAACTGGAAGGGGACAAGCAACTGGCTTACATTCATCCATTTTAAATTTCCTTAAAACGCTTTCAATGTAAGCACCCTGACTAAGATGTAATTGACCATCTTTCCTGTCTATTTTAATACCTATAAAATACCGAATTTCAAATAAATCTGTCATCTTAAATTCTCCCATTAAGTATGATTTAAACTTATTCATCGTAACAATATTCGCCGTCGATATGACCAAATCGTCCACATATAACAATACATATATATTCTTAAGAATATTGCCATTATCGAGAATATAAATACAACGATCTACAGACGAATCTGTAAACCCAATTCTCTTTAAAGTCTGTTCAAATACCTCAAACCAACATCTAGCCGCTTGCTTAAGTCCATAAATGGCCTTATTTAGTTTGCAGATCTTACCATTATCACAGGATAACCCTTGAGGAACAGACATATATATTTCCTCTTTTAACGTGCCATTCAAAAAGGCAGTTTTAACATCCATATGGTGAACTTTCAAATTAAATTGGTTTGAAAAAGACATTAAAATTCTAAAACTTTGAATCCTTGCTACCGGAGCAAAAGTTTCATCATAATCAATCAGATATTCCTGTGTGAAACCACGAGCAACAAACCTAGCTCTATATCTAACTGGTTTTCCAAATTCATCATGTTTAATTGTAAATACCCATCTACAATCAACTATATTCTTATCTTCAGGTTTCTGTACAAGGGACCAAGTTTTATTATAAAAATGCGAATCCAACTCTTCCTTAATTGCCTTTTCACAATGTATCCTACCAATTCTATTCTTGACCTCCTCAAATGAATTTGGAATGTTGCTAAATAAAGTGTGAGCATTCATTACACAATTGTTCAACAAATCCCTATATGATACATGTGGTCTATCTTTCATTCTTTCACTCCTTCTGATTTCCACATGCGAGTCTTTCAATTCAGAAGCACTTTCAACTATATCTGAATCAGTAACGCCAGTATCAACTTTCTTATTTGTAGACAAATTATCACTAGGCTTTGAAAAATCAATTCCGGGAATTTCCGTACTCTCATTCGGGATATCAATTTGAACACATTTCCTATTATCACATTCCGTACTCTCATTCGGGGTATCAAATTGATCACATTCCTGACTATCATTCAGGACACCATCCGTACTCTCATTCGGGATATCAACTTGAACACATTCATCTTCTACAACAGCTCTAGAATTTATCATATTGGTTTCATCAACAATAACATCTCTAGCCATTACAAATTTCCCAGATTCCACATCCCATACCTTAAAACCATTCGGCTCATATCCAACAAGTATACCTTTCCACGATTTTTGATCAAATTTCCTCTTTCTGGTCTTATTGTGAACATATACTGTTGAACCGAAAACTTTCAAAAACTTTAGATTTGGCTTTCTAGTATGCCACATTTCATATGGTGTTTTCATATTCTCCTTTAATACAGTACTGGGACTTCTATTAATCAAATATGTTGCTGTTAATACAGCTTCTCCCCAGAAAAATTTCTGTAATTTCGCCCCATTAATCATTGCACGAGCCTTTTCTGTAATAGTTCTAATCATTCTCTCGGAGACACCATTTAATTGTGGAGTATGTGGAACCGTTAAGTGATAAGTAATGCCTCTTTGAACACAATATTCTCGCATTTCATTGGATAAATATTCCCTACCATTATCAATATACAAATTAACAACTTTCAAATTAAAATGAGCTTCACCTTTCGCTACGAAATCCTTAAACATTGCAAAAACATCAGACTTGTTCCTAATTAAATAAGTTACACAATAATGTGTATATTGATCAATAAAAATCACATAATAATTTTTACCATCCATAGTAGCAGGTGTTATCGGACCACATACATCAGAATGGACAACAAATAAAGGCCTTTTTATATGTTCCTTATTCTTAAACCTTTCAAAACGAAGTCTAGCCTGCTTGCCATTTATGCATGCTTCGCAAAGCTCATTATCAGGTTGTACATTCTTTAAAAGATTGGTATCATAAAACATGTCCTTCCCCTTTATTTCCAAAAATTTTCCTTTGCTAATATGCCCTAGTCTCTCATGCCACAATCGATATTCACTAATCTTACAAATACTTGATACGTATGCCTGACTATTAACTGGAATGAATTTTAGAACCGGTACATTGTGTATATATCCATAATCCATAATTACCTGGTTACACTTACTGATTCTTACACCTCCTGGATGAAATTCAATTGACATTCCAGCATCCTGCATCCTTTTTACTGAAAGTAAGTTTTCTGAAACATCCGAACAAAACAAAACGTCTTCCAGAGTAATCTGATGCAATAAATCGTGGCGAAGTCTCACTATGCCCTTCTTGTTCGCATAAATATATTCGCCGCATTTTGCCACTGCTATTTGGATAGGTGGATCTAGCATTACAAAGTCCGTAAACAGGCTTTCGTCATTTATGAGATGATCCGATGCCCCAGAATCCAATAAAAACGAAACACTGCCATCCTTCTTGCAAGTAGGCTCACGTCTTATCATAAATGCAAAACCTCCTTCCGATTGAACTGTTGCCATTTGTGCCTGTTTCTCTTTTTCCTGATTCTTGTTGCTTGAAATTCTTTTAAATGCAAAACAGTTCTTCTTAATGTGACCAGTTTTACCGCAGTAATGACATTTTATTTGCGTCTTCATATTTGCCTTTTGTTGCTTATACGGTTTAAATTTGTTTTTATCTTTATAGTTATTAAATCTATTTCTATTTTCGTTTTGGTTATTTCCACTCACGGCTTGCAAAACCTTCGAGCTGGTATCCTTACTGGCGCTTCTCAATTTGATCCCATGATCGAGCAATCGATTCTTGACAAAAGCTAATGTCAAATTGTCTTCCGACAATGTTTCAATAGCAGTAATAACTCCATCATAACACGATGGCAAAGACAACAACAAGTGAGACACTCTATCCATCTCATCGATTTTTGCCCCTGCAGCCAGTAATTCAGTTACCAGGTCATCAAAAATATTGAAATGATTCAAGAGTGGACATTCTCCTTTCAATTTTAAACCCAACAACTGCTTTCGAATGGACAATTGTGACGCCAAACTCTTCCTCTCATAAATTGCGTCCAGATTTCTGAATATTTGTTTTGCACTACTTTCACTATTCGCGAATCCAAGAAACGAGTCACTTAAATATTCAATTATTACACTTTTAGCACTTCTTTCCATTTTCTGCCAATCCTCATTAACTTTTTCTGGCGCATTGCCATCAATAACTCTCAACACATCAATTTCACTTAAAAGGGCTCGAACACGAAATTTCCATATGGAGTATTTTTCTCCATCAAATGGTTTAATATTCCTTTTCGATTTGTCCATGATTTAACTTTACTTTTTATTTTCTGCGAGTGATGAAATGTAAACTGGGCCCATAACCTATTATAATTTACCCATTTACATTCAAATAAAAAGAGACGCTTTTCAATTTGTAATAAAATTATTTATTATATTTTTCTTCATGCGTCACTGCCATATGTCACTTACAAAATCCAAATAAAAAGTAAGAGAAATTCAAGTTAATAAAACAGAAAACAAAGTAGGCAAACGCAAATACATTTATACATTATCTTTGTGTATGTTGTAATTACAAGAATTCGTTGCAACAGTCAATTTGCATACTGAGAGAAATTCTTGTAATTCCAACATTTTGTATTCGGTTTTTCACTTAAATGGGTCTTTTGTGACGAAATCTGCAAATAGATCTTTCACACCACGAGAAGTTTACCTTGGAATGAATATTTCTGGCTAAATTAGACAATAAAGAAATTTTGAAATTAAACAGGAAACTGCTTAATAAATGCACTGCACTATCACATCACTCTGTTTGACTCGATCTTCACGTCAGACATTTAAGTGTCCGCTTATAAATTAAATTTTTATCACTGGAATTTTTCTCTTTTCATACGTGCATACATGTATGTTTAGATGTGCGCCCATATACAGCATTAGTCTCAATATTACGACTGAGAGAATAAAACGAGTTTCATGATCATCTGCACATTTGTACCAGTTTTATTTGTAAACGGAAACTCACCTAAGCTTGCTTACCGCTGTTGTCGGTAATGTCATTCTGTCGCTAAACGTTACGAAAAAAAAAAATTTTTTTTAGAATCATGATTGACGATATACCTGACAATATATAAATGGACATGTTGCTATCAAGGCGAATTTATATACATAAATATACCCTGGTTGCTATGCATTGATATTTCTTAGTTTTTGTTTTTTAATAATTCTGTTCTATTAATTGTTTAAAAGTGTATTTGATTGCTATTTCTAATAACTGCTTTGTTTTTAGTTTATTTTGTGTAAATAATTTTACTACTTGGCAATACAGTTGCCATTACCATGTTTTTTTATATCTCTCCACTTTCTTCTTTATGATTTTGACAGTTTATGTTTGTTAGGTTAGTTTTCGCGATCTTTGAACAACGACACAGGTGAAAAGTTCTCAGTAATCATATTCAATTAAAAATGTATTAAATCTTAATTTAATGGGATAAAAATACAATTAAATGAACAATTTATTATTGAAATTAGTGAAGTGTTATTGTTTTTATTATATTTATGAAAGTTCATGTCTTTTTGAGACAATTTTTGTGTAGATAAATGTTGTGCAGTTTTTGTGCGTTGCATTGCAAAGTCTTTGAAAGTAATTTGGATAAAATAAAAGATATCGTAAATATATAACCTTGAAACTCGAATATACATGTAAAGGGTAAGTGAATACAGCCTTCTTGTGGCATATAAACTTTTATTAAGTAAAATTTAGAACGTGGCCATGAATGGTCATATAAAAGAAACGCCCGTAAGAACGGACGGCACGGCACTCCCTATGTGTTTTTTCATCTTCTGGACACTAAGAATTGAGCAGTTGGCCTAAAAATTACTATTTGAAATATAAATTCAACTTGAATATCGCTAGCTGAAATGCAAAACCACTTAATTAACACACAATTGCAAGTTATGAATGAATGTAGGTACATATGCACATACATATGTATATACATTGAAACACGTGTCCATACAAATTAGCCAGCCTTCAACATAAAAATCGACGAAATTAAAAACGAAAACAAAAAGATATCTAACTCAGCCACTTGAACGTGACATTTATTTAGTTTTTTCACATTCCGGCAAATTTTTAAAAAGTGTATTGATTATATATTTCAGTTAACGATATCCACTTTAGTTTTATGTTTTTGTATTTAAAATTTAAAATGGGAAGTTATTTTAACAAACTGCCAGGGTTTTCGTTAAATGTAGTATAAGAAAAGTTCTCAAAAAAACTCCAATCAACCATCCTCCGCCGTGGTATAGGAGGTAGAAGTTCCAAAATTCTCTCCTTGCGTTTTTAGGTTCTCAATTAGTCATCAAAATCGATGCATTTAATTTTTGGCTTTCCATGTGGTCAATGGAACCCACTCGAAACTGTAACACTGTACAGTTAATCGACTCCAATTACTGAGCACATGCGACAGAGTAAAGGCCATGTCAGATAAAACTTTTGCTTCGCGTTGCGTTGTAGATTCGCTTTGACATCTAAGATAAAATGTAGGTACTTATATGAAACATGTCACATAAAGCACTTTTAACGCAACGCGAAGCCAAAAGTTAGGCAACTCTCAACTTTTTGTGCGCTTTGACAATGAAATGTAAAAACTACCAACACTTTTTATAGGTAAAGTGAGTGTCGTCAAAGTTTTTATTGTGTCATACAGCTTCTGCTTTACGCTTTTTCATTAAAGTTAGAAACGTCACGCAAAGCGACGAAGTTGTATCTGACACGGCCTTAAGACACAAAACACTCAAAAACACATAGCCGAACGAACAGTGGCCTGTGCTTCGTTTCTGTAACGAATGTGAGAAAAGTGTATTATCATTCTGTGAAAAACAGGATAAGTGAGAATAAAAATGTAAATTTTAATATTTTTATTAGGTTTGCAGGGTGGCTCATTTAAAAATCCTACTAATATTATATGAGTCATCCTACAAAAGATTGGGTGAGAAGTATATTCTCACATTAGCTGTGTTCATTTACTAAAAATTGTTACAAATTTGTAACAATTGTTACTAGAAAGCGTTCATTAACCCAAAAAATTTGCAATGAGAGAGCGTCGAAAGAGCGTAAAAAATTGAGAGACAGAAAAATTCTTGCAAGTTTTTACAAGTAAAATTTTTACTTGTAATAATTATTCAAACAGCTGTTTTGCGTTTGTGTTTACAAAACAATATTTCTAAATTAAGTTGCAAATAAAAATATTTTGGAAAATTTAAGAAATTGTAAGTAAATGTGAACTTTTAAAACGATAAAAAGTATTAAAAAGATGTATATTAGGAACAACAATAATAATAATAATATTTTTCTAGTTTTAACAGCCTCTGAAATGTTTTTGTTTTCTTTTTTCTTTAATTTTCACAGACCAGCTGTTATTTCTAATATTGTAAATATTGTGAGTACCTAGGTACTCGGTACTTTACACTAAGCAGGCAAATAATTCAATTAGTTCAGATATATATTTGCAAATAAATTAAATTATTTTTAAAATTAACTTTGAAATAGTAATGTTTTTAACTATCAAATTCTATTTCTACCACCATATGTCCACATGTGCACCGCAGAGAGATTTATTTTCACTTATATTGCGAAATGATTGTTCGAACTTATGTTTAACAAATTAATTGGTTGCTTTTTCTTTTGCAGTTGTTTTTATTTACCTTAATTACATAAATAAAAGAAACTTGATAAAATTTGAAAAATAGTCTAATTTATAAAAAATTTAAATGTACTTCCAATCTTCAAATTACCTAATTTATTTTTTGCCTTATTAACAGTTATTAATTATTATTTATAAGCGTAAATTAACACATAATTTATTAAATTACTTTTTTACTGCTTTTGGGGTTTAATGCTGGCAGCAACATGATATTTAATTTTGGATAAAGCTTTTTATTACAGTACCTCAGGTAGAAATTTAGAAATTAATCGAAAAAGCTACAATAATCTAACGAATAGCTTTTTTTTCTAAGAAATAACGAAATCGGACAAAAAATTTATAATAATTTGTAAAAGTAAATCACGAAAATCATCCATTACAAAAATATATTTCTTAAATATGCCAGATAATATGTTATAGCGTATAAACTAATTAAAAATAGATATTTTATTCATTCATTTTATTCAAAAGTAGCTAATCACCCTTATCGTGTTTAGTGTATTTCGACTACGCCTAGTACTAGATTAAATAAAATTGCAAAACTTTTCATCATTCTATTACAAGCAGTACTCGAAAAATGCCAGTCACGATAATGCTGAATATAAATGACCATAATCACATTATTTTTATAATAATATACATATATGTATAATTTGTCCAAAAAATATAGAGGCAGTTATTAAGTACTCATATATACCTATACATTACAACACTACTTTAACTTGCAAATTTTTACTAGTAAAGTGTTCATTTACTTTTTCACATTTTTCAAAGTAATTTTGGAAAAATTTTTGTTACTCTCTCGTTACCAATTTTTACTAGTAAAGTAAATGAACACACTTATTTTTTTTCAATGTGAGAACTTTTCACAAGTTACAGAAACGAGGTACTGGTTGCATTTAAGAAATATGAAACTGCCAACGGCGCCTGTTAGTTTTAACCAATACTGTATCGAAAAAAAATGTGAATATATTAAAAATTAACAACCGAACAAAGCAAAAAGGTATAGTTTTAGTTAACAAGTATTGTACTTTCATAAAAAGCGGTTGTTAATGCTGTCATCTTTGTTGCGGTCGTTTTGTCATGTGCACGAAAGTATGCTCGTGCATATAAATTCCATAAAACGTAAACTGCTGGTCGTATGGCTGACTGACAGACTGAGTGACTGACTGACCATCAACATTACCAGCATCAACGACAATGTCATATTACGAAAAAAAAACAAAAAAAAAAAAAGCAATACTGTGCTGTTAAATTTGAAAAAAAAAATAAATTTATAAAAACCATAACATGTTGTGCACATTATTTAAGCATAACATAGTTGGTGCAATTCTTTTGGACAACAATGTTTTTGTTGTCTTGGTTTGGCATGCATCCTTTGTTCAAAACCAGGCGTCTATTTACTAAGCGGTGTTACTAAATACTTAGAGTTTGGATAACAGCATTTTAGTATATTTATAAAAAATAATTTCAATATGAAATTGATAAGTGAGCTAGTGTAATATAATGAAACAGCAGCAGAACGGAGTAGCATAGTGATTTCGGAGACCACTAGATCAGCTGATCCACAATAATGTATGCAAATACGTACATGTATGATGACATGATATTAGCAACCAACGAAATGCAGCATATGGATTAGCTAACTCCCATAACCAACAAATTCAATTAGTCAAAAAATAAATTCTTAAGAAATAAAATATATCAAAATAACCTAAAAAAAGCTTTATAAATGAGCTTCACTTTGGAATAAGTAGTAATTAAAAACTTTTGAGTGTATTATAAAATTATCCTGTTTAATTTTGTAATTAAAAATCAAAAAAATACCTATGTATATAAAATATAACAACCTATATCTAATAAATGAGCTTTAAAGCTTTTTATAAAAGAGAAAGCTTAAAATTTCAAAATATGTGTGTATGTAGCTAAAAAGTATTTTTTTTATAACAACCCAGCAAAATAAAATTGAATGGGTTCTAAATGAAGTGATATTTCATGACTTCTTAAGAATGTATTTTTTATAATGCATTCTTAATGTATTCATAGATTTCATTATAATTGTCATTGTCGAACTCCTGAAAAACCCATTAATTTCACCAATTGTTTCATATTCAAAATATCTATCACGTATTAGAACTGATTTATTTTACCACTGAAAAAACGTATCTAAATCATTGATTTTGCATTGGTTCAGTATTGCTTCTTATTTAAATTGGTGCATAAACACATGATCTCCAATGTCACACCTGTGTTAAAATCTTGCATGTTTCACCTAAATCGAACCAGTTCGTAGTCATTCAAATGTGTGTGAAGATAAATATGCCGAGTTAAATATGTTTTACGTAAGAGCTTACTCAAAAGTTAAATATGTTTAGTCGGGACATTGCCAACATAGCTCGATGGAACGTTTTGGTTTACATCTTTGCTAGTTGATATAAATGTATCTTAACTATAATAACTTTCTATGATCTCTACGGGAATTTGGCCATTTGTGGGCACATTTTTGTTTGTCACTCATTTAAACCAATTGAAAACTAAAGCTAAGGGTCCATATTTATAGACTACGTAAGTCCGCGTTCTCAATTGTATTTGAAATTTTTTCTTTAAAATTTTTAAAATTAAAATTTATGTAAATTTTTGATGATCTCTACGGAAATTTGGCTATTTGTGGGCACATTTTTGTTTGTATTTCATTTGGACTAGTGAGAAATTAAAGCCAAGGGTCCATACTTATAGACTATGCTAGTCCGATTTCTCAATTGTATTTGAGAACTTTTCTATAAAATTTAAAAAATTAAAATTGTGTAAATTTTGATGATCTCTGAGAGAATTTTGCCACTGTGGGCACATTTATGTTTCTCACTCATTTAGTCCAATGGGAAATTAAAGTCAAGAATCAATACTTATTGACTACGTAAGTACGATTTCTTAATTGTATTTGAGAGCTTTACTACATATAAAATTTATGTACATAAATCTTTTTTTTATTATTACGTAATTATTATTTGAACTTATATTGATGTACATACGAAAAGTAATATTATCAGGCTCAAGTTCAGTTTTATTGAATTAATGAAAATTCAAGTTACTATAGCTACGTTCACATTTATCAAATATTTGTCGAAAAAAACGTAACCAAGAATAAAAATAATATTTTATTTCCTTTAATACCACTATTTTTTTTAATTTTGGGTTCGCATTTTTAAAAAACTGTATAAAAGTACTCTTTTGGAGAATAATTAATATTATTTTGTAATATAAAATCAAGTTAAATGACAGTATCCTAAGCAAAACTAGTGGTTACGTTTTTTTTGGACAAATATTTGATATATGTGAACGTAGCTTAAGAGTTTTTTTTTTATGTTGAAAAACATTATTATATCCAATCAGTATACTCTCGTATACTAAAAATGAAATATCTGCATATAGTATGTACCTCTTCGAGAAAATCTTCGCCAAAAAGCAGCTAAGATTCCACATTTAAAGACAAATCCCCACACCGGGCCAGAGAAAGAGTAAAACAGCTATAAAATAAAATCATTCTAAGACTTTCTTAAAAGTTGTACATTTACAAAGTACACAATTTATTAAGATTTATTGGGGATTTCCTTAAAGGTGAATTAAAAAAATAAATATGTATGTACAAACTTTAATTTCTTTAACATGTTATTGGTTTTATTTTCTCTAGAAGTGTCATAAAAGTTTTGTCGTTTTTCTATAATAATAATAATCTCTGCTGTCTGTACTTTATTAAAACAGCCAATGAATTTTCATATTATACACAACTATCGACTACTTATTATTGTAGTCATTCGATCAGGAAAACATCAACCACCAACATTATTATCGTTAAATCTTGGTAAATCTTTTTAAACTCGCCATCCACTGAAGTTGACATTATCATAAATTTGTTGTCATGTTATGCTGCCTGTTAGTGTCTTGTTTTTGCCACAATACAAATCGATATATACAGTAGCGGTACAAGCAGTAACAGCAACAACAACAACCAACATCAATAGCCATAGCGTGAAACATTAAGCAACGATAATATTTTATAATCATTATGTTGCACACTCAACTCTTTAGTTAACTCTACTCTACTCTACTTGACTTTACTCGACTGCAGTCTACTACTTACTACAACTCGGAAGTCATGTTTATCATACTAAATAGAATCTTTACGTAAATTTGTGGTTAAAGGTATTTACACTTAAGCTATAGTGATTTTCGTTGCTGCAAATTGCTGTTGCAATATAGCATCTGGCGTATGGCTGTTAACGGCACCACTTTTAGTCATGCATTTTGTTTTTTTTTTTTAAATTAACTCTAATGAAATCCATTAAATTTTAAAATAATTAATGGATTTTATTGCTGATATTATAACTAATATCACTTTTGTTTAACGAATTAATAATTTTTAGGGCTTAAAAGCGTTAATAGAGAGGTGAAAAAAGAGAATGTTTTATATGATTATCCCCTTTTATGACAATTAACTTTAAATGCTGTTTATCTTAGGTATAACATTTGATTTAGTTTTGCTTTTTGTTACTGTTTACAAAATTTATCGAAAAGGAAATTAAGTACCAAATGCAAAAATGTACCAAAAGTACCAGATTTTTTCATTTCATCCCCAAGAAAGTACAATGTACGTTAATAATTACAAAAATTATAAAAACAATAAAAAACGAAAAGCAAAAATGTACCAAAATTACCAGATTTTTTAATTTTATCCCCAAGAACGTATAATGTACGTTAAATTTAAAAAAAAAATTATAAAAAAATAAAAGTACCAAAAGCAAAAATGTACCAAAAGTACCAGAGTTTTTCATTTCATCCCCAAGAAAATACAATGTACGTTAATATTTAAAAAAAATTTATAAAAAAATAAAAGTACCAAAAGCAAAAATGTACCAAAAGTACCAGATTTTTTCATTTCATCCCCAAGAAAGTACAATGTACGCTAATATTTAAAAAATTTATAAAAAAAAATAAAAGTACCAAAAGTACCAATTTGTTACATTTTTACGCTTTAAATAGTACTCCTCGAAGTACCACATATTTAAATCTGGGTCATATTTTGAAAACTTTCTCCTATTTAATATTTTTATTAATAAAATTGATCGAACTTTCTAGTTCAAAACACTACGATCCTTAGCCAAATAATCACATTTAAAGAACTTATACTTTTCAAATATTTGCAATCTTGAGCTTAACTACGACTCTTATTATTCTGGAAATCGTTCGAGCTAGTTAGCAATTGCAGATTTCTTTCCAACTTTTTCTCATTTCCCACTGTGCATATTATTTAGTACGAACTTATAACAAAATAATAAAATTTAAATTACTTTCGGCTTCGTTGGGCCTTTGTGATTCTACTACCGGTTACCATGTCCTTTGTCAGTTGTGCTCTATAAAAGAAATCATTATTATATATTATTTCCTTTCGTTTCAATTTAATAATTTTTATGTATAAAATTTTATTGGCAATAAAATCCTTAAAATACTTAAAGTAAATTTTATAAGAACACTAAACGATAATATTGGCAATATTGCCATTAATATTGTTTTACAATACCGCGACAAACAAAATTAAATTTTTAGTAAAAAAATTCTAAAGTCATGACGGAACACCAACAGTTGCACAATTACAAAATACAATACAATAACAAAAACAACACCATGGGGTCAAATTTTATATAAAATCATACACACATAAGGATGGACGTATTCGCAAGAATTTCACAAAAAAGGAAAAAAAGAAAACAACACAAAGTGATGGGAGAAGGATGGAAAGGAAACAAGCAAATAACATACAATTTGACAAAAAACACACACTCAAATAAAACAAGACAGTATCTGTTTACAAAGAAAATACTCGCTAATACACACACACACACACGCATACACATGCGAACACTCATTTGCTTCAGCATCTGCAATTATTTTACACTTTTTTATGTCATGTAACAAGAAAAGCAGCCAAAAAACCAGCTGCAAATACCTTTAACGCCTGTCTGCACACCTGTCTCTGTATGTTAATGGTTTTTGTTATTGCTTTTATAAACGTACAAGTTGATTTTATTGTTGGTATTTTTCAATGCTTGTATGTATGTTGCAGCCAAATATACATACTTTCGCATGTTGTTATTAAATGTAAACGAGTAAATGTTTGTGTTTTATATTGCACACATCCACATACATACTTCTGTAGTAGTTTTTGATGTTGTTTTGTGTGTGTGTGTGTACCGCTGTTGCATGCAATTTTTATTTACTTAACTTCATTGTTGATGGTGCTGCTGACTCCTGTTGTTCGTGTATAACACTCTGGGGATGCAGGGTCAAATGCGGCAAATTTCAACGTTAACATTCTTTTTTTTATTCGTTTTATTATTTTCAGTTTGTTTTTATTTCTGTCAGACAAAAGAAACTTTTAACTTCTCACACATGTACTCAAACCATATTTTTATAAAGTACAAAAAACAACTTCGTTTGCTGTACATTAAAATAATATTAAATTTGTAGTAAATTTTCATCAATAAGAATAATTTTTTATTGCACTGACAATGTTGTGCTGTGCGTTAATTTTTTATTGAATTACACTTTGCGGACGTATGAGTGATATGTTAAATACAATATAACGAAATGTTAAGTATACGCTTAAGAATATCATTCATTAAAACACAAACAACAAGACCTTTTGTATCGATTAGTCTATTAACCGAGTATTACCCGATAATTTGCCAAATAAATCATAATCACTAAGGGCCTGTTATTTACTACTTTTCTAATGAGTGAATTTTATATAAAAATTTTGCAAGATTGATTCATAAAAATAAATAATTTTGAAATGTTTTTCTATTTTTTTGTATTTGTTAAAATATTGTGGCTGCGTTGAAAAGTAATAAGATTGATTTAGATAAAAATACGATTCATATAATTTTATTATGAAATGTAAACCAAAATTTGTTCTATGACATATCAAACTTATTAAAAAATATATAACAATAATACATATATCTTTATTTGATATAACCATAAATTGTTTGCCGCAACCACAGTATAATTATTATAACCATTCTATAATTATTAAATTCTTGCTATTTTGTTATTAAATTAAGTGACTATAATAGTATATTTTTTTAATGTAATACCCATGATATATAATATATTTGATATAACCATAATATGTTTGACGCAACAAAAAAATTATGATAGCCATGTCATAGTTATTCAATTCTTGTTGTACTCGTATTAAATAACCTTGCTATTTTTCCCATTTGCAATATCCGATTATTACAAAATATTTTCTTTATGGAATAGCTTTGAATATAAAATTTATTTTTTATACATCTTTATGCTTGCAACAATAAACTTAATATTGTAAAATATGTATGTATATACAAAAATATATTCACACTACAAAATTAGCTCCCATCTGCAGCTTTAAAGAATTCTTTTTTATAACTTCTGACTAAAATGTTTACTTTCATGGCCAAAAAGCGAGGTAGATGGGGAAGGAAATTCCGATACAAAATCAATTTCATATTTTTATACATAATGGCTGTGACTTAAGAAAGGGGGCAAAGGGCTATGATGTAAATTTTATATTTTATACGAATTCAATACAGTATGTAGTATGACACACTTGTATCAGATAAAATAAGAAAAAAATACAATGATAAAAAATATGCAAAACGAAATTTTGTATTCG
Source organism: Lypha dubia (assembly GCA_947311025.1). Classification (NCBI taxonomy): domain Eukaryota; kingdom Metazoa; phylum Arthropoda; class Insecta; order Diptera; family Tachinidae; genus Lypha; species Lypha dubia. The sequence goes on along the minus strand of OX371264.1, from coordinate 64,921,431 downwards.
TTTAAGACGAATCTTATATGCTCTGCAAGCTATACAGACACAATTAGTATCAATTCCATAACTTAGAGTCTGAGAATAACCAAGTTGTGTTCTAAGCGAAAATACCTATTCAGTCAATTTGAAAAAAAAAAAAACTGTGCGATTTTCACATACATTTTCCAGAATTGCCAACCGACTGAATTTTTATAATTTTTATTCGTTACAAACGGCTTGATGAAATTATCATACAAGTACATAAGTTTAATAGAGTATGTTTTGATATGTCTACAGTATTTTAAAATATTTATATGAAACATTCAATTTTATTTGTCATAAGCTAGCAACTTCAGCAAAACTTTCTTGTTATAAATACTTTTAAACTCACAAAAAATGTTAAGTTAATATAGTTTTTGCGATATTTTCTAAATTACAATTGAAAATAGATTAAGAAATCTTTGTACATCAAAAAATGTTTAAAATTAATGTTAGATAAATTCTTAAAAAAAAATATATTTATCATTGCATTCGGATTCTATTTCTATGAGTGTAAGTTTAAGTGCCTGTGGAAGTGTGTAACATTGAAATTTCAAACATTTTGGTGGTTGATAAATACAGCGAAAGACAGACAGACAGTCAGTCACACATTTACTATAAACAGACAAGGATATTTATTTCTGGTTTTATCATTGAAGTGGTATTTTAAAATTTTTTTTTCGCATATACTCATGTACTACATCGTATGTATATGCTTGCTTGTCTTGCTTGTACAACATCTATTGATATTGCGTGACAATTTGCCAAGCTAATATGACGGCGATTGTTATAACAGTACGCGTACTTCCGTTTCCGTTTAAAAATCAACTACAACAAAATACTACTACAACAACAACATGTACAATATTGCTACTAACCAATCAACAGACAGCGCAATTTATTTTTATATTGTATTTTATATTGTTTGCGTTGCTGTACTGACATGTTGATAGAATTAAATTAAAAGTTATTGAAAAATTGCTAAAATTCCATTGCTAACAAATTCTGTATGAAGACTGAAACGCGTGACGTCAGTATACAGTGCAACATATTTTTATAAAAAAAATGCATACGCATTAATAGCGAAAAATGTTCTTTGTTACATTTTCACACACACACACACACACGCATGCATCATGAATAAAAGAAAATGCGTTGAAGGGCATGTGCATCTAAATGATTTTTATATTTTGTTGTAGATTGATGCAGAAAAAAAATTCTTTGGATTTTTATGCAAGTGTTAATATGTATTTTCTATATAAATATATTTGCGTATGTGTTAAATAACAATATAAAGAAACATAATTGAAATACTTGTACTAAAAGTTACATTTAATATTGGAATTTAAGAGGAAATATTCTGATATAAAGTAATATTACTTGTGAAAAATGTGTAAAATACGAAGGTAGACTTGAAATTAGTAGACCTAGAAAAATATCATAAAGTTTGAAGTTTTGAAATACTTTGTTTTTTTTTTTGTCAGATAATAGAAATTTTTGATCCTAAAAATTATACACCGAAAATTTCATAAAATAGCAGCATGCTTGTTGATGTCAACTATTGTACCTCTCTACATTTGTTGAAATCCACTTGCTATGTGGTTTTTCATCTTGCTAAGCGCTTCTAATTTCTGAGTTTTTCCCTGTAGATGGCACTTCCAGAATCGCCCATTTGGTACAAGTAAGCTTTTCATGTCAGGAGAGCGTTGGAACATCCGGGGCAGCACCTTTAAGTGTAGATGTATTGTCTGGAATAAGGGGGTTGAAGGCTTTTAAATAAAACTCCAAGTCTGTTGGGATTCGAACCAAGGTACTTAGTAGTAACTACCACAATACTACATCTTGTCAACTACTACCTCCAAGTTCACATAATCACTAATTTCACAATTTTTTACATTAACAAAGTTAAGTTTTTTGAAACTAGTAAATCTTGAACTAAAAATAATTTATAAAAGTTTTTTTTTTAATTATTGGAAAATTTCCTATTTAACAAGAACTTAAGTTGAAGTAAATGCCTGCTAATACAGCTTAACAAAGTTAATGCGTCTACCTAACATCGGAGGCGCCTCAACACTGCTATAAAAATTATGTTTATTTAATTCTTGAAAGTAAAATATTTTTGGAATTATATTATGAACTATTTTTAAAGATATGAAATATTTGATTTTTTCTTATATTAATGAAATTTTTTTTATTGAAATTAAATTGTCTAAATTTTAATAAATGTTTTTCATAATTTAGAAACTTCTTATCAACTATTTTGAAGGAAGATTAGGTTAGGTTACGAGGGCCGCCACATCTGATACGTGACGCACTTGGGTCCATTGATTCGGTCCCTTTGCGATTCCCTACAGCAGTCAGGGCACAGTCAATTGGTTATTCAATTTCCTGCAGTTGCCCTGTCGCCATTTTGAAGGATACTTTTTACCTAAATTTAGTACATGTATACTTTTTTTAGGTGTAATTAAATATATATTTTTTTTAATTTTATTTAACGAAATACGAATACGAGAATTTTATGCAGTAATTTCTTACATTCAACTTACAAGTTATTTTGCAATCTTATTTATATAAATTGTTTATGGAAAAATTATAAGAGAACTGTAGTTATTCGGACACATACTCAATTGAGGAGAAGGAAGACTGTCAAAGGAAATGAGTACTGATGAAGAAGCGTGGTGACTTTCGAAACAATGTTGTTATGTTTTTCGCAGTAATTAATTGAGGGTAAATCTTCTATTCATATTTCGAAAAATATCTCATTATCTATATTTTCTCCTTAATATGTATAATAAATTAAGAAATGCATTTTTAGTGGTGGAATTTTTAAGGATTAAAAAAGCGGAACAATTGGTACTTTTTCGTTTTTTTTTACTAGTTTTTATACATTAACATAAAATTGAATTTCTTCGGGGTAAAATGAGAAAAATATGGTACATATATGGTACTTTTTCCCCTTTCAATAAATTTGGTATAGATTTATTGTGGGCAAGTTTATATGTCTAAATAAATAATTATTGCTGAATTATATAAGGCAGGAATAAGTGCTTAATGTCATCATTAAATTCTCCATGCTTGAAAGTAACTTTGGGCAAAGTCTCGTCAATTTTGGTATAGTTTTTTTAGGAAATTATACCTTAATAACTTGCATCTTACCTCTTTGCAACTTGTAATCTTATGTGGTATAGTGGCTTAACTTAACTCAATAATATAGAAAACTTTTCAATGTATTTTTAAATTAAAAGGCTCGACGAACGAATTATTAATATCAAATAAAATACAAGTGATTTTCTAAAGGTCAACTTACATGCTTGAAAGTGGTCTCCTACGAAACGCAAGCCCTTTTTCCTAATTGCTACAAAAATATTGAGTGTCTGTTTTTTAAGACATTTTTCATAGCGTCTCCTTTTTTCCATCTATAATACCGGCTATTATTTTGTCCGTTGACTTTCAATCAGCATCATTTATGGATTACTTTAAATTTTCTAATTTAATTTCCAGCAACAAAATTCTTTACCGTTTTATCAACATGTTGTAACACCCCACTTGCCTTTAACATCCGTCATACCACCCATTGCCTACACTTTCCGGATACTTTAACTTCCAAATAAGCTCAACAAAGCGATAACAATGTTAAAGAATCAAAGGTCGCGATGGAAAAATGCAAAAGTGTGTGGCATGTGTTGCAAAACACATGAAAAATAATATATTCGATTTAAATTCTTTTCCATAAAATATTTAGATTTTATTTCTAGATAAAAAAACGATGTTTAATTTTGCAAAAAAAAAAAAGAAAAAATTTAGCAAAGAGAAAATATTTGATTTTATTTTTATCAAGAAAACTTTTAACTGAATTTAAAGCAAAGAAAATTTTGAAAAAGAAAAAAAAAAGTGAAATAAAAAGTTATTTCTTTCTACACATGAAGGAAATCATTTTGTATTGAAACAAGTTGCAATAAGAAATAAATAAAAAAAAATATATATTTTACATCCTGTAAAGATTTGAGCAATTAAAATGAAGCCATTGTGTATGTTGAAGCTACTTACCTTGTTTTTCTGTTTTACTAAATATTGGTACACTGAGAAAAAATGTCTACGACTAAAATACTAAATGGCAAATTTCGTACGTAACACGTACGAATAGATTTTTATAAAAGTTTGCTTAATAAGATTTTTTTATAAATTCATCTATTTTGGAAACCCAAAAAAATTTATTATAAAGTGTCACATTAACGCTTACAATAACCATGTAGAATTTCCACATGAACAAAGCAGTTTTGAATGGTTCGAAGGACCATAGAGACAAACTGATCTGTAATATTTTAGAATCATTTTAATTTTTCCATTTTCTTCTAAGTGTACTTACAGCTTCTCCTTCCGTTGTCAAGCTTTTGCACACTCCTAGAGAGTTTTATTTTGAATGGCTTGAGATGTAACTGATTTAAAAAAATAAAGTCAAACATTGTGCTAAAAATCTATTTGAAATCCCAAATTGAATTTTCTCAAGATTTCAATGGCTCTACTTTCCACATGTACTCACTTGTGCAAGTATGTACTTCTGCAATGATACTAAACATATTTTTTTTGTTCAAGCTTTAAATTAAATTGTAACAAAATTAAACATAAAATAAAATAAGAAAAAAAAAAATCAAATAAAAATTAAAATACACAACGGAGCTGTTTTTTTTTCTAAAGAAAGAAAAAAATAAATACAAAAGCAACACAACGGATTTGTTTAACAAGAGTAATAAAGTAGATTTTTTAAAATTCGTTTTTTTGCTTTTTTTTTGCGAAAAAAATTAAGCCTACAGCATTTGTAGACATTGATTTTCATTGAAAGTAATACAGAAATTTTTTAAGAAAATGTTTACAAAAACAAGGTATGAGTATTTCTTATTATAACAAAAAAACATTATTTGATCAGTTGTTATGCTGAGAGTTTTTTTCTCATATTAAAAATTTGCCTATTATTTCGATTCATGTGACAGTTGCCATTGCATCTTCACTGTGTGATTTCATTTGAATTTTTGTTTTTTTTTTTTGTTGTGGACTGTCATCATCTTCTATTACAAGTCGGTATCATTGCAAGAGGCTGTTTCCTTCTTAACAAAAATTTGTCTAAAAATCTTGTAAAAATAATAATGGAACTGAGGGAAGAAAAAAAAAAACACTGTGTCTCATAATAGAAAAATAAAACAAATCAAATTTGTTGTGTGCGTGTGTGTGTGTCTGTCTGTTTGTCTACAGAGTAATAGAAACGACCAAATATGATTTAAAGTAAAGAATGCAATAATGCTTGTGTTTGTTTTGCTAAATACAACAACTATTACTTTAATATGCATCTATACGGTACAGCCGTAAAAGCAATTCGTTTGCAACAACTAAGCAACATTCTGACTGACATTAACAATACGACCGGCTGCACTATGTGCTCATCTGGGAGTATTTTTTTTAAAAACTCTCTTAAATTGTCCTTTTTGATTTTTCTACAATTTATTATTTTTATGTTCCGAAACAGTGGTCGGGAGAGTTAATTATATTCTTTCAATTCAATTTAGTTTTTATTTAGATTTTTGAAAAGATTTCTTCTTCTTTTAGCTTCTTTTCGTTTTAGCTTTTTATACATAATATAAATTTTAAGAGTTGTTACTGTTTTTAATAGTTGAATAAGTAACCGACTTGAAAAATAAACCTTCATAATTCTATTATTTATGAACCGATTTTCAAAATTCTGGTTTTGTTTAATCGGGTTTGCATGTAGTTTGGTCCCATAAATTTTATTTCCCCGTGGGGGGGGGGGGGGGGGGGGGGTGGCTCGGTTAGCATATAACTCCTAATTTTGTTGGTAAAGAAGGGACATATTGGAACTTTTGCTTTTGGTACTTTTTGTTCTTTTTTCTTTTCGATGAGTTTATACATTTATTTAAACACGAACGAAGTATTTGATCCCGACTAAAATATGGTGCTGGTTATTTATGTACTATTGTTTTAATGGTGGTTTTTAATGGTACTTTTTATTTATGTATTAATATTTGATAAGTTTTTTTTTTTATAAATTAAAATATTTTCTTGGGGCTGAAATAAAAAATAACTGATAGTTATTAAGAGATAAAAAGGGACGAATTAGTACTAATGGTACTTTTTACTTACGTCTTAATATTAGATAAGTTTTTTTTATAAATTAAAATATTTTCTTGGGGCTGAAATAAGAAAAAACCGATACTATTTTACTTACGGTACTTTATGTACGTTTGGTGCCTTTTTACTTTTGGTACTTTTTCTCTTACGAATTTTTTTAATGGATTTACATACATGTAATTCAATAAACGCATAGCATGTGACCCAGATTAAAATGAAAATGTATTTTTAGGTAGAAAAAGGGTCAAATTGGTACTTTTTATTTTTTACAAAACTTTTATTCAATTAACACTCAGAATACTTTCTGGAAAATAAAATAAGGAACTTTTACTTTACTTTTGCTTTTGGCACTTTTGGGGTGAACAAAGTATTTGATCGAGACTAAAATATGGGGTACTTGAAGAGATAAAAAAGGAAGAATTGGTACTTATTGTACTTTTTATTTATGTACTAATATTTTATAAGTTTTTTTTTTATAAATTCGGTACTTCTTTTTACTTATGGTAATTTATGCATGATTGGGGCCTTTTTTGCTTTTGATAGTATTTCTTTTAAGAAATTTCCTTAATGGGTTTAGATGGAATTCGATAGGCGGATAGCATGTGACCCTGAATTACTCGAAAATTAATTAGGGTGTAAAAAAGGGACGATTAGGTACTTTTGAGATTTCTAAAAATTTTTTCTTCTGTTAACACTCAGAATAATTTCTGCGGCATAAAATAAGGAAAAGCTGTAACTTTCGCTTTTGGTCCTTTTTTGTTTTTAAATAAAATTGGTATACAGATGGTTTCTTAACTTTTCTAATGTGAAGGAAGTCACGGGCAAAAGCTAGTTGATTAATATATCAACTCACTATTTATGGGCCGATTTTAATATTTTTTTGTATTAAAGTCGTAGTTTTTTTTGCCAGAGTTATTTAGTTGATTGTAATCAAAAATATTAAGAAATGTTAAACTTCCAAAAGCTATTTTATTTAAGCTAGGGAAACCACTGTTTTGCTACAAAACTGCATTTACTTTTTACTATTCGCCATAAAAGTCTATAGAGGCATTGTAATATCAGCCATAGTACGAATATTTACTATTTATTTTTAGCTTTAAAAAGTATGAAAACGAAAACAACAACAATAATAACAACAGTAACATTCAGAAAATAGTAGATGAAATTACAAGATGATGTCTGACTTTTCTGATGTCAGGCTGTTAGATGGCTGTCTGCACTTGCGATGGCTGTTAAGCGTAATAAAAATCGTTGTCTATGAATGTGTATCCTGATGAGCTGCATACTAACACACACATGCACACAATGATTTGATGAGCACTTACGTCTGATTGTATGAATGTGTTTGTGTCTTTATGCTCGTCCTGGTACTATGGAACAAGTAATAGTGGTGCTTGTAATTTTATTTTCAACTTCTTTTATCTGCTCGTGTTTTTTTATACTTCTTACTCTTCTTTTTTCGATTACGAAATGTGTTTTTTTTAAGAATAAAACATTGGAAGATGGCTGAGAGAGAAAAAAAAACAGGAATAATAGAAAAATATTTGTTAAAATTTTGTTGGAATTTCAATTTAAACGCAATTATATTATTTGTACCCAAAAATATTCAGTGTTATTTATTTTGTGGTAAAAATGGGAAACCAAAAAAATACAGGGAGAAAGGAAAAACAAAAAACCAGTATGAAAAAGACAAACTGATGAGCAAAACAAGCATCCAAATAGACAACACGTACGTATGCAGTATAAAGTAGTTTTTTTTTCTAAAAATATTTTCTTTTCTTATTTTTGTTCTTACGAGTATTTAAAAAAAAATTTTTTTTTTTGTTTATTCTTCCTAATTTTTTTTGTTCATTGCTGTCAGTATTTGGATTTGTCAAAATATGTTTGAGTGTGTGCGTGTGTTATTTTTTTAAGAGCTCCTCTTGCTAAGAATTTATTTGGGCCAGTTCTAACATTTGAAAGATGAGCTACTCTTTTACTAAAACAATCATGCGATGACTTTTAAGACATGCCTCTTTTCGGTTTATAGATGAAATACGTAAAACGACCTATAGAGGGGGTAGAAAAACTAAAAGATAATTTGAAAAAAAGGTGTCTAAAAATCATCATATGAATAGGGTGTAACAAAATTTATTAAAAAAAAAAATTTTAAATTGAAATCAATTTTGTACACTGAAATCGTCTGTTAGGGAATTCAAATCTTTCTTTAAAGCAAATAAAATGAGAAATATATACTATTTTAATGCGAAATCGTTCAAAATATGCCCATGTTGTTTTGATTCCGGCAAATTTTTTCTATAAATTTATTGTAAATAAATTATGTGCATATCAAACTGATCATATTCATTTTTATATCCCTTCTAAAGGAACTCGGCTGGCCAGTATGGATTCGGATCGTAATTTTTTATTTAGTTTTTCCATCTGCTCGGCTGCACAGAATTTATCAAAATCTATTTAATTTAAGATTTTACTTGAAGCAGAATAAAATATGAAATGCAGTCTGTAGCAAAATATATCTTGAATGATGCATACATACACTCAACACGTTCTATAAAAATCATACATAATTTTTGTTCATACGAACATACACACACACACACACACACACACTCTTACTTATAAATGCAACTCAAATGCTGGCATAGAATTCATAAAAACAACTGTTTGGAATTTAAATTCATTGCTATGTAAATAAATTTAAAGAATGATGACGAACGTGTGTGTTGGCGCATTAATAATCAGAATCCCTACGGGCGTATGAGGACTATTTGCAAAACTAAATAAACATTGAGTATACGTTGTTTTTAGAATAGAAAAAATTTGTGCTTTTTTTTATTTTAGAAACAAATAGTAAAAAAAAACCGAAAGAAATTAAAAGTTTTGCGTACAAATATTTCTTTAGTGTGTAAAATCCATTAAATTAACACAAATGATGCAACTTAAGCAAATAGTATTAAAAATAAATTTTTGAAAATATGTGAGTACTAATGGTGTTTTCATTTCCACAAAAAAAAATGGTACATTTCCATGTAGAAAGTGTACTTCGGTGTTTTTTGCTCTCTAAACGACTGGTGAGTTTGATTGTAAAGAAATCGTCCTCACTACTGGTGTAATGCATTGCATTTTAAGCCCCGTAAAAATCGGCAGTATTGATCGTGCCCTGTAAAACTTAGCTGTGAGCTGTTCCACTTTTTCATAAGTTATGTTTTGTTCTAGTGAAATAACAAGTTGCATTATTACAAGGTTGGCAAGACATTTTATACATGTACCTTTCAATAAGGTGCCATTATGTGAGTAGAAGAGAAAACACCATTAGTAATAATTAGTTACACTGTACAACAAAATGAAGTTTGGAAAAAAAGCACACCCTTTTTTGGCTTTTATGCTGAAACAGGCAGGGAGGGGCCTTGGCAGGAATCGAACCTGCGACCTCCCGTTTAATACTCTGGTGCTGTGTTCACTGATCGGGATTAAATTATCTTTTAAAAAAGTACAATGTTCTAACATGTTAGTCTGGTAGAAGGCATAAAACATTTATACAATTTAAGTGAACATCTGGAGTTTGTTTTTTTATTAGGACCACTAGCATATGGGCCCTACTAATGAAATATATACCTTGTGCACAATGCTAGAGAAAGATAAATATTAAAAATTTAACATAATTCCTATTTACAACTTCTGCAATTGTTCGTTGACCCATTAAAGTTCTTAACTTTTGCGTGCCGTATTTTTATGAATTGTCTTATTTCGCCGACGATTCTGCTAATCGTCAAAGAAGAGCGCACAAACAAATTTTATAGAAAAATTATAAAATACAATTGAGAAATCGGACTTACGTAGTCAATAAGTATGGATTCTTGGCTTTAATTTCCCATTGGTCCAAATGAGTGACAAACAAATTTTATAGAAAAATTATAAAATACAATTGAGAAATCGGACTTACGTAGTCAATAAGTATGGATTCTTGGCTTTAATTTCCCATTAGTCCAAATGAGTGACAAACAAATTTTATAGAAAAATTATCAAATATAATTGAGAAATCGGACTAACGTAGTCAATAAGTATGGATTCTTGGCTTTAATTTCCCATTGGTCCAAATGAGTGACAAACAAATTTTATAGAAAAATTATCAAATACAATTGAGAAATCGGACTTACGTAGTTAATAAGTATGGATTCTTGGCTTTAATTTCCCATTGGTCCAAATGAGTGACAAACAAATTTTATAGAAAAATTATAAAATACAATTGAGAAATCGGACTTACGTAGTCAATAAGTATGGATTCTTGGCTTTAATTTACCATTGGTTCAAATGAGTTACAAACAAATTTTATAGAAAAATTATAAAATACAATTGAGAAATCGGACTTACGTAGTCAATAAGTATGGATTCTTGGCTTTAATTTCCCATTGGTCCAAATGAGTGACAAACAAATTTTATAGAAAAATTATCAAATACAATTGAGAAATCGGACTTACGTAGTCAATAAGTATGGATTCTTGGCTTTAATTTCCCATTGGTCCAAATGAGTGACAAACAAATTTTATAGAAAAATTATAAAATACAATTGAGATATCGGACTTACGTAGTCAATAAGTATGGATTCTTGGCTTTAATTTCCCAGTGGTCCAAATGAGTGACAAACAAATTTTATAGAAAAATTCTCAAATACAATTGAGAAATCGGACTTACGTAGTCAATAAGTATGGATTCTTGGCTTTAATTTCCCATTGGTCCAAATGAGTGACAAACAAATTTTATAGAAAAATTATCAAATACAATTGAGAAATCGGACTTACGTAGTCAATAAGTATGGATTCTTGGCTTTAATTTCACATTGGTCCAAGTGAGTGACAAACAAATTTTATTGAAAAATTATCAAATACAATTGAGAAATCGGACTTACGTAGTCAAGAAGTATGGATTCTTGGCTTTAATTTCCCATTGGTCCAAATGAGTTACAAACAAATTTTATAGAAAAATTATCAAATACAATTGAGAAATCGGACTTACGTAGTCAATAAGTATGGATTCTTGGCTTTAATTTCCCATTGGTCCAAATGAGTGACAAACAAATTTTATAGAAAAATTATAAAATACAATTGAGAAATCGGACTTACGTAGTCAATAAGTATGGATTCTTGGCTTTAATTTCCCATTGGTCCAAATGCGTGACAAACAAATTTTATAGAAAAATTATAAAATACAATTGAGAAATCGGACTTACGTAGTCAATAAGTATGGATTCTTGGCTTTAATTTCCCATTGGTCCAAGTGAGTGACAAACAAATTTTATAGAAAAATCCTCAAATACAATTGCGAAATCGGAATTACGTAGTCAATAAGTATGGATTCTTGGCTTTAATTTCCCATTGGTCCAAATGAGTGACAAACAAATTTTATAGAAAAATTATCAAATACAATTGAGAAATCGGACTTACGTAGTCAATAAGTATGGATTCTTGGCTTTAATTTCCCATTGGTCCAAATGCGTGACAAACAAATTTTATAGAAAAATTATCAAATACAATTGAGAAATCGGAATTACGTAGTCAATAAGTATGGATTCTTGGCTTTAATTTCCCAGTGGTCCAAATGCGTGACAAACAAATTTTATAGAAAAATCCTCAAATACAATTGAGAAATCGGAATTACGTAGTCAATAAGTATGGAGCCTTGGCCTTAATTTCCCATTGGTCTAAATGAGTGACAAACATAAATGTGCCCACAAATCGCAAAATTCCCGTACAGATCATTAAAAATTTACACAATTTTAATTTTTAAAATTTTATAGAAAAATTCTCAAATACAATTGAGAAATCGGACTTACGTAGTCAATAAGTATGGATTCCTGGCTTTAATTTCCCATTGGTCCAAATGAGTGACAAACAAATTTTATAGAAAAATTATCAAATACAATTGAGAAATTGGACTTACGTAGTCAATAAGTATGGATTCTTGGCTTTAAATTCCCATTGGTCCAAATGCGTGACAAACAAATTTTATAGAAAAATCCTCAAATACAATTGAGAAATCGGAATTACGTAGTCAATAAGTATGGATTCTTGGCTTTAATTTCCCAGTGGTCCAAATGCGTGACAAACAAATTTTATAGAAAAATTGTCAAATACAATTGAGAAATCGGACTTACGTAGTTAATAAGTATGGATTCTTGGCTTTAATTTCCCATTGGTCCAAATGAGTGACAAACAAATTTTATAGAAAAATTATCAAATATAATTGAGAAATCGGACTTACGTAGTTAATAAGTATGGATTCTTGGCTTTAATTTCCCATTGGTCCAAATGAGTGACAAACAAATTTTATAGAAAAATTATCAAATACAATTGAGAAATCGGACTTACGTAGTTAATAAGTATGGATTCTTGGCTTTAATTTCCCATTAGTCCAAATGAGTGACAAACAAATTTTATAGAAAAATTATCAAATATAAATGAGAAATCGGACTAACGTAGTCAATAAGTATGGATTCTTGGCTTTAATTTCCCATTGGTCCAAATGAGTGACAAACAAATTTTATAGAAAAATTATCAAATACAATTGAGAAATCGGACTTACGTATTTAATAAGTATGGATTCTTGGCTTTAATTTCCCATTGGTCCAAATGAGTGACAAACAAATTTTATAGAAAAATTATAAAATACAATTGAGAAATCGGACTTACGTAGTCAATAAGTATGGATTCTTGGCTTTAATTTACCATTGGTTCAAATGAGTTACAAACAAATTTTATAGAAAAATTATAAAATACAATTGAGAAATCGGACTTACGTAGTCAATAAGTATGGATTCTTGGCTTTAATTTCCCATTGGTCCAAATGAGTGACAAACAAATTTTATAGAAAAATTATCAAATACAATTGAGAAATCGGACTTACGTAGTCAATAAGTATGGATTCTTGGCTTTAATTTCCCATTGGTCCAAATGAGTGACAAACAAATTTTATAGAAAAATTATAAAATACAATTGAGATATCGGACTTACGTAGTCAATAAGTATGGATTCTTGGCTTTAATTTCCCAGTGGTCCAAATGAGTGACAAACAAATTTTATAGAAAAATTCTCAAATACAATTGAGAAATCGGACTTACGTAGTCAATAAGTATGGATTCTTGGCTTTAATTTCCCATTGGTCCAAATGAGTGACAAACAAATTTTATAGAAAAATTATCAAATACAATTGAGAAATCGGACTTACGTAGTCAATAAGTATGGATTCTTGGCTTTAATTTCCCATTGGTCCAAATGAGTGACAAACAAATTTTATAGAAAAATTATCAAATACAATTGAGAAATCGGACTTACGTAGTCAAGAAGTATGGATTCTTGGCTTTAATTTCCCAGTGGTCCAAGTGAGTGACAAACAAATTTTATTGAAAAATTATCAAATACAATTGAGAAATCGGACTTACGTAGTCAATAAGTATGGATTCTTGGCTTTAATTTCCCAGTGGTCCAAGTGAGTGACAAACAAATTTTATTGAAAAATTATCAAATACAATTGAGAAATCGGACTTACGTAGTCAAGAAGTATGGATTCTTGGCTTTAATTTCCCATTGGTCCAAATGAGTTACAAACAAATTTTATAGAAAAATTATCAAATACAATTGAGAAATCGGACTTACGTAGTCAATAAGTATGGATTCTTGGCTTTAATTTCCCATTGGTCCAAATGAGTTACAAACAAATTTTATAGAAAAATTATAAAATACAATTGAGAAATCGGACTTACGTAGTCAATAAGTATGGATTCTTGGCTTTAATTTCCCATTGGTCCAAATGAGTGACAAACAAATTTTATAGAAAAATTATAAAATACAATTGAGAAATCGGACTTACGTAGTCAATAAGTATGGATTCTTGGCTTTAATTTCCCATTGGTCCAAATGCGTGACAAACAAATTTTATAGAAAAATTATAAAATACAATTGAGAAATCGGACTTACGTAGTCAATAAGTATGGATTCTTGGCTTTAATTTCCCATTGGTCCAAGTGAGTGACAAACAAATTTTATAGAAAAATCCTCAAATACAATTGCGAAATCGGAATTACGTAGTCAATAAGTATGGATTCTTGGCTTTAATTTCCCATTGGTCCAAATGAGTGACAAACAAATTTTATAGAAAAATTATCAAATACAATTGAGAAATCGGACTTACGTAGTCAATAAGTATGGATTCTTGGCTTTAATTTCCCATTGGTCCAAATGCGTGACAAACAAATTTTATAGAAAAATTATCAAATACAATTGAGAAATCGGAATTACGTAGTCAATAAGTATGGATTCTTGGCTTTAATTTCCCATTGGTCCAAATGCGTGACAAACAAATTTTATAGAAAAATCCTCAAATACAATTGAGAAATCGGAATTACGTAGTCAATAAGTATGGAGCCTTGGCCTTAATTTCCCATTGGTCTAAATGAGTGACAAACATAAATGTGCCCACAAATCGCAAAATTCCCGTACAGATCATTAAAAATTTACACAATTTTAATTTTTAAAATTTTATAGAAAAATTCTCAAATACAATTGAGAAATCGGACTTACGTAGTCAATAAGTATGGATTCCTGGCTTTAATTTCCCATTGGTCCAAATGAGTGACAAACAAATTTTATAGAAAAATTATCAAATACAATTGAGAAATTGGACTTACGTAGTCAATAAGTATGGATTCTTGGCTTTAAATTCCCATTGGTCCAAATGCGTGACAAACAAATTTTATAGAAAAATCCTCAAATACAATTGAGAAATCGGAATTACGTAGTCAATAAGTATGGATTCTTGGCTTTAATTTCCCAGTGGTCCAAATGCGTGACAAACAAATTTTATAGAAAAATCGTCAAATACAATTGAGAAATCGGAATTACGTAGTCAATAAGTATGGATTCTTGGCTTTAATTTCCCAGTGGTCCAAATGCGTGACAAACAAATTTTATAGAAAAATCCTCAAATACAATTGAGAAATCGGAATTACGTAGTCAATAAGTATGGACCCTTGGCCTTAATTTCCCATTGGTCTAAATGAGTGACAAACATAAATGTGCCCACAAATCGCAAAATTCCCGTACAGATCATTAAAAATTTACACAATTTTAATTTTTAAAATTTTATAGAAAAATCCTCAAATACAATTGAGAAATCGGAATTACGTAGTCAATAAGTATGGATTCTTGGCTTTAATTTCCCAGTGGTCCAAATGAGTGACAAACAAATTTTATAGAAAAATTCTCATATACAATTAAGATATCGGACTTACATAGTCAATAAGTATGGACCCTTGGCCTAAATTTCCCATTGGTCTAAATGAGTGACAAAAATAAATGTGCCCACAAATAACAAAATTCCCGTAGAGCTGAACAAAATTTACACAATTTTAATTTTTAAAATTTTATAGAAAAATTCTCAAATACAATTGAGAAATCGGACTTACATAGTCAATAAGTATGGACCCTTGGCCTAAATTTCCCATTGGTCTAAATGAGTGACAAACATAAATGTGCCCACAAATAGCAAAATTCCCGTAGAGCTTAACAAAATTTACACAATTTTAGTCTTTAAAATTTTATAGAAAAATTCTCAAATACAATTGAGAAATCGGACTTACATAGTCAATAAGTATGGACCCTTGGCCTTAATTTCCCATTGGTCTAAATGAGTGACAAACATAAACAGATCATTAAAAATTTACACAATTTTAATTTTTAAAATTTTATAGAAAAATTATCAAATACAATTGAGAAATCGGACTTACATAGTCATTAAGTATGGATTCTTGGCTTTAATTTCCCATTGGTCCAAATGCGTGACAAACAAATTTTATAGAAAAATTATCAAATACAATTGAGAAATCGGACTTACGTAGTCAATAAGTATGGATTCTTGGCTTTAATTTCCCATTGGTCCAAATGAGTGACAAACAAATCTTATAGAAAAATTCTCAAATACAATTGAGAAATCGGACTTACATAGTCAATAAGTATGGACCCTTGGCCTTAATTTCCCATTGGTCTAAATGAGTGACAAACATAAACAGATCATTAAAAATTTACACAATTTTAATTTTTAAAATTTTATAGAAAAATTCTCAAATACAATTGAGAAATCGGACTTACGTAGTCAATAAGTATGGATTCTTGGCTTTAATTTCCCATTGGTCCAAATGAGTGACAAACAAATCTTATAGAAAAATTCTCAAATACAATTGAGAAATCGGACTTACATAGTCAATAAGTATGGACCCTTGGCCTTAATTTCCCATTGGTCTAAATGAGTGACAAACATAAACAGATCATTAAAAATTTACACAATTTTAATTTTTAAAATTTTATAGAAAAATTCTCAAATACAATTGAGAAATCGGACTTACGTAGTCAATAAGTATGGATTCTTGGCTTTAATTTCCCATTGGTCCAAATGAGTGACAAACAAATCTTATAGAAAAATTCTCAAATACAATTGAGAAATCGGACTTACATAGTCAATAAGTATGGACCCTTGGCCTTAATTTCCCATTGGTCTAAATGAGTGACAAACATAAACAGATCATTAAAAATTTACACAATTTTAATTTTTAAAATTTTATAGAAAAATTCTCAAATACAATTGAGAAATCGGACTTACGTAGTCAATAAGTATGGATTCTTGGCTTTAATATCCCATTGGTCCAAATGCGTGACAAACAAATTTTATAGAAAAATTATCAAATACAATTGAGAAATCGGACTTACGTAGTCAATAAGTATGGATTCTTGGCTTTAATTTCCCATTGGTCCAAATGAGTGACAAACAAATCTTATAGAAAAATTATCAAATACAATTGAGAAATCGGACTTACATAGTCAATAAGTATGGATTCTTGGCTTTAATTTCCCATTGGTCCAAATGCGTGACAAACAAATTTTATAGAAAAATTATCAAATACAATTGAGAAATCGGACTTACGTAGTCAATAAGTATGGATTCTTGGCTTTAATTTCCCATTGGTCCAAATGAGTGACAAACAAATCTTATAGAAAAATTCTCAAATACAATTGAGAAATCGGACTTACATAGTCAATAAGTATGGACCCTTGGCCTTAATTTCCCATTGGTCTAAATGAGTGACAAACATAAACAGATCATTAAAAATTTACACAATTTTAATTTTTAAAATTTTATAGAAAAATTCTCAAATACAATTGAGAAATCGGACTTACGTAGTCAATAAGTATGGATTCTTGGCTTTAATTTCCCATTGGTCCAAATGAGTGACAAACAAATCTTATAGAAAAATTCTCAAATACAATTGAGAAATCGGACTTACATAGTCAATAAGTATGGACCCTTGGCCTTAATTTCCCATTGGTCTAAATGAGTGACAAACATAAACAGATCATTAAAAATTTACACAATTTTAATTTTTAAAATTTTATAGAAAAATTCTCAAATACAATTGAGAAATCGGACTTACGTAGTCAATAAGTATGGATTCTTGGCTTTAATTTCCCATTGGTCCAAATGAGTGACAAACAAATTTTAAAGAAAAATTATCAAATACAATTGAGAAATCGGAATTACGTAGTCAATAAGTATGGACCCTTGGCCTTAATTTCCCATTGGTCTAAATGAGTGACAAACATAAATGTGCCCACAAATAACAAAATTCCCGTAGAGCTGAACAAAATTTACACAATTTTAATTTTTAAAATTTTATAGAAAAATTCTCAAATACAATTGAGAAATCGGACTTACGTAGTCAATAAGTATTGATTCTTGGCTTTAATTTCCCATTGGTCCAAATGAGTGACAAACAAATTTTATAGAAAAATTCTCAAATACAATTGAGAAATCGGACTTACGTAGTCAATAAGTATGGATTCTTGGCTTTAATTTCCCATTGGTCCAAATGAGTGACAAACAAATTTTATAGAAAAATTCTCAAATACAATTGAGATATCGGACTTACATAGTCAATAAGTATGGACCCTTGGCCTTAATTTCCCATTGGTCTAAATGAGTGACAAACATAAATGTGCCCACAAATAACAAAATTCCCGTAGAGCTGAACAAAATTTACACAATTTTAATTTTTAAAATTTTATAGAAAAATTCTCAAATACAATTGAGAAATCGGACTTACATAGTCAATAAGTACGGACCCTTGGCCTTAATTTCCCATTGGTCCAAATGATTGACAAACAATTGTTATAGAAAAATTCTCAAATACAATTGAAAAAACGGACTTACATAGTCTATAAGTATGGATCCTTGGCTTTAATTTCCCATTGGTCCAAATGAGTGACAAACAAATTTTATAGAAAAATTCTCAAATACAATTGAGAAATCGGACTTACGTAGTCAATAAGTATGGATTCTTGGCTTTAATTTCCCATTGGTCCAAATGAGTGACAAACAAATTTTATAGAAAAATTCTCAAATACAATTGAGAAATCGGAATTACGTAGTCAATAAGTATGGATTCTTGGCTTTAATTTCCCATTGGTCCAAATGCGTGACAAACAAACTTTATAGAAAAATCCTCAAATACAATTGAGAAATCGGAATTACGTAGTCAATAAGTATGGATTCTTGGCTTTAATTTCCCATTGGTCCAAATGAGTGACAAACAAATTTTATAGAAAAATTCTCAAATACAATTGAGAAATCGGACTTACGTAGTCAATAAGTATGGATTCTTGGCTTTAATTTCCCATTGGTCCAAATGCGTGACAAACAAATTTTATAGAAAAATCCTCAAATACAATTGAGAAATCGGAATTACGTAGTCAATAAGTATGGATTCTTGGCTTTAATTTCCCAGTGGTCCAAATGCGTGACAAACAAATTTTATAGAAAAAATCCTCAAATACAATTGAGAAATCGGACTTACGTAGTCAATAAGTATGGATTCTTGGCTTTAATTTCCCATTGGTCCAAATGCGTGACAAACAAATTTTATAGAAAAATCCTCAAATACAATTGAGAAATCGGAATTACGTAGTCAATAAGTATGGATTCTTGGCTTTAATTTCCCATTGGTCCAAATGCGTGACAAACAAATTTTATAGAAAAATCCTCAAATACAATTGAGAAATCGGAATTACGTAGTCAATAAGTATGGATTCTTGGCTTTAATTTCCCAGTGGTCCAAATGCGTGACAAACAAATTTTATAGAAAAATCCTCAAATACAATTGAGAAATCGGACTTACGTAGTCAATAAGTATGGATTCTTGGCTTTAATTTCCCAGTGGTCCAAATGAGTGACAAACAAATTTTATAGAAAAATTCTCAAATACAATTGAGAAATCGGACTTACGTAGTCAATAAGTATGGATTCTTGGCTTTAATTTCCCATTGGTCCAAATGCGTGACAAACAAATTTTATAGAAAAATCCTCAAATACAATTGAGAAATCGGACTTACGTAGTCAATAAGTATGGATTCTTGGCTTTAATTTCCCAGTGGTCCAAATGCGTGACAAACAAATTTTATAGAAAAATTCTCAAATACAATTGAAAAAACGGACTTACATAGTCTATAAGTATGGATCCTTGGCTTTAATTTCCCATTGGTCCAAATGCGTGACAAACAAATTTTATAGAAAAATCCTCAAATACAATTGAGAAATCGGACTTACGTAGTCAATAAGTATGGATTCTTGGCTTTAATTTCCCAGTGGTCCAAATGCGTGACAAACAAATTTTATAGAAAAATTCTCAAATACAATTGAAAAAACGGACTTACATAGTCTATAAGTATGGATCCTTGGCTTTAATTTCCCATTGGTCCAAATGCGTGACAAACAAATTTTATAGAAAAATCCTCAAATACAATTGAGAAATCGGAATTACGTAGTCAATAAGTATGAATTCTTGGCTTTAATTTCCCAGTGGTCCAAATGCGTGACAAACAAATTTTATAGAAAAATCCTCAAATACAATTGAGAGATCGGAATTACGTAGTCAATAAGTATGAATTCTTGGCTTTAATTTCCCAGTGGTCCAAATGCGTGACAAACAAATTTTATAGAAAAATTCTCAAATACAATTGAAAAAACGGACTTACATAGTCTATAAGTATGGATCCTTGGCTTTAATTTCCCATTGGTCCAAATGCGTGACAAACAAATTTTATAGAAAAATCCTCAAATACAATTGAGAAATCGGAATTACGTAGTCAATAAGTATGGATTCTTGGCTTTAATTTCCCAGTGGTCCAAATGCGTGACAAACAAATTTTATAGAAAAATCCTCAAATACAATTGAGAAATCGGACTTACGTAGTCAATAAGTATGGATTCTTGGCTTTAATTTCCCAGTGGTCCAAATGCGTGACAAACAAATTTTATAGAAAAATTCTCAAATACAATTGAAAAAACGGACTTACATAGTCTATAAGTATGGATCCTTGGCTTTAATTTCCCATTGGTCCAAATGAGTGACAAACAAATTTTATAGAAAAATCCTCAAATACAATTGAGAAATCGGACTTACGTAGTCAATAAGTATGGACCCTTGGCCTTAATTTCCCATTGGTCTAAATGAGTGACAAACATAAATGTGCCCACAAATCGCAAAATTCCCGTACAGATCATTAAAAATCTACACAATTTGAATTTTTAAAATTTTATAGAAAAATTCTCAAATACAATTGAGAAATCGGACTTACGTAGTCAATAAGTATGGATTCTTGGCTTTAATTTCCCATTGGTCCAAATGCGTGACAAACAAATTTTATAGAAAAATCCTCAAATACAATTGAGAAATCGGAATTACGTAGTCAATAAGTATGGATTCTTGGCTTTAATTTCCCAGTGGTCCAAATGCGTGACAAACAAATTTTATAGAAAAATCCTCAAATACAATTGAGAAATCGGACTTACGTAGTCAATAAGTATGGATTCTTGGCTTTAATTTCCCAGTGGTCCAAATGAGTGACAAACAAATTTTATAGAAAAATTCTCAAATACAATTGAGAAATCGGACTTACGTAGTCAATAAGTATGGATTCTTGGCTTTAATTTCCCAGTGGTCCAAATGCGTGACAAACAAATTTTATAGAAAAATTCTCAAATACAATTGAAAAAACGGACTTACATAGTCTATAAGTATGGATCCTTGGCTTTAATTTCCCATTGGTCCAAATGCGTGACAAACAAATTTTATAGAAAAATCCTCAAATACAATTGAGAAATCGGACTTACGTAGTCAATAAGTATGGATTCTTGGCTTTAATTTCCCAGTGGTCCAAATGCGTGACAAACAAATTTTATAGAAAAATTCTCAAATACAATTGAAAAAACGGACTTACATAGTCTATAAGTATGGATCCTTGGCTTTAATTTCCCATTGGTCCAAATGCGTGACAAACAAATTTTATAGAAAAATCCTCAAATACAATTGAGAAATCGGAATTACGTAGTCAATAAGTATGAATTCTTGGCTTTAATTTCCCAGTGGTCCAAATGCGTGACAAACAAATTTTATAGAAAAATCCTCAAATACAATTGAGAGATCGGAATTACGTAGTCAATAAGTATGAATTCTTGGCTTTAATTTCCCAGTGGTCCAAATGCGTGACAAACAAATCTTATAGAAAAATTCTCAAATACAATTGAAAAAACGGACTTACATAGTCTATAAGTATGGATCCTTGGCTTTAATTTCCCATTGGTCCAAATGCGTGACAAACAAATTTTATAGAAAAATCCTCAAATACAATTGAGAAATCGGAATTACGTAGTCAATAAGTATGGATTCTTGGCTTTAATTTCCCAGTGGTCCAAATGCGTGACAAACAAATTTTATAGAAAAATCCTCAAATACAATTGAGAAATCGGACTTACGTAGTCAATAAGTATGGATTCTTGGCTTTAATTTCCCAGTGGTCCAAATGCGTGACAAACAAATTTTATAGAAAAATTCTCAAATACAATTGAAAAAACGGACTTACATAGTCTATAAGTATGGATCCTTGGCTTTAATTTCCCATTGGTCCAAATGAGTGACAAACAAATTTTATAGAAAAATCCTCAAATACAATTGAGAAATCGGACTTACGTAGTCAATAAGTATGGACCCTTGGCCTTAATTTCCCATTGGTCTAAATGAGTGACAAACATAAATGTGCCCACAAATCGCAAAATTCCCGTACAGATCATTAAAAATCTACACAATTTGAATTTTTAAAATTTTATAGAAAAATTCTCAAATACAATTGAGAAATCGGACTTACGTAGTCAATAAGTATTGATTCTTGGCTTTAATTTCCCATTGGTCCAAATGAGTGACAAACAAATTTTATAGAAAAATTCTCAAATACAATTAAGATATCGGACTTACATAGTCAATAAGTATGGACCCTTGGCCTAAATTTCCCATTGGTCTAAATGAGTGACAAACATAAATGTGCCCACAAATAACAAAATTCCCGTAGAGCTGAACAAAATTTACACAATTTTAATTTTTAAAATTTTATAGAAAAATTCTCAAATACAATTGAGAAATCGGACTTACATAGTCAATAAGTATGGACCCTTGGCCTAAATTTCCCATTGGTCTAAATGAGTGACAAACATAAATGTGCCCACAAATAGCAAAATTCCCGTAGAGCTTAACAAAATTTACACAATTTTAGTCTTTAAAATTTTATAGAAAAATTCTCAAATACAATTGAGTAATCGGACTTACATAGTCAATAAGTATGGACCCTTGGCCTTAATTTCCCATTGGTCTAAATGAGTGACAAACATAAACAGATCATTAAAAATTTACACAATTTTAATTTTTAAAATTTTATAGAAAAATTATCAAATACAATTGAGAAATCTACAATTGAGAAATCGGACTTACGTAGTCAATAAGTATTGATTCTTGGCTTTAATTTCCCATTGGTCCAAATGAGTGACAAACAAATTTTATAGAAAAATTCTCAAATACAATTAAGATATCGGACTTACGTAGTCAATAAGTATGGGTTCTTGGCTTGAATTTCCCATTGGTCCAAATGAGTGACAAACAAATTTTATAGAAAAATTCTCAAATACAATTGAGAAATCGGACTTACATAGTCAATAAGTATGGACCCTTGGCCTTAATTTCCCATTGGTCTAAATGAGTGACAAACATAAACAGATCATTAAAAATTTACACAATTTTAATTTTTAAAATTTTATAGAAAAATTATCAAATACAATTGAGAAATCTACAATTGAGAAATCGGACTTACGTAGTCAATAAGTATTGATTCTTGGCTTTAATTTCCCATTGGTCCAAATGAGTGACAAACAAATTTTATAGAAAAATTCTCAAATACAATTAAGATATCGGACTTACGTAGTCAATAAGTATGGGTTCTTGGCTTGAATTTCCCATTGGTCCAAATGAGTGACAAACAAATTTTATAGAAAAATTCTCAAATACAATTGAGAAATCGGACTTACATAGTCAATAAGTATGGACCCTTGGCCTTAATTTCCCATTGGTCTAAATGAGTGACAAACATAAACAGATCATTAAAAATTTACACAATTTTAATTTTTAAAATTTTATAGAAAAATTATCAAATACAATTGAGAAATCTACAATTGAGAAATCGGACTTACGTAGTCAATAAGTATTGATTCTTGGCTTTAATTTCCCATTGGTCCAAATGAGTGACAAACAAATTTTATAGAAAAATTCTCAAATACAATTAAGATATCGGACTTACGTAGTCAATAAGTATGGGTTCTTGGCTTGAATTTCCCATTGGTCCAAATGAGTGACAAACAAATTTTATAGAAAAATTCTCAAATACAATTGAGAAATCGGACTTACATAGTCAATAAGTATGGACCCTTGGCCTTAATTTCCCATTGGTTTAAATGAGTGACAAACATAAACAGATCATTAAAAATTTACACAATTTTAATTTTTAAAATTTTATAGAAAAATTATCAAATACAATTGAGAAATCTACAATTGAGAAATCGGACTTACGTAGTCAATAAGTATTGATTCTTGGCTTTAATTTCCCATTGGTCCAAATGAGTGACAAACAAATTTTATAGAAAAATTCTCAAATACAATTAAGATATCGGACTTACGTAGTCAATAAGTATGGGTTCTTGGCTTGAATTTCCCATTGGTCCAAATGAGTGACAAACAAATTTTATAGAAAAATTCTCAAATACAATTGAGAAATCGGACTTACATAGTCAATAAGTATGGACCCTTGGCCTTAATTTCCCATTGGTCTAAATGAGTGACAAACATAAACAGATCATTAAAAATTTACACAATTTTAATTTTTAAAATTTTATAGAAAAATTATCAAATACAATTGAGAAATCTACAATTGAGAAATCGGACTTACGTAGTCAATAAGTATTGATTCTTGGCTTTAATTTCCCATTGGTCCAAATGAGTGACAAACAAATTTTATAGAAAAATTCTCAAATACAATTAAGATATCAGACTTACGTAGTCAATAAGTATGGGTTCTTGGCTTGAATTTCCCATTGGTCCAAATGAGTGACAAACAAATTTTATAGAAAAATTCTCAAATACAATTGAGAAATCGGACTTACATAGTCAAAAAGTATGGACCCTTGGCCTTAATTTCCCATTGGTCTAAATGAGTGACAAACATAAACAGATCATTAAAAATTTACACAATTTTAATTTTTAAAATTTTATAGAAAAATTATCAAATACAATTGAGAAATCTACAATTGAGAAATCGGACTTACGTAGTCAATAAGTATTGATTCTTGGCTTTAATTTCCCATTGGTCCAAATGAGTGACAAACAAATTTTATAGAAAAATTCTCAAATACAATTAAGATATCGGACTTACATAGTCAATAAGTATGGACCCTTGGCTTTAATTTCATATTTTTCTAAATGAGTGACAAACATAAATGTGCCCACAAATAGCAAAATTCCCGTAGAGCTGAACAAAATTTACACAATTTTAGTCTTTAAAATTTTATAGAAAAATTCTCAAATACAATTGAGAAATCGGAATTACATAGTCAATAAGTATGAACCCTTGGCTTTAATTTCATATTGGTCTAAATGAGTGACAAACATAAATGTGCCCACAAATAGCAAAATTCCCGTAGAGCTGAACAAAATTTACACAATTTTAGTCTTTAAAATTTTATAGAAAAATTCTCAAATACAATTGAGAAATCGGACTTAGATCCTTGGCTTTAATTTCCCATTGGTCCAAATGAGTGACAAGCAAATGTTATAGAAAAATTCTCAAATACAATTGAGAAATCGGAATTACATAGTCAATAAGTATGGACCCTTGGCTTTAATTTCCCATTGGTCCAAATGAGTGACAAAAATAAATATGCCCACAAATTGCCAAATTCCGGTAGAGCTGAACAAAATTTACACAATTTTAATCTTTAAAATTTTATAGAAAAATTCTCAAATACAATTGAGAAATCGGACTTAGATCCTTGGCTTTAATTTCACATTGGTCCAAATGAGTGACAAACAAATTTTATAGAAAAATTCTCAAATACAATTAAGATATCGGACTTACATAGTCAATAAGTATGGACCCTTGGCTTTAATTTCATATTTTTCTAAATGAGTGACAAACATAAATGTGCCCACAAATAGCAAAATTCCCGTAGAGCTGAACAAAATTTACACAATTTTAGTCTTTAAAATTTTATAGAAAAATTCTCAAATACAATTGAGAAATCGGACTTACATAGTCAATAAGTATCGATCCTTGGCTTTAATTTCCCATTGGTCCAAATGAGTGACAAACATATGTTATAGAAAAATTCTCAAATACAATTGAGATATCGGACTTACATAGTCTATAAGTATGGATCCTTGGCTTTAATTTCCCATTGGTCCAAATGAGTGACAAACAAATGTTATAGAAAAATTCTCAAATACAATTGAGAAATCGGAATTACATAGTCAATAAGTATGGACCCTTGGCTTTAATTTCCCATTGGTCCAAATGAGTGACAAACATAAATGTGCCCACAAATAGCAAAATTCCCGTAGAGCTTAACAAAATTTACACAATTTTAGTCTTTAAAATTTTATAGAAAAATTCTCAAATACAATTGAGAAATCGGACTTACATAGTCAATAAGTATGGACCCTTGGCTTTAATTTCCCATTGGTCCAAATGAGTGACAAACAAATGTTATAGAAAAATTCTCAAATACAATTAAGATATCGGACTTACGTAGTCAATAAGTATTGATTCTTGGCTTTAATATGTCATTCGTCTAAATGAGTGACAAACATAAATGTGCCCACAAATCGCAAAATTCCCGTAGAGCTGAACAAAATTTACACAATTTTAATTTTTTAAAATTTTATAGAAAAATTCTCAAATACAATTGAGAAATCGGACTTAGATAGTCTATAAGTGTGGATCCTTGGCTTTAATTTCCCATTGGTCCAAATGAGTGACAAGCAAATGTTATAGAAAAATTCTCAAATACAATTGAGAAATCGGAATTACATAGTCAATAAGTATGGACCCTTGGCTTTAATTTCCCATTGGTCCAAATGAGTGACAAACAAATGTTATAGAAAAATTCTCAAATACAATTGAGAAATCGGACTTAGATAGTCTATAAGTGTGGATCCTTGGCTTTAATTTCCCATTGGTCCAAATGAGTGACAAACAAATGTTATAGAAAAATTCTCAAATACAATTGAGAAATCGGACTTAGATAGTCTATAAGTGTGGATCCTTGGCTTTAATTTCCCATTGGTCCAAATGAGTGACAAGCAAATGTTATAGAAAAATTCTCAAATACAATTGAGAAATCGGAATTACATAGTCAATAAGTATGGACCCTTGGCTTTAATTTCCCATTGGTCCAAATGAGTGACAAACAAATGTTATAGAAAAATTCTCAAATACAATTGAGAAATCGGACTTAGATAGTCTATAAGTGTGGATCCTTGGCTTTAATTTCCCATTGGTCCAAATGAGTGACAAACAAATGTTATAGAAAAATTCTCAAATACAATTGAGAAATCGGACTTAGATAGTCTATAAGTGTGGATCCTTGGCTTTAATTTCCCATTGGTCCAAATGAGTGACAAACAAATGTTATAGAAAAATTCTCAAATACAATTGAGAAATCGGACTTAGATAGTCTATAAGTATGGATCCTTGGCTTTAATTTCCCATTGGTCCAAATGAGTGACAAGCAAATGTTATAGAAAAATTCTCAAATACAATTGAGAAATCGGAATAACATAGTCAATAAGTATGGACCCTTGGCTTTAATTTCCCATTGGTCCAAATGAGTGACAAACAAATGTTATAGAAAAATTCTCAAATACAATTGAGAAATCGGACTTAGATAGTCTATAAGTGTGGATCCTTGGCTTTAATTTCCCATTGGTCCAAATGAGTGACAAACAAATGTTATAGAAAAATTCTCAAATACAATTGAGAAATCGGACTTAGATAGTCTATAAGTGTGGATCCTTGGCTTTAATTTCCCATTGGTCCAAATGAGTGACAAGCAAATGTTATAGAAAAATTCTCAAATACAATTGAGAAATCGGAATTACATAGTCAATAAGTATGGACCCTTGGCTTTAATTTCCCATTGGTCCAAATGAGTGACAAACAAATGTTATAGAAAAATTCTCAAATACAATTGAGAAATCGGACTTAGATAGTCTATAAGTGTGGATCCTTGGCTTTAATTTCCCATTGGTCCAAATGAGTGACAAACAAATGTTATAGAAAAATTCTCAAATACAATTGAGAAATCGGACTTAGATAGTCTATAAGTGTGGATCCTTGGCTTTAATTTCCCATTGGTCCAAATGAGTGACAAACAAATGTTATAGAAAAATTCTCAAATACAATTGAGAAATCGGACTTAGATAGTCTATAAGTATGGATCCTTGGCTTTAATTTCCCATTGGTCCAAATGAGTGACAAGCAAATGTTATAGAAAAATTCTCAAATACAATTGAGAAATCGGAATTACATAGTCAATAAGTATGGACCCTTGGCTTTAATTTCCCATTGGTCCAAATGAGTGACAAACAAATGTTATAGAAAAATTCTCAAATACAATTGAGAAATCGGAATTACATAGTCAATAAGTATGGACCCTTGGCTTTAATTTCCCATTGGTCCAAATGAGTTACAAATATAAATGTGCCCACAAATAGCAAAATTCCCGTAGAGCTGAACAAAATTTACACAATTTTAATTTTTTAAAATTTTATAGAAAAATTCTCAAATACAATTGAGAAATCGGACTTAGATAGTCTATAAGTATGTATCCTTGGCTTTAATTTCCCATTGGTCCAAATGAGTGACAAGCAAATGTTATAGAAAAATTCTCAAATACAATTGAGAAATCGGAATTACATAGTCAATAAGTATGGACCCTTGGCTTTAATTTCCCATTGGTCCAAATGAGTGACAAACAAATGTTATAGAAAAATTCTCAAATACAATTGAGAAATCGGACTTAGATAGTCTATAAGTGTGGATCCTTGGCTTTAATTTCCCATTGGTCCAAATGAGTGACAAGCAAATGTTATAGAAAAATTCTCAAATACAATTGAGAAATCGGAATTACATAGTCAATAAGTATGGACCCTTGGCTTTAATTTCCCATTGGTCCAAATGAGTGACAAACAAATGTTATAGAAAAATTCTCAAATACAATTGAGAAATCGGACTTAGATAGTCTATAAGTGTGGATCCTTGGCTTTAATTTCCCATTGGTCCAAATGAGTGACAAACAAATGTTATAGAAAAATTCTCAAATACAATTGAGAAATCGGACTTAGATAGTCTATAAGTGTGGATCCTTGGCTTTAATTTCCCATTGGTCCAAATGAGTGACAAACAAATGTTATAGAAAAATTCTCAAATACAATTGAGAAATCGGACTTAGATAGTCTATAAGTGTGGATCCTTGGCTTTAATTTCCCATTGGTCCAAATGAGTGACAAACAAATGTTATAGAAAAATTCTCAAATACAATTGAGAAATCGGACTTAGATAGTCTATAAGTGTGGATCCTTGGCTTTAATTTCCCATTGGTCCAAATGAGTGACAAGCAAATGTTATAGAAAAATTCTCAAATACAATTGAGAAATCGGAATTAGATAGTCTATAAGTATGGATCCTTGGCTTTAATTTCCCATTGGTCCAAATGAGTGACAAGCAAATGTTATAGAAAAATTCTCAAATACAATTGAGAAATCGGAATTACATAGTCAATAAGTATGGACCCTTGGCTTTAATTTCCCATTGGTCCAAATGAGTGACAAACAAATGTTATAGAAAAATTCTCAAATACAATTGAGAAATCGGAATTACATAGTCAATAAGTATGGACCCTTGGCTTTAATTTCCCATTGGTCCAAATGAGTGACAAACAAATGTTATAGAAAAATTCTCAAATACAATTAAGATATCGGACTTACGTAGTCAATAAGTATTGATTCTTGGCTTTAATTTCCCATTGGTCCAAATGAGTGACAAACAAATTTTATAGAAAAATTCTCAAATACAATTAAGATATCGGACTTACATAGTCAATAAGTATGGACCCTTGGCTTTAATTTCATATTTTTCTAAATGAGTGACAAACATAAATGTGCCCACAAATAACAAAATTCCCGTAGAGCGAACAAAATTTACACAATTTTAATTTTTAAAATTTTATAGAAAAATTCTCAAATGCAATTGAGAAATCGCACTTACATAGTCAATAAGTATGGACCCTTGGCCTTAATTTCCCATTGGTCTAAATGAGTGACAAACATAAACAGATCATTAAAAATTTACACAATTTTAATTTTTAAAAGTTTATAGAAAAATTATCAAATACAATTGAGAAATCTACAATTGAGAAATCGGACTTACGTAGTCAATAAGTATTGATTCTTGGCTTTAATTTCCCATTGGTCCAAATGAGTGACAAACAAATGTTATAGAAAAATTCTCAAATACAATTGAGAAATCGGACTTAGATAGTCTATAAGTGTGGATCCTTGGCTTTAATTTCCCATTGGTCCAAATGAGTGACAAGCAAATGGTATAGAAAAATTCTCAAATACAATTAAGATATCGGACTTACATAGTCAATAAGTATGGACCCTTGGCCTAAATTTCCCATTGGTCTAAATGAGTGACAAACATAAATGTGCCCACAAATAGCAAAATTCCCGTAGAGCTTAACAAAATTTACACAATTTTAGTCTTTAAAATTTTATAGAAAAATTCTCAAATACAATTGAGAAATCGGACTTACATAGTCAATAAGTATGGACCCTTGGCCTTAATTTCCCATTGGTCTAAATGAGTGACAAACATAAACAGATCATTAAAAATTTACACAATTTTAATTTTTAAAATTTTATAGAAAAATTATCAAATACAATTAAGATATCGGACTTACATAGTCAATAAGTATGGACCCTTGGCCTAAATTTCCCATTGGTCTAAATGAGTGACAAACATAAATGTGCCCACAAATAGCAAAATTCCCGTAGAGCTTAACAAAATTTACACAATTTTAGTCTTTAAAATTTTATAGAAAAATTCTCAAATACAATTGAGAAATCGGACTTACATAGTCAATAAGTATGGACCCTTGGCCTTAATTTCCCATTGGTCTAAATGAGTGACAAACATAAATGTGCCCACAAATAGCAAAATTCCCGTAGAGCTGAACAAAATTTACACAATTTTAGTCTTTAAAATTTTATAGAAAAATTCTCAAATACAATTGAGAAATCGGACTTAGATCCTTGGCTTTAATTTCCCATTGGTCCAAATGAGTGAAAAGCAAATGTTATAGAAAAATTCTCAAATACAATTGAGAAATCGGAATTACATAGTCAATAAGTATGGAGCCTTGGCTTTAATTTCCCATTGGTCCAAATGAGTGACAAACAAATGTTATAGAAAAATTCTCAAATACAATTGAGAAATCGGAATTACATAGTCAATAAGTATGGACCCTTGGCTTTAATTTCCCATTGGTCCAAATGAGTGACAAAAATAAATATGCCCACAAATTGCCAAATTCCGGTAGAGCTGAACAAAATTTACACAATTTTAATCTTTAAAATTTTATAGAAAAATTCTCAAATACAATTGAGAAATCGGACTTAGATCCTTGGCTTTAATTTCCCATTGGTCCAAATGAGTGACAAGCAAATGTTATAGAAAAATTCTCAAATACAATTGAGAAATCGGAATTACATAGTCAATAAGTATGGACCCTTGGCTTTAATTTCCCATTGGTCCAAATGAGTGACAAAAATAAATATGCCCACAAATTGCCAAATTCCGGTAGAGCTGAACAAAATTTACACAATTTTAATCTTTAAAATTTTATAGAAAAATTCTCAAATACAATTGAGAAATCGGAATTACATAGTCAATAAGTATGGACCCTTGGCTTTAATTTCCCATTGGTCCAAATGAGTGACAAACAAATGTTATAGAAAAATTCTCAAATACAATTGAGAAATCGGACTTAGATAGTCTATAAGTGTGGATCCTTGGCTTTAATTTCCCATTGGTCCAAATGAGTGACAAGCAAATGTTATAGAAAAATTCTCAAATACAATTGAGAAATCGGAATTAGATAGTCTATAAGTATGGATCCTTGGCTTTAATTTCCCATTGGTCCAAATGAGTGACAAGCAAATGTTATAGAAAAATTCTCAAATACAATTGAGAAATCGGAATTACATAGTCAATAAGTATGGACCCTTGGCTTTAATTTCCCATTGGTCCAAATGAGTGACAAACAAATGTTATAGAAAAATTCTCAAATACAATTGAGAAATCGGAATTACATAGTCAATAAGTATGGACCCTTGGCTTTAATTTCCCATTGGTCCAAATGAGTGACAAACAAATGTTATAGAAAAATTCTCAAATACAATTAAGATATCGGACTTACGTAGTCAATAAGTATTGATTCTTGGCTTTAATTTCCCATTGGTCCAAATGAGTGACAAACAAATTTTATAGAAAAATTCTCAAATACAATTAAGATATCGGACTTACATAGTCAATAAGTATGGACCCTTGGCTTTAATTTCATATTTTTCTAAATGAGTGACAAACATAAATGTGCCCACAAATAACAAAATTCCCGTAGAGCGAACAAAATTTACACAATTTTAATTTTTAAAATTTTATAGAAAAATTCTCAAATGCAATTGAGAAATCGCACTTACATAGTCAATAAGTATGGACCCTTGGCCTTAATTTCCCATTGGTCTAAATGAGTGACAAACATAAACAGATCATTAAAAACTTACACAATTTTAATTTTTAAAAGTTTATAGAAAAATTATCAAATACAATTGAGAAATCTACAATTGAGAAATCGGACTTACGTAGTCAATAAGTATTGATTCTTGGCTTTAATTTCCCATTGGTCCAAATGAGTGACAAACAAATGTTATAGAAAAATTCTCAAATACAATTGAGAAATCGGACTTAGATAGTCTATAAGTGTGGATCCTTGGCTTTAATTTCCCATTGGTCCAAATGAGTGACAAGCAAATGGTATAGAAAAATTCTCAAATACAATTAAGATATCGGACTTACATAGTCAATAAGTATGGACCCTTGGCCTAAATTTCCCATTGGTCTAAATGAGTGACAAACATAAATGTGCCCACAAATAGCAAAATTCCCGTAGAGCTTAACAAAATTTACACAATTTTAGTCTTTAAAATTTTATAGAAAAATTCTCAAATACAATTGAGAAATCGGACTTACATAGTCAATAAGTATGGACCCTTGGCCTTAATTTCCCATTGGTCTAAATGAGTGACAAACATAAATGTGCCCACAAATAGCAAAATTCCCGTAGAGCTTAACAAAATTTACACAATTTTAGTCTTTAAAATTTTATAGAAAAATTCTCAAATACAATTGAGAAATCGGACTTACATAGTCAATAAGTATGGACCCTTGGCCTTAATTTCCCATTGGTCTAAATGAGTGACAAACATAAACAGATCATTAAAAATTTACACAATTTTAATTTTTAAAATTTTATAGAAAAATTATCAAATACAATTGAGAAATCTACAATTGAGAAATCGGACTTACGTAGTCAATAAGTATTGATTCTTGGCTTTAATTTCCCATTGGTCCAAATGAGTGACAAACAAATTTTATAGAAAAATTCTCAAATACAATTAAGATATCGGACTTACATAGTCAATAAGTATGGACCCTTGGCCTAAATTTCCCATTGGTCTAAATGAGTGACAAACATAAATGTGCCCACAAATAGCAAAATTCCCGTAGAGCTTAACAAAATTTACACAATTTTAGTCTTTAAAATTTTATAGAAAAATTCTCAAATACAATTGAGAAATCGGACTTACATAGTCAATAAGTATGGACCCTTGGCCTTAATTTCCCATTGGTCTAAATGAGTGACAAACATAAATGTGCCCACAAATAGCAAAATTCCCGTAGAGCTGAACAAAATTTACACAATTTTAGTCTTTAAAATTTTATAGAAAAATTCTCAAATACTATTGAGAAATCGGACTTAGATCCTTGGCTTTAATTTCCCATTGGTCCAAATGAGTGAAAAGCAAATGTTATAGAAAAATTCTCAAATACAATTGAGAAATCGGAATTACATAGTCAATAAGTATGGAGCCTTGGCTTTAATTTCCCATTGGTCCAAATGAGTGACAAACAAATGTTATAGAAAAATTCTCAAATACAATTGAGAAATCGGAATTACATAGTCAATAAGTATGGACCCTTGGCTTTAATTTCCCATTGGTCCAAATGAGTGACAAAAATAAATATGCCCACAAATTGCCAAATTCCGGTAGAGCTGAACAAAATTTACACAATTTTAATCTTTAAAATTTTATAGAAAAATTCTCAAATACAATTGAGAAATCGGACTTAGATCCTTGGCTTTAATTTCCCATTGGTCCAAATGAGTGACAAGCAAATGTTATAGAAAAATTCTCAAATACAATTGAGAAATCGGAATTACATAGTCAATAAGTATGGACCCTTGGCTTTAATTTCCCATTGGTCCAAATGAGTGACAAAAATAAATATGCCCACAAATTGCCAAATTCCGGTAGAGCTGAACAAAATTTACACAATTTTAATCTTTAAAATTTTATAGAAAAATTCTCAAATACAATTGAGAAATCGGAATTACATAGTCAATAAGTATGGACCCTTGGCTTTAATTTACCATTGGTCCAAATGAGTGACAGAAATAAATATGCCCACAAATTGCCAAATTCCGGTAGAGCTGAACAAAATTTACACAATTTTAATCTTTAAAATTTTATAGAAAAATTCTCAAATACAATTAAGATATCGGACTTACATAGTCAAAAAGTATGGACCCTTGGCTTTAATTTCCCATTGGTCTAAATGAGTTACAAATA
Source organism: Lypha dubia (assembly GCA_947311025.1). Lineage (NCBI taxonomy): Eukaryota > Metazoa > Arthropoda > Insecta > Diptera > Tachinidae > Lypha > Lypha dubia. The sequence continues at coordinate 64,886,840 of OX371264.1, read as the reverse complement.
TAAATGTGCCCACAAATAGCAAAATTCCCGTAGAGCTGAACAAAATTTACACAATTTTAATTTTTTAAAATTTTATAGAAAAATTCTCAAATACAATTGAGAAATCGGACTTAGATAGTCTATAAGTATGGATCCTTGGCTTTAATTTCCCATTGGTCCAAATGAGTGACAAGCAAATGTTATAGAAAAATTCTCAAATACAATTGAGAAATCGGAATTACATAGTCAATAAGTATGGACCCTTGGCTTTAATTTCCCATTGGTCCAAATGAGTGACAAACAAATGTTATAGAAAAATTCTCAAATACAATTGAGAAATCGGACTTAGATAGTCTATAAGTGTGGATCCTTGGCTTTAATTTCCCATTGGTCCAAATGAGTGACAAGCAAATGTTATAGAAAAATTCTCAAATACAATTGAGAAATCGGAATTACATAGTCAATAAGTATGGACCCTTGGCTTTAATTTCCCATTGGTCCAAATGAGTGACAAACAAATGTTATAGAAAAATTCTCAAATACAATTGAGAAATCGGACTTAGATAGTCTATAAGTGTGGATCCTTGGCTTTAATTTCCCATTGGTCCAAATGAGTGACAAGCAAATGGTATAGAAAAATTCTCAAATACAATTGAGAAATCGGAATTACATAGTCAATAAGTATGGGCCCTTGGCTTTAATTTCCCATTGGTCCAAATGAGTGACAAACAAATGTTATAGAAAAATTCTCAAATACAATTGAGAAATCGGAATTACATAGTCAATAAGTATGGACCCTTGGCTTTAATTTCCCATTGGTCCAAATGAGTGACAAAAATAAATATGCCCACAAATTGCCAAATTCCGGTAGAGCTGAACAAAATTTACACAATTTTAATCTTTAAAATTTTATAGAAAAATTCTCAAATACAATTGAGATATCGGACTTACATAGTCTATAAGTATGGATCCTTGGCTTTAATTTCCCATTGGTCCAAATGAGTGACAAACAAATGTTATAGAAAAATTCTCAAATACAATTGAGAAATCGGACTTAGATAGTCTATAAGTGTGGATCCTTGGCTTTAATTTCCCATTGGTCCAAATGAGTGACAAGCAAATGTTATAGAAAAATTCTCAAATACAATTGAGAAATCGGAATTACATAGTCAATAAGTATGGACCCTTGGCTTTAATTTCCCATTGGTCCAAATGAGTGACAAAAATAAATATGCCCACAAATTGCCAAATTCCGGTAGAGCTGAACAAAATTTACACAATTTTAATCTTTAAAATTTTATAGAAAAATTCTCAAATACAATTGAGATATCGGACTTACATAGTCTATAAGTATGGATCCTTGGCTTTAATTTCCCATTGGTCCAAATGAGTGACAAACAAATGTTATAGAAAAATTCTCAAATACAATTGAGATATCGGACTTACATAGTCAATAAGTATGGATCCTTGGCTTTAATTTCCCATTGGTCTAAATGAGTGACAAACATAAATGTGCCCACAAATCGCAAAATTCCCGTACAGATCATTAAAAATTTACACAATTTTAATTTTTAAAATTTTATAGAAAAATTCTCAAATACAATTTTGAAATCGGACTTAGATAGTCTATAAGTATCGATCCTTGGCTTTAATTTTCCATTGGTCCAAATGAGTGACAAACAAATGTTATAGAAAAATTCTCAAATACATTGAGAAATCGGAATTACATAGTCAATAAGTATGGACCCTTGGCTTTAATTTCCCATTGGTCCAAATGAGTGACAAAAATAAATATGCCCACAAATTGCCAAATTCCGGTAGAGCTGAACAAAATTTACACAATTTTAATCTTTAAAATTTTATAGAAAAATTCTCAAATACAATTGAGAAATCGGACTTAGATAGTCTATAAGTATCGATCCTTGGCTTTAATTTCCCATTGGTCCAAATGAGTGACAAACATATGTTATAGAAAAATTCTCAAATACAATTGAGATATCGGACTTAGATAGTCTATAAGTATGGATCCTTGGCTTTAATTTCCCATTGGTCCAAATGAGTGACAAACAAATGTTATAGAAAAATTCTCAAATACAATTGAGATATCGGACTTACATAGTCAATAAGTATGGATCCTTGGCTTTAATTTCCCATTGGTCTAAATGAGTGACAAACATAAATGTGCCCACAAATAGCACAATTCCCGTACAGATCATTAAAAATTTACACAATTTTAATTTTTAAAATTTTATAGAAAAATTCTCAAATACAATTGAGAAATCGGACTGACATAGTCAATAAGTATGGACCCTTGGCCTTAATATGTCATTCGTCTAAATGAGTGACAACCATAAATGTGCCCACAAATCGCAAAATTCCCGTACAGATCATTAAAAATTTACACAATTTTAATTTTTAAAATTTTATAGAAAAATTCTCAAATACAATTGAGAAATCGGACTTACATAGTCAATAAGTATGGACCCTTGGCCTTAATTTGTCATTGGTCTAAATGAGTGACAAACATAAATGTGCCCACAAATCGCAAAATTCCCGTACAGATCATTAAAAATTTACACAATTTTAATTTTTAAAATTTTATAGAAAAATTCTCAAATACAATTTTGAAATCGGACTTACATAGTCAATAAGTATGTACCCTGGCTTTAGTTTCCCATTGGTCAAATAGTAAAATTCCCGTAGAGCTGAACAAAATTTACACAATTTTAATTTTTTAAAATTTTATAGAAAAATCCTCAAATACAATTGAGAAATCTACAATTGAGAAATCGGACTTACGTAGTCAATAAGTATGGATTCTTGGCTTTAATTTCCCATTGGTCCAAGTGAGTGACAAACAAATTTTATAGAAAAATTATAAAACACAATTGAGAAATCGGACTTACGTAGTCAATAAGTATCGATTCTTGGCTTTAATTTCCCATTGGTCCAAATGAGTGACAAACAAATTTTATAGAAAAATTCTCAAATACAATTAAGATATCTGACTTACATAGTCAATAAGTATGGACCCTTGGCCTGAATTTCCCATTGGTCTAAATGAGTGACAAACATAAATGTGCCCTCAAATCGCAAAATTCCCGTACAGATCATTAAAAATTTACACAATTTTAATTTTTAAAATTTTATAGAAAAATTATCAAATACAATTGAGAAATCGGAATTACGTAGTCAATAAGTATGGATTCTTGGCTTGAATTTCCCATTGGTCCAAATGAGTGACAAACAAATTTTATAGAAAAATTCTCAAATACAATTGAGATATCGGACTTAGATAGTCTATAAGTATGGACCCTTGGCTTTAATTTCCCATTGGTCTAAATGAGTGACAAGTACAAATGTGCCCACAAATAGCGAAATTCCCGTAGAGCTGAACAAAAATTTACACAATTTTAATTTTTAAAATTTTATAGAAAAATCCTCAAATACAATTGAGAAATCGGAATTACGTAGTCAATAAGTATGGACCCTTGGCCTTAATTTCCCATTGGTCTAAATGAGTGACAAACAAATTTTATAGAAAAATTCTCAAATACAATTGAGAAATCTACAATTGAGAAATCTGATTTACGTAGTCAGTAAGTATTGATTCTTGGCTTTAATTTCTCATTGGTCCAAAGGAGTAACAAATAAATTTTATAGAAAAATTATCAAATACAATTGAGAAATCTGATTTACGTAGTCAGTAAGTATTGATTCTTGGCTTTAATTTCTCATTGGTCCAAAGGAGTAACAAATAAATTTTATAGAAGGGGTTACTAATCCATATTGGATTCGGAGTATGTTTTTTAAATTGAAATTTTTGTCGATTCATTTAATGGCGTAACAAAACTGTGCAGGATTTGCCTCCGCTATCATTTGCATTGTAATAATATGCAAGTATTAATTTGTAATATTGCAGTTTTTATTCTTTTAAACTCTAGTTGTTGTTTTTGTTGTAGTTATTGGTATTCTTCTTTGTTTCATAGTTTCTAAGATTGTTAAAGCCATTTAAGAATTTCTTGTATTGGTTTCATCTTTCTTCGGATGATTATGTGGTCTATTTGGCGAAATTGTTAAATTTATTTCGAAAACATACAAATAATTTCGTTGTTCCTAAAACAGCCTGATGTTTTTAAGGGGCTAAGTTTGATTTTCAACAATTCGACAAATCCTTATGAATGCAGTTACACACATACTAACTTTCAAAATTGTAGCTTTTAATGTGTGCAAGTGAGTACATACTTGTTTATGTATTTAATTTCTTGCTCTAGATCTTTGAAATTGTAAAACTCATTTGTGTTGTTGTACACAAACATATGTATGTGTGAGTGTGAATGTATGTATCTTAGAGTATTGGCTTGAGTGTATTCTACATATTTTGATTTGGGCATTTTTTTTTCATCTTCTCTAGTTTTATTCATACAATTAGTTGCTTTATTATAAGAAAAAAAGAAAGAAGTTTAGGCAGTTTCATTTAATGCAACAAATTTAGTTGTTTAATAAAACTATTTGTGTTTCTATACAAACATACTGTGGAAGCCTTAATGTTCCGGACTCATCGATTACAGTCCTTAGTTGAAAACCATTTCCAGTTTCATGCATTCGAGTACATTTTTCAAGAATCTGATTGCTAAAATTTTTTTAAATATTTCCTAGTTGTTGTTGTTGGTTTTTCTGCTTTACTTATTATTGTTATTATTATTGGATTTTGTTGCAACTATAATAGCCGATTGTATTAAAAAAATGCAGTAGAATATTTCAGGGTGTTTGTAGCAGCACTTTCACTTACAGCTGTTGTTGTTAGTAAATTTAGCAAAAAAAAACCATTTTTGTTACATTTTTCTTTTTGAAATCATTAACAGCAACAAAAACTAAAACCCAAAAAAAAAAACACACACTCTTGCAAATAAACAAATAACCAACCAACATTGTTTTAGAATAATAAAAGGCAAAAATTCTCAATAATCATTTATTTGCTATTAAATTGTAAAAATTTTTGGAAAATTTTGCAATTTAGTTTTTGCTTATTTGTGATGAGGTTTTTACAATTGTCTAGTAGAAACGGATTTTCATGAGGTTCATAAGATATTTTTATGCACTCAATTAGATGCATACTCAAGGTTTTTGTGGCCTTTTTTGTATAACATTTGACTTTGTTTCCTCTTTTACAACTCTACACACACACACACACACATACACACACACACACACACACACATACACACACACACACACACACTATCTTTACACTTGAATGTTGGATAAAAGTTGTAAAAGTCAAATGGAATTTGTTAGTTAAGTTGTTATTTTCTATTATTGTTTCTTTGGTTTTCGAATGGTGAAAGTAAATAGTTTTAGATTTAATTTGTTTTGGTTTCTCGTTCTACCGGAAATGAAATTTTTTTCTTGTTATTTTACTAGACATTTTAAACTATTAATAAGGATGAAAATCATAAACAATTTCCAAAGTTTTTGGATATTTTAAATCAGTATTTCTTGTTCATATGAATTGAATGTTTTTATAGTCTGCAAGAGGTCCAGAGAAATGCGAATTTCTTGGTTACAGCAGATGGGAAAATAACACTCCAGATGTGCGGGGATAAAAAAGAAACTATAGACTACAATGGGACCACTTGCAATGCTGAAGAGGTTAGCGCTTTGACTAGTAAGCTAACAATGACTTGGGGCCTGGGTTCAAACCCCGGCCAGAGCACTTCAATCAACATCATTAATTTCTCTAATGTACATTAGTGAGACGTTGTATTGATTGTTGACGAACTATTTAAGTGATGAAGGCATATCACTGGCCACTAAAAACTGTTCCGACAGCGATAAATGATGTTCCAAAGCTAATGTACACAACATCGCCCTCCTTCGTCGGTTAGCAGAAACATCGGCGAAGTAAAAAAATTATTAAAATGCCTGCTAATACATCTTAACAAAGTTAATGCGTCTACTTAACACCGGAGGCGCCTCAACACTGCTATAAAATTAACATAACGCGCAAAGCAGAGTTGTAAAAAAGTTAAGTCGTATAAAAATTTTCAATATCTACCTTCTCTACCCTATCCCTCTCCCTGAGTTACGGCACAATGCACTGCATACGTAGGGATCATCCCCTGAGTGCTGGTCCGAAAAAAGATGGCTAAACAGACGTTTCCATGAGGGCATAAGTGATATTGCGAAGTGCAAACTTGAGGATATCAAGGACTTTATCATGGAATTTAACTGGCTATATGATAGATGATAAGGTCTCTTTGGATGTCTTTTAGGCATTAAGGAGGCTAAGAAAATTAGCCAACAAAAATATATATAAAGGAAATTATAATGGATCCAATTGGGTCTCGGAGTTGATGTGTGCTTGCACACAACCCTTCCTGACTTAACTTCTCCTATCTGCCCTTTTAAAGTTTTGGCTCAAATCAATGCAATCAAAGCTTATTATTACTTACCTCCAAGTGCATAAGAATTATAATATGTGACTGTTTTTTTAAAGGAATTTATTTTATTACATTTGTAAAGTTTCTCTATGAGGTTTAAAAACACTTATTTACATCTAGAATACGGACAATTGAGTCGACCGCTGGCTATACTATTATTTCCAAATATTATTACTAAATGGTAAATTACAAAACTAAAAACAAAAATGTTCTTGTGTATAATATTCTCTGTAGTCCACAGATATTTTTAAAAAACCACTTTAGTGATTATTTATTCTTTAGTTAAGTTTTATTGTAAAAAAAAAACAGTCTTGTTTATTTTACAAATACCAATAAGTCTAATTTCAATTATAAGGTTTTTTGCTTAAGAATATTTGCCCATTTCTTGCTGTTTAATTTAATAACTTACAGAAAAAGTAACTTCCTAGTGAGTTGCTAAAAAATTATAAAAGAAACTAATTTTCTGTTTGTTTATTAAATGGCAGTCTTTGAAAAATACTCCATCTGACTAGCAGTGGATTGAATGTTGTTGTATTTCTTTACCTGGCTGTTTTTCTAATATTGTTTTTTTTTTGTTGAAGTTTGGTTTGCAAGTTGCATCATTTTAGTTTACTAAAAATTACATTACATTTTAAGTGCAGCTGAGCATAGAATGGCATAGACAGACAATTAGATAAACAGACAGATACAATACAATTAAAATTGCAATATTAATACGACTACTTACTATAATAAAATAAACAGCAGCAGGAGCCGCAAATTAAAAAAAGAAAAAAAAACTAACTTAAGCTAAAATCTTGGTTATCTCATCTTTAGTGGTTTTTTTCTGTTGGCGGCATGTGGTGTTGTTAAGTTTTAATTACTTCATCAAATTGTTTTTATTCTTCACTTTCATATTAAAAACGTGTTTCTTTTTTTGTTTAGTCGTTAAAATTTAACAAACTGTTGGTTGGTTTCCGGGTTGTTCGTTGCCATAATTGTTTTTCAGTTTTCGGTTTTCAGCGTTAAAATTTAGTGGTAAATGAAAATAAAGTATTTTGATGCAAAGTACCTTTAGTAAAATTCCTAACTAAGATGTGATCAAAAGTTATATGATCATCATCCTGATCATTCAACTGGACAAAACTTCTTTGGATATCCTTTGGGATGCCAATCAGGATCAAGGGTGCCATCTGGTAATGGAGGCTATCAAGTCCCTTGTATGTCCTTTGGGATGCCAAGGCTGCCAAGTGCGATACGAAATCATAGCAGTTGCCCTTGATAGATCACTTGCTTTTTTTGCCGCTTTCTTCAGTATATTTGTAGACTCTTCCTTAGAAGGCATTTTTTAAGGAGAATTTGGACTCTTTTTAGCACAAGTTTCGAAATATCTCTGCAACTATTGAAGTAAGCAAAAAACTATGATGCTACATTGCAAAATTTCATCTGAATTTATAAGATTGTGTAATTCAAGGGTATTCCTTTAATGAATGACCAACATGAACAACACCAAACGAAAATTACGTAAAAAACGGCAAAATGAAAAATTAATTTTAAAACGGGGAAAAAAGCGAAAAATCGTCAAATTAAAAAAAAAGGGGATATATATGCTAACTGGAAAAAATTGTCAAAACAAAAAAAACAAAAAACTCGCCAAAAATAAAATCGCCAAAGAAAAAACGGCAAAATAAAAAATAAATTGCCATAAATAAAAATATTGGCAAATCAAAAAATAAAAAAATTTGCCTAAAGTAAAAGAAAAAAAAAGTACAACCTGCAGTTTTAATTATTAAGTGGCCGACCGAAGTCCTTACTGTCCCATGTTACTTATTTTTATTTTTAAATTTTTCTCTAATTTTGACAATCAGTTTTCTTTCCGCTTCTCGCGTTTCTCTGCTTTGCCCGAACTTATTTTTTAATTGCTGGTTAATCGCCTGCTCTTTGCAAGACATTTGCACTTTTTTTTATAATTGAAAATAAAAATAATTCAAGTACATTTTTAATGATAAAATTATTTATAAGCTAAAAAGCTTATTTTTCAATTCCCTTAACTATCATCTCCATCGCTCAAACACTATCGTTCTTATTCTTTTTATATCATTTAGTTGTTTTTATTCTATTTTTGGTTGCTGGCGAAAGGATTATCAAAGAGCTGCCACCGTTATTGTGCTGGAATTGAGTGGTGTCGTGGCATTGTGTTGAACAGTGTTTCTGATAGATTGTTACTTAAGAAGTTCGTAAAGGATTTTATTTCATTCTCTATATATTTTTTTTATTGCAATTAAGCAATAGAAAACAACAATGACAGAGATACTACAAAAAGAAAATGTTTACCGGCAAGAACAGAGAAGAGAAAAAAAAAACTGTATCAAATCAGCTTTCAGACAATAGAAATAAGCCTATTGCGTTTTTTAATTACGTTAATGGTTTAACTAACAATGACTGCAGTAGCAGCATTAGCAGCTTTACCTGTTGTTAAGCTAAAATGCCTCCTTTTTCAATTTCTTTGTTGTACATTTAGTCAGATTATTTCTTTTAATATTTGCAATATAAACTCAAACTCAAAAGATACAAATTAATTTCGTGTTTTATATCCTATTGTCTGCCAAACAATTTCAAGTTTTAGTTTCTTAATTTGTGTGTTCTGTTTTGTAATGGAGTTGGAGGACAATTAATTTTTTTGTTGCTCCTTAGAATTGATTTACAAATTTTATACAAATGATTTTTAAGTTTGTAAATAATTTAAACCTGAAGCTTGCTTTAGCCACACAAAAAAAAATACTTTAGAAAGAGTGCTTCCAAGCAACTGATTTGGTTTTTGTTAATTATTTTAAACTGGAATAAGTAAACTTTTAGACCTTTCGTCAAGTCGGTCCATTAAGTTGAAACAACTACAAAATATATTAAATAAAAATAGCAAAACTCTCGTTATTCATATGCGAACATATTTTAAATTAATAAAATCGATATACCAAAATCTTTCAATTTCGAAATAAGCAAAATAAGAGGTTAAGGTGGACCTTCAGCCAATCAAGCAAAATTAAAATATATAAAAAATTTCTTACAAATAAATTAGATACATTTTTAAATTATTCTGTAGTTGAGAAGAAATATTTATTTCGTCTGGGCGTTCCACTGACCCTTTTTTGGTCATAATATTGAATTTCCTAGAGAATAAAAAGTATTTAATTTTATAAGAAGCAATTTTGTAGAAGCGGTTTAAAACGAATATTAACTTTACATGGGCGTGGCATGTCCCCTTTTTCTTCCCATAATGTTTCATTATCACACGAGCTTAATGTTCATGCAAAATTTCATTAAGAAACGGTTAAATACATGTTCTTAAGATAAAGTATTTACTTTAGTTGGGCGTGGCTCTGCCTACTTTTCTGGCCATAGTGATGCTATATGTCACGCTTCTCTAAATGTGTGCACAAAGTTTTAAAAAACTAGGCTTAGTAACAATCGAAAATTAATAATTTAGTTTGTATGGGCGTGGCACGTCCCACTATTTTAATTATGATGCAGCATTTTAAAGAGAACGTAATGCGTTTGCAAAGTTTCATAAGAATCGGCTTAGTTAAAAAATACTACTTAGTTTCATTGCATGGGCGTGTCACAGCCCACTTTTTAAATTATAATGCTGCATTGTTTCAGCTTCTTATAAAACTTATAGTAGTTTTATAAGAACCAGTTAACCAGAAGTTGTTGCAATAGATTATTTACTACGTTTGGGCGTGGGACTGCCTACTCTCGATGATGTATGATCTATGAAAAGTAATATTTCTGTTGAGTACATTTGGGCGGGGCATTGCCCACTTTTTGCACATAATTAAATGTCTATGCAAGATTTCAAATTGCGTTGCATAGTTTGTGAACAATTTTTCGATGTGTTGGAAATTTTAAAAGAACATTTTTTTTTTTACAAAACATTAACTATTCAATGTACGACTCTTGTTGAGCATTAAAATCATTCTTAAAATCTGTTGCCGCACTTTGTTCTTACACACAAATCTTTCTTTTGCAAAGTCTTTAATTTTAATTGTGTTTGTATATGTTTTTCTTATTTCTTTAAAGCAACTTTTCAGTAATATGATACGTGTGTGCCAGAGAACTAGAACTATTTCCGCTTGTTTGGCTTTCAGAGCTAAACCTCAATTGTGGCCATTGTGGTAAAATATCAATTGGTTATCGTACATGCAACGCTATTTGAACGATATTTTGCTATTTACCTGTATTTAATAGAACAAAACGAACAAGGACAGACAAGAGACAGACCGGACCGACCGACGACGACGACAGTCTTTATTGTTAGTATACAGGAGTTAAGCAGGTGCTTGACATTAGTCGCCCTTCGTTTTAGCCTGTCACCAGTTTTTATTTTTCATACATAACTGCCACAGAGCCAGCCAGCCTGTTTCTTGTATTACGATGACGATGACGTGGCTGGTGAAGTGCAAGAGAAAGAACAAAAAAAACAAAACAGAAAAAATATATGGAAAATAGAAGTAAAACGACAACAACAGGCAAACAACGTGAATTGGTAAATTATTAAGTTCGAGTTGAAAGTTTAAGTGCAGTACGGTGATTTGTGTAAATGGTGCTAATACTGCTTGCTGCCTGCCACTCTAGATCTACTTAATTGTTTCCAAAAAAAAAAAAAAAAAAAGCACATGCAACCCTTCTTTCGTTGTTCATTTTATTTCCTGTGCTCTTTCAGTGTAATAAAGTAGTATGTAGTAGTAGCAGAAAAAAAATCCATCGATATTTTAGAATAGCAGCAGGCTGTTTGCTATTTTCGTAATTTACCTTAATACGCTTTTATATCGTTTCTGATGCAGTGACTTTAAATATGTATGGCCTGCAACAATATTCTATACCACATTATATTCAATACATTTATTCAGTGACTCCTTGTGTTGTGCCATTTTAAAGCTAACAAAAGCATCCTTGAAACCACCAAAAATTTATTCACAAATACATTGTCTATATATGTTGTATCTATGTGTGTATGTATGTGTGTATCTATACATGTATGTTCGTACCACACCGACTGGTATGCCCAACTAAGACAAATATGCCATTTCCTATTCCTTGTACTCTATTACAATATTTGTAATTTGTTAGTCCATTCAATTCATTTTTCGAACAAAATAATAAGAAGAAATAAAAAAAGGACTCTCCATGTAATGATTGTATTTATTGCCAGAGTATTTTGTTACTCCAGCTAGATGCTTTAAAATGTGACATTTTTTTTTCTTCTGCTTTTCCATAAAACACCACTCCTCCGGTGGCTTATATTAAACCCCTGCTCCATGTATGTAGTCTTTGAAGTATTCGCCAGTGAGTAATGGCTTTGGATGAGTGTATTAATGTTGCATCGTTTTGTATATTGTATCACAAACGTAAGTGGGCAAGTCTGTTGTAGACTGACTGCCTGCTTGCTTGTTTGCTTGTTTGCTTGCTTGCTGGTGTAAAGTGTTGAACTCGTATTTCCAGGAGAATTTAAAATTTTAATTGATTTGATAGAGTGCAAACTACTAGTTTTCCTTGTATACTTTTGAAATGATTTGTCGACATATAATTTAATTCTCGTTAAAATGTCAAGGATGGTTTGAGTACTCCGTTTCATTTTTATTATTGTTGTTGTTTTGCTTTCTAAAGGCAGCAGCATAAAAACAGTATGAGTTTAAAACCAAATAAGACATCTTCTTTTTTTTATTTTTACACAAAAATTAAATGAAATTTTTCTCTGATACCATCAGCAAAACCTTGTCGTGGTAATAGTGAAAATGTCATAAACAGCTGTCTGTGTTTGAAATGATTTTATTACAAAGTGCTCGTAAATATGTTGTAAAGAAATAGAAAAAAAAACACTGAACAAAATTGTTGCCAATGTAATGTGAACAGTATCTAGATAAGTATCTTAAATAGTGGCGTAAATGAGAACAGAAAATTGCTTCGGTTTCTTTTTTTTGGGGAAAATTATAACAACTGTAAGCAACAAGATTATTTCTCTAAATATGGCCAACAAATTTAGGTGAAATATTGGAAAAAAAATATAAATACTTATGTGCTGGAAATTCTAATTCTATTAAAACTATGATTTAATTAAAAAATAAGTGGAAATAATTCTAGCAACCAATTTCAAAATCACAAAGGAATTTTGAAAACCGGTTTATACCTGACGGAGTCATAAACGTTCAAACATTAAAATAAAGATACATATATCGTCGGTCACAGGTTGACAACTCTTAACATGTTTTTTTGTACTTATCAGGAGACAAAAAAATAACGTTATTATTCCGTTACTAAACCGTGTTGGAAGTAAATAAAAAAACCAAAATTAGTTGAAGATATTTATTATTATTATTTTTAAAAATATAAATGAAGGCTACTAAGATCAAGAAGGTACTCTCAGAAAGTTAGCATGCCTACCTTAAGGGACGCTCTACCATAACAGCACTACATGATGTGGTAAGGTTCATAGAGAGATCCCTTCAAAATAAACAATACACTTTGGCCGCCTTCCTAGACATAGAAGGCGTCTTTAACAATGTATCAGTGGCAGCCATCCAACAGTCTCTCCAGGATGTTGATGTAGAGGAATACATCAGTAACTGTATCATCACCATGTTGAAGGCAAGAAACGTCACCTCAAAATTAGGCAATAGCGAAAAGTCAAAATGGGCATGCAGAGGAACAACACAGGGTGGGATGATCTCTCCCCTGCTTTGGCTTCTCGTAGTTAACACAATTCTTCTCAGACTAGACGCTGCGGGAGTTAAAGTTGTGGCATATGCGAACGGTATAATGGTATCAGGGATGTTCACGGACGTGATAAGCGATATCATGTCCAGAGCCTTGGGTATACTCAGCAAATGGGCTACAGGTTGTGGTCTAGGAGTGAACCCTAGCAAAACGGAGCTGGTACTATTTACTACAAAGACCAAAGTCCAGAGCTTTAGACTCCCTAGGCTGCATAATCTGGAAATGTATCTATCGGATTATGCAAAATATCTAGGAGTCCTGCTGGACTCTAAACTATCGTCGAAACCAAATGTGCAACACAGGAGGATGTTTTTTTTTTTTTTTTAATTAGGACCAGCACTCAGGGGATGACCCCTACGTATGCAGTGCATTGTGCAGGAACTCAGAGAGAGGGATAGAGTAGAGAAGATAGATGTTGAAAATGTAGAATGTATTTTTGAAGGACCTTGGAATAAAGCTCTCATTCCGACTTCCTGATGAAGACAGAGTATTTCAGGTGGAAGTATTGGCCATAAGGCAGGCGTGGAGGGTTTTGATTGACAGGGATGTCCAAGGAAGAGTCGGCATCTTTGTCGATAGCCAAGCGGCCAGGGCGGGATCTGCCATGGACGTCTCCACTGCTGAATCGGTAGCCATGCCGTTTGGCAAAATTAGAAATCTCATTCTCAATTATTACCGGCAGAAAGCTGAAAATAGGTGGCGCAGGTTGAGCACGTGTAAGGTGGCTAAGAAAATGTGGCCTTGATACAACCATAAGCGCACAACACAACTCATTAACAGAAACCACAGGGACATCTCGAGGCTCGTCGCAGTATTGACGGGGCTCTAGGTAATCGGGAGACACGCTAGCAGGATAGGCCTTCCCTACAATGCGTTCTGCCGGCAACTGGATCATAGCAAAGAGGAAACAGTCTTCCACTTTCCTTGCGAATGCCCGGCCTTGCACCTTTCGAGACACAAATTCTTAGGTAACGGCATATTAGACGATCTCTCGGAGGTATCAAGGATAGGTCTAGGCGACCTAATTAGATACCTTAATTCGACGGGATGGATCTGGTATCTTACTCCGAATCTGAGGCCTGGATTCGGATCTAGATCAGGTTGACACTGACGAGTGGAGTGGTCTGTCAAAACGGAATCTTATTGATTCCACTTGAATGCTTGCGCGGAGCAGGCTTCCACGTAAACCGACCAACCGACCAACCAACCAACCAACATGCAGAAGGTCAAACACAGTCTTTTGGCATTAAAACCCGATTCGATTTGTTTGCGAGTTAAGAGTTGTCAACTTGTGACCGACGATATGTTGAATTGATAAGCTCCTATTTTTTTCGAAGTTTGTTAAAAAAGGACCTCAAGGCAATAATTATTTACACACACACACGCAATAACTCGAAAAATATACAAAAAAAAAAAAAACAAAATAATAAAATGCCAATTATTGTAAGCAATTGGACCAGGGTCTAACAAGTGAAACTAGTCCAAAGTTTATATTGTCTAAAGAACAAATTTTTTCTTAAAAACATTTCTGTAAAAATTGTTTATTAAAAATTTAAATTACATGCAATTAATTTTGTTATTAAATCAATTATTCATGTAATCAAAAATAAGTTTAGGTAATAATTTTTACAGTTCGTTTAATAATTAGAAAATTGAATATTTTCAATAATTTGAAAAAAAAATAAACTTTTGCTTAAAATTTTTAGGCGAAAGCTATTTCTATGTAATTGCTCGATAGAATAGGTTTCTAATAAAAATTTTTCTGGCTTAATCTTGTTTGTTGCCACAGAATGCTTTCTCGATTAAAAAGCAGAAAAGAAAAAAAAAATTATTTTTCTAAAAGCTTTTTTTTAAAAAGAAAGTGACTGCTTTTTTTAATTGTTGATTTTTATGAAAAAAAGCTTTAAGCTTGATTAAATAGTCATTTAACAAAATCATTGATGTTCTTGTTTTCCCTTCGAAATTAGTTACATTTTTTTATAAAAAAAAAAGTCTTAAAATATTCTACAATTTTAAATTTTAAGTTAAAGACAAATTTAACTAAACTAAAGCCATTTAATCCTCCAAATCTTTCCTATTTTTTGCAACTAAATTTTGCAAGACTCTTGAATTTTTAATAGATTTCTCTATGGATTTTGTTAAAGTATTCTAATCCTTTTTTTGTGCTCTCTTGATTTTTTTTCAACTTTTTTTTTTTTGTCATTTTAAGTCACCCCCTAAATTGACATTCAAAGATGAGAAATAAATTTTTTCTTTTCAAAATTTCCAACATTTGTTTTGTGGTTGACTGCTTATTATATTGAATCGAATGCTTCTTTTTTTCATTATTTTATTTTGAATAGAAAAGAGCGCGAGCAGTTTAAGTTTCTGGTAGAATAAAATTGCATAATTGCGAATAATCTTGAGACATAAAATTTCTTTATTATTATTTTTTCTATTGTTCCTCAAGCTCTTTCCTTTTCTATTATTTTCAATTAGTTGATGATGATGGTTTTGTGAGAGACCAAAGAAAAGGCAATTGTTGGCTTTGTTTTTTCGCGACGGGAATGACTGTTTTTCTTTTCATTTGATTGCTTGTTTGTTAGATTGTAGTGATTAGAAAATGCATTGATTGTTAGAATGTTTGGCTGGAAATTAGCATTACAAAGGTCCAGTTGACAGAATAAAAACAATTAAAATTGCTCTTGAAGGCTTTTTGAGGCCAGGAAATGGAAATTTTTATGTTAATGAAGAAATAGCGTAAATGCTGTCGATTTCCAGTCGTAGACATTCTATAAATAAAAATGTATTTTTTAAATTTAAAGAATTTGCATATTTTTATCAGAATAGTCTATTTGCAGATCCAAAGCTTTAAAGGAATAAAATGTCATACAAACTTCTTGATAAAAATAAATAATACGAATGCACAAACGATTTATAGTAAGAAAAAAAAAATATCACATCTAAATTTCATATCTGGGAATTTTTTTAGAAAATTTCAGTTTCGAATATTAGAAGAAATCATAAAGTTTTTGGAAATGCTTTACATTCTGTTTAATACAATTAAAGCCCATAGTTCATGTATAAAAGTTTTGATATAATTTTCAATATTAATTTGCCATCCAATTATCTGACTTTTCTACCCAACCCCCAAGACTCACTTTATTTCGATCTTCCTTAGTTTTTCTCAACATGTTGCTACTACACACTCCAACAGCAACAACAGCTTTGTACAACGACTTACTTTTAGTGCTAATAAACGTGTGCCGGCAAATAAAAATAAATTTGTTGCTTTTATATCTTTCATGTAAAATAATTAAGATTTATTTACTACTCGTACAAGAATTGATTGCAGAAATAGCACGAAAAAAAAAAGTCAACAAAACCTATAAAAATTGAAAGAAATATTTAGTAAAATTAGCGCATAGAAAGCTCTTCCTTCCACAGAAGAAAACTAAAAGACTTTTTCTTTTAATAGAAAACAAAAATAAATGAATTTGAAATTAATCTGTAAGAGACGCTACGCTACTGATGGCCGTCAACATACAACAAACACACTCATACAACTAAACATTTTATTGATAAATGAACCAACACTTATTTAGCGTAAAAGTCATGTTTGTTTATATTACGAGCTAATGCGGCCGTGTGTGTGCGTGTGTATGTGTGCCGCAGCGATTAAGATAAACTTTTATCACGTACAGATGCTTAAAATCATTTAATTGTGATAAACTTGAAGTTTATGATTTGGCAATTTCTCTACATTTATTCAGCTACTACCCAAGTGGAGACCAGAAAACACGCCGACGAACGACAACGCACTTTATAGAATACAACAAAGTCGAAATGATCATTTATTACTATTTATTAGCACAATGGGTTTTGTTGCACAAAAATATAAAAGGAAATTTTAGCAAGTTAGAAGAAAATCAAAATATGTCTTCTATTTTAATAAAAAAAAATTTCAAATATTAGAAATATAAGCAGGTGACATAAATATTTATGGAAATCCATCTTGCTTTTCTTTAAGCATTTTGTGTAATGAATGTTACCCTTGTTTCTTCGGTTTGGAAATAAAGTTAATGTTTCCTTGACCCGAAATGTGAATTTCTATTTTCTGTAATTTTTTTCAACCGAGAATGGAAAACCAAATCATTTCCCAGAATTTTTTCAAAGTAACGTTCCACACATTTTGTTTTCCAAATTTAATAGCATTATTTGTAAAAACAGGAAGTTAAACCTTAAATTTGTTTATTTTCTAGCCGATTATTAACAACCAATTTTATAAGAAATTTTTCGCGGTAACGTTCCATACATTTGTGCAAGAAATTAATATTTTCATTGAATTTAATAGCAATAACTAAAAATAAAATGAAATTACCCCTAAATATATTGAAAATAGCTTTTTCTGGCCGGGAATCCACTACCGAATTGATAAGAATTTTTATTACGGTAACGTTCTACAAATTTTTGTAATAATTTAAAATTTTTACCGAATTTACCAGCAGGAATTAACCTTCA
Organism: Lypha dubia; assembly: GCA_947311025.1. Taxonomy (NCBI): domain Eukaryota; kingdom Metazoa; phylum Arthropoda; class Insecta; order Diptera; family Tachinidae; genus Lypha; species Lypha dubia. Next base: position 64,869,168 of record OX371264.1, on the reverse strand, counting down.
AACATAATTTAATAAAGTTTTTTCTACCCGAGAATTCACAATCAAATTTATAAGAATTTTATCGAAGTAACGATCCATACATTTTTGTAAGAAATTAATATTTTCACTGAATTTAATATAAGCAATTGAAAATGAAATGAAATTACTCCTAAATACATTTTAATAGTTTTCTAATTTTCTTGACCTTTTTAATTTTAATTTTATAATAATTTTTCAAGCTTTAGGTCGTTTTTATATAAAAAATTTTTTAATATTAATTTTTCGATATTTCGCCACACCGTTGGTTGGCTTCTTCAGGACCTAAAGTTTGAAAAATTATTATAAAATTTAAATACATTTTAAATAACTTTTTTTAACCGGGAATCCACAACCGAATTGATAGGAATTTTTTCACGGTAACGTTCCATACATTTTTGTAAAATTTCATATTCTTATGAAAGTAATTTCCACTGATTACAAATAACTATGAAATTAGCTCTTAAACATACTTAAATAAAATTTTTCTCCTACCTTAGCATTCAAGCGAAGTTAATAGGTATTTTTTCCAAGTTACATTCCATACAGTTTTGTAAGAATTTTATATTCTGGCCGAATTTAATACTACTAATGGTAAATAAGTGCGATATCTAACACATTTTGAGATACTTTTCCCTCCGCAAAAATTCAAATTCAAAGTAACATTCCATACATTTATGTAAAAATTGCATGTTCTTTTTTAATTTCATAATACAACTCATACATTTTAAGGTTCAAAATTCTTTGAAAAAAATATGATATTTTATTAAAATATTAAATTAATCTTTTTTATTATACTTTTGTATAAACTTACAAAGTATGTAATCTTATAAATTAATTTTCACCAAGCCCATAGTGCTCTGCAACGAAGAGAGCACAAAACAAAAAATAAATCACAAAATTAAACTTGTTTTATTTCACAACTACAAACATTATATTTGACGAGAACACGCCAAAGCTATAAATAGTTTTGCTGACATTGCCGAAGCAACCAACTATAGTACTGATGATGAAGACACAAAAAAAATATATGTATACACTTACGCACACAAACACATATATGTATGTACATGAAATTTATACTACTGACACCATGATGAGTTATCAAGGCAATTTACCCCTGAAACAATCTTTGTTATAGATTTCTTTAGTACAACATTTATTCAACAATCTACAAACATTCATCTTTATATAGAAAATACCTTAATACTATAAATGATTCTACAACTAACTAACTAACACAGCCACACATGCATGAACCATGAACACATCCTTACACTTTAACTCATATATACAGATAGAAAGTTATATAGTATCCTTTTTTTTTTGCTTGAATGTACACTTTTCTTACCTTGCAGCAGTATTTGTTTGAGGTAATGCTAGAGAACGTGTTTGTGTTACTGTTCTTGAACTTGTTTGAGTAAGAGTGTGTTTGCGCGTGTGTACGTGTGTGTGCAAAAGATTGAGTTTCAACGGTGTGTGTAATGATTAATTGCAATAAAACACTCATGATCCCAAAAATGATAAATGACATTTTGTCTTGTCGTTTGCCCAAGATATTCATAGTTCTTCTTCTTCTACTTCTACTCATATTCAAAGAACAAAAAAACAACACCAACACACATTTACAATAGTTAAAATGTGTATGAGTATATGTTTGTATACAACACTTGTCTATTCAGCGTGTGTAACGTTTTTATAAGTTTCGTTGCATACTTTTTGGCTACATTTACACTTATTCAAGGATATTGTTATACACACACACATTGACGTTGCTGCTCCATAAAGCTTCATAAAAATTGTTTGTCTACCTTCTAGCTAAAGTAACACTTTTATTTGCCCTTTTCCCTGAAATGAAATACTCTTATTTTCTTCATTCTTCATTCTCTATTTAAGTTTTTCTTTTCTTTTTATTCTCCCTTGTTTTTTTTTTTGTATAACTGCAATGGCAACACGTTTTAGTTGCTTTATATTCTTGTTGCTGTTGTTCTTGCTGTTGTTCTTGTTGTTTTTTTCTTTTGCCCCGTTTGCTAATACATCTCGTCGTACGTGATGTTGAAAATTCATCAACAGTAGTTGCATGAAATGAATGAGCAAACGAAGGAATGAATAAATGTCTTACTTGCCATGCTAACAAAACTCTATGAAATGTTAAAAAAAAATTTAAAAACAAGAACAGCAAGAAACGCTAAGAAAGCAATAAATGGAAACTATTTAATAAACATTTTTACGGATCAACAACGAACCGTTAGATCTGTATAGTAAAAATTTGCAAGAGTTTTACTCAAATATTTCAACTTCACGCGAATTTTTACTTAATTATTTCAGTGTGAAAAACTCTCTTAAACATCTTTATTAAGAATATCAATGTTTGCATAAAAATTAATGGAAATTTATGTATAAGAAATAAAACGTTTTCCGGTCCCTTTGAACCGCTTGCAAATTGTTTGACTACATTTGACACATTCATTTTATTTAATTAAGCTTTTTTGTAATTTTTCCTTCTAACTTTTTCATTTAAGCCATTTCCATTGTAGCATACATCTTGATTTTTCAACACCAACAACTTTTGTGAAAATTGTGTAACAAAAAACAGTAAAACAAAATTGTAACTGAAAAATTAACAACCCAAGACATCATAATGAAACATTTACTTGACTTGTTACAAAAATGAAAACCATACATTCGTGAATAAATGCCACTGTAACAACTGCTATAATTTTGTTATTAAATACTGTATATTTTGCAATTACTCGTAATATTATAATTTACTCGTACTAGAACTAAACAATATCATTATTATTATTATTATTATTAAATATGTCGACAAATTTTACAAAGAGATTTCTTAGTCACACATTAAATGAAAACATTCAATGATATTTAATTTCAAGGATATTTAATTATTCAGGCATAAGGTCGCTTAATGAAATTATTTATTTAAAATATTTTTGTTGAGAGAAGAGTAAGAGAGATAGAGAGGGAGCAGGTAAATTATAAAGTAATATATGAAAAGACAAGGCAATACAATAATAGAGATTATAGATCATTATCAGAGCTTTTGTTATAGAAGTCCAGCATGTGATCGTGGTAAGCATCCAATATTAAAATAATTATCTTGAATGCTGTTCACCAGCATTCCCAACTCTCCTCTACTCTTTTGGTGGTTTAAAAATTGTTCACCATTTGGCTCTGTCTTATCAACTAATTAGAAGGGCTTTTTAATTCATCTCAAAAAATAATAAATAATTATATGCGAGTCCTGGAGAAAGCCTAACGGAATTATTAAAAACTATTTCTTTTTAATAACATTTTTAACAGAAAATTTTCAAAATAATTTAAAAATTCCACTTCCAAAATATGAAAAGATCAATCCGTTCCTGTTAATTTATGGCAGGACTATAGGCCCCCCTGATTGAAAAAAGGATTCAATACAAAAAACTGTTTAGATTAAAAAAAATTTTGTTTGTTTGGGTGGATAACATTTTCCTGGGTGGCTTAGCACTCTCCAGACTCCCGCTACCTACGCCGCTACCTACGTAGTTAAAGAAATATTAATTTATGTGCTGTGGCCAATATTTTGTCAGTGCTACTAGTGCCAACTCATCGCTAGATCTTTAATCGTAATGTTTGGGACACTCATTCAAACATTTGATGAGAAATACAAAAACATAACAACACATAAAATCTTTTACAGACAATTTTTATTGCAAAAAAAAAAGCTGATTCGTGGTGAATTAATAATTTTTCATCAGATCTACCAACATTCTAAATACGAAAACTCAGAGAATCCTTAAGTCTATTCTTATTATTATGCAAAAAATTTTTCTCTGCAGGTAAAGAAACATCAAGGCTAAAATATTCATAGTTGAAAACCAACATATTATGATTGAATTATATTATATTAAATTGCATTGTTGTAAATATGATTTCATATGACCATTAAAATTTAGTTGGATATGATAAGATCGTTTCTTATTATACATGCATGCAAACATATTATAGTTCTTCATAATCATATACACATTTATATGTTGTTTTCTTCTTCTTAATTTGTTAAATAATTTGACATTGAACTAAAGTTTTTTAAGCAGTCCGCTCAATGTGGACAGAACTGTTAGAAAAGCTTCTAATTAAGGATGAGAACAAACATATATTTTTAAAAGCAAGAAACTATTGTTGTTTTATAACCATAATTTGATTGAAAAAACATTGTATAATAGTTCCATTTTTTTGGTTGCTAGAATTATACTGATTTTGCATGACGAATTAGTTGTGATTTTGGTCAGGTTTTTGTTTTCACAAAACTATTTTGTTAAATGTAACCATGTTGGAAATTCGATAAATGATAATATGATGTGATTAACTGAGAATTTGTTGGGGGGAATTTTTTTAAATTCTAAAATTTGTTAAACAACAAATGTGTAGCTAAACTAGCTTATATCCCAGTTTTAAAGTATTTTTATGTAACTTTCAATATGTAATAGAATAGTAAAATATTATCTCTACAAAAAATCATGTTACAAAATCAAGAGTAGTACTTTTAATTTTGTACGTTATTGAACAAATATGCAATCTTTTAATAAAAGAGAAACCAAATCATGCAAAAACGATAAAAAATCGTTTAAAAAATTTATTTGCTAAAGAATATAAAATCATTTCAAAAAATATATTTTACAGAAATAAATTCTGGTTGATTGTTAGCAAGTAAATATGTGTTTTATATTTTCAATTTAAGTTCTATAATTAAAAACATGACAAATATCTTTAGTAAAACGTATCACTGAATTCAATAGAAATAAATTGTGTACTCACATCAGGGTTGCCAACGGACAGGGCATAGCGAGCAAAAAAGGAATTTGAAATTTAAGAGATTTTTCTTAATAATAATATATCAGAAAAAGTTCATTGTTTTAACGAATTTTTTTTTATTAATTTTTACCAAATTTACTTGTACATTAAATCAATGAACTTTCAATAAATTTTTCTAAGATAGAACAATAACGAATGCAATCAAGGCAACGTTTTTCGTTAAACCGTAATGAATATTTTCATTGAATTAATGTATGCGTACATTGCTTCAACGTATTTTTGCATAAAATTAATGAATTTAAGTCAATAAGGCACTTTGTAGTGTCAACATACGATTATCACAACCTTCGTATTTTTAAATAATTTTTATTGACAAATATTTAAAACAATTTCTGAAAGTTAAATCCAAGCCGAAAAAAACAAGTAAAAAACTTAGCAATATTTCCAACTTGTCTGTACAGTCTTTTTTAAAAAAAATTAAACAAGTTTGTCTTTTCTCTAAGGGAACAAATATGAAAATATATAAAGGAATTGATAAGCTTTACCTTTTCTTAAAACCAAATATTAAGAATATTCCATCCTTTTGTCCTTTTGTGGAGGTTTCCTTTGGCAACTCCGATTTCTACTGCAAATATAACAAATAAATAAAAAAAAAAAAAAATACGTTTTAGTTACTTAGTCATGAAGATTAAATTAAAATTAAGAAAACAAACTCTTAGCAGTACAAACACACATATATTTATATACCACTAGCCAAGAGATTCTTAAGGATTATTTCTTTCTAACAGTTACACGTCCTGTGTCTTACTTTTTTTTTTGCTTGCCATGTAAAACAAACACCTTAAATAAATATTGAATTTTGAAAATGCAATACAAAATATATACTCAAATAAAATAAAAGCTTAAAAGCTGTACAAACTTATGCCACACTATCAGCTATGTACTTGAGTGTGGAAGAATTCGGGAGGGGGCAAAGTAGTAGCGAGCGTGTGTGTTGCAGCCAGTGTGCGCTGAGAAAACAACTAAATCTTCTTAAATGACTTGGCACAAAATAATAAACGAAGATTTTTTTGTTGTTCTTGTTGCTGTTGTTATACTCAATTGTTACCACAATGATATTAAAATGTTGAAATGTTGTCTACTTATTTTATAGCATGGCTGTCACGGTTCGAGGGGAGTGAAAAAAAAAAACAAATAATAATGGCATGACACAAAATAATAATAATGGTTTTTTGTTTCTTACCATGTTGTTACCATTTCTAAGACAAAGACCACAGACAACTAAACAAAACTACTGTAGGTATAACAATTGCTGGCTGCCACAACTGCTGCTCCTGTTTCGTATACGGACTTGAGTGAAATGCAAGAACAAAGCAACTGTACAGACACACAAGTCTATACAAAATATGAGCTACTGGAATATTAAATAGAACAAAAAAATAAATAAATAAAACTTAAAACGTACACACATACGTATAGATATACATACAGACATACATTCATACAACTTAAGAAATGAATGAAGTAATAAACATTGTTTTTTAAGTTTGACATAACTCATTAAACATAAGAAATGTGGCAAATAAGACAAACAGACAGACAGACAGACAGACAGCCAGCCAGCCATGCAGGCTAGGCTAGCCCGTACAACTGAGTAGAGTTAGAGATGAAAAGCAAAACAAATTGCATATACGAGAATGTAGGTAGGGAAAGCAAAGACAGGACATGCTCGTACTTGTACATGCAAGCAGAAAAACAGACATAACAAAAGTCAGCTCTGGGGAATATTTTATAATGCATGTAAGTTTGTTAAAATAACTAATAGACCATTTGTGGCAAATAAAGTTTGCAATATCGATTGTTTTATGTTTAAATTGGCTGAGGGTAAATTTCCTTGACATTTGATAGCTATAAAATTAAGCAATTAAGAGATAAAATAAATATTTAAGTAATTTTGGGGTCATAATGAAATATTGGTTTTCTCTTTCTGGGCGCTTCTTTTTTAATGCACGAATTTAGAAAAAAACAAAAAGATTCCTAATTCGTTTTTTTAAGTGTGGCGATTGTAAATTTTGTTATTTGAAAGGATGCAGTTCTAAATGGGTGCAGCTGAAAAGTGGGCAGCGTTACGCTGTATACATACAAAGTATATAGATATACATATTTTTTCAACTACTTCTATTTAATCGATTATTATTTATATGTTTGTTAAAATTTGTAAAATTTTTGTTACAAAATTAAATAACGATTGGAAAAGCGGACACTGCCACGCCCTAACACAATCAATATTTTTTTTTCAATAACATCTATTTAATAGGTTCTTATGAAACTTTGCACACACATTCAATTCTCTGGTCTGGACAAAATTACTATTAAGAAAGTGGACTGTAGATCATATATACATATCAAATAGGTATTATAAGGCAACAACGTCTACTAAACCCATTCTTTTGAAACGTTGCACAAACTTTTAGTTATTGCGAAAATACAGCATTATGTTTTGAAAATTGGCCAGTTGTAATAAAATAGTTTATTGTTTTTCTTAATATGCCTTAGAGCTTGTATATTTGGAGCTCCTAAGAGTGATGATTTTTATTATGTGATTTTTAAACTAAATTACATTATCTTATATACTAATTATGAGAATAATTCTTAACATAAGAGTAAAAGAATAGAAATATATATTATTGTCGAGTAAACATATTTTAGCTTCCCACGATTTACGTATGGCATCTGTCTCGACAGTTTTAAAGTCCAACGACTGCATACTCAAATGCAACAGACATTTTGTTTGTTTGTTTATATTTGTAAATAAACAAATGCAGTTAATAAATGTGATTCATTTAAGTGCATTGTGCAGCTGTACTTGATTAAATGTATGAGTGTCAAATGACCATCACACAAAATATTTTGCTTGAGTTTGTCAATGCAATTTGACTCGGTTGATTCGCAATGCAATCAGCATCAATTTGATTTTCAACATAGACAACAGAACAGAACAACATTATTTTCAGAAGTCGCAACCCAACCATATCACGTGCTTATGTGTATTATTGTGCTTATCACTATTTGTTAGGTACCAAGTCGCACCTCATTCATTTCAACTATCGCTGATCATGTTTTGCATTTAGCTTTAGTAGCATTGGGTTTTTGTTGTCGCCGCGGCAGTGCCACTAAATGAATTCACTTTAGTCGCGACTGTACTGGTACTAAATTATTATTTAAAACTGCACAAAATTGTTTTAATTTATATTTCGGTGAAACCCTTTAAAGCAATAAGCTACAAGATTTATTTTTATAAAAAAAAACAATTTACTTTTTAATTTTCATTATCATTATCATTATTATCGTAATTGTTAATTACTCTTTGTAGACACATGGAAGTTTGTCATGCATAAGAAAGTCTATACAAATTTCCTTGATCCTTTTCAACAAACACACATGCACACACATGTACACACATTCACAGATTGTGCTACAGTTCCTGTCTAACTGTGTGTCTGCCTTTTTTCGCTGTTATAAGTCAGCCTATGGGTGCATGTGGTTAAATTGAAGCAACTAAAAGAATAGAAATACAGGCAAGAATGAATAAGCAAAACCAAAATAAAAATGTCAACCAACATTCTTTACCACTTTCATTGATATCAAATGCTGTAACATCTGTTGGCTCTAAAAGTTTTATGCTCCTTCTGTTTTTTTTTCTCTTGAACTTTTTCGTTTCATAGCTATCGAAACTTTTTGTAAGCAGAAACCAATAGCAGGCAGAGTTAAAAATAAATGAAATAAAAATAATTGTAGAAAACTGAATGGCATAAAAAGAAGCTGTAAAAAATTCAAACATACAAATAAATAATGAGAAAGAAAACAGAAACAAGTTTTGTTCAAATGTTGTTTGACTGTGGCAGAAAGCTTTTAATAATAATTTTTTAAACAGTGTGGAGCAAGAAAGTGGCCCTAAATGTTTTAATTTTTTAATTTTATTATTCTTTAATAAAATATGGAAGACAATATAAAAATAGATTTAAAAGGCCGCTGTAGTAAATTAATTTATAATTATATGGTCCTTCTAACTTTTTCATAACAATCAATTCAGTGAATGCATTTTAAAAATTATCATTTGTATTACAAACTGATTGACCTGGCGAGGTTTACAATTATCTCAGATATCATACTCTAAGAAAGTCGTAAAAAGTTTTTCGAATAAAAAAAAAAAAAAAAATAAAAATTTATATAAAAATAAACAATTTTTAAAGCTTTTTTTAAAAGTAATGGTAAAAAAAACAGTTTTGCCAAAAAAGTTTTTCATTAAAATGTCCTCTTACATTATAAAAATGCTTAAAAACTTTTTGTTTTCATGTTAAAAAATTAAATATTTTTATAAGACTTTCCTTAATTAAGAAAAGCTTTAGTATACGAGTTAATCCTAAGCAATAAATAACTATTTTTAAAAATGTTTTAAAAACTTAATTTCTATATATATAACTGGCTGATCCCGGTGTGCTTCGCTACCCCGTTATAAAATAAAATTAAAAGTATTTATTTATCCTATTGTGAAAATTTAATAACGATCGGTCCAGTAGTTAAGACTATATTACGATTTTCAATTTTCCTAAAAAGGGGCGTGGTCCCACCCACTTTTCTCCAGGTACATATTCCTTATTATGCCAATACGATATGTACCAAATATCATCGACGTACTCGTAGGTAAAAAAATGCCCAAAATATGGCGATTTAAATTTTTAGTTTATATGGGCGGCGCCACGCCCCTTTGTCCAATCAAAACTTCATATAGCCTATTATTCCTTCCAGAGTCACAGTAACATGAAGTGAAAATTTCAGGAAGATCGGTCCAAGGGTTTGTGCTCCTATAAAGCACATTTTGCCACGCCCCTCCGCCCGCAGGCCGAAAATCAAAAATCAGACTTTACAGTGTCACCCGCCTGAATATTCTGAAGATTCCCTGTTTTATTTATATAGATTTATAAAACGATTTCAGAAAAGCTTTCAAAATTTTTTTGCCGAAACCCTTTAAAGGCTCTTTCTAATTTTTACATATTTTTATTTTTAACAAAATGCGTTCTGGGAAAAGGAAAATAATACATCTTCTTTTGCAAAAACTTTTATTTTATTTGGGAAAATCTAAGTTTAACGAAAAAGCTTTTAATTTTAATTTTTTATAAAAAATCATTGCAATTTGCTTACAAATTTATTTTCAGTGCGAATTGCACGAAATAAAAATTTCAATACAATCCATTGGCTAAAAAAAGCTCTTTATTTTATTCTTGACAAAATCAACTTACTTACAGCTTTAATGTTTTTTTTTTTTTTTTTAACTACTTAACGAAATATATCTTAACAAATCAAATAGATTTTTTGTTAAAATTTAATTTTAGGAAAAAAACTTTAAAGAATCTCTTAATATTATTTTGTAATAAAACTTTTTTATTTTATTTAAAATGAAAACAAATATTTTTCCAAAATAAGGATTCTGTATACAACATTTTTGCCTTTTTGTTGAGTTTTATTGCAAATTGGAAAAGGTTTTCTTTTCTTGCAAAACTTTAAGCAAATTTAAGCAGTGTTCTCCACTATTTCCAAAGCTTGAAATAATTCTTAAAATTCCGCAAAATATTTAAATAAAATTGAGCTGAACTTAAAGCTCAAGTTTTGATTGCCACTATTTTTCGAACGAGTATATGGCAGGCAATATTGTCTGCAAATTTGTCTGCATTACGCTAAATCTATCTATGCGTCTGTTTAGGTGGCATACTGGGTTCATGTATAAGACAATGTTTCCATGTGGAACAGTGAATGTGTATTTTTAATATAAGCCCGAAGCCATTTATAATTTATGTTTGCCTTTTGCCATGATTCTTTCATAATAAATGGAATTGAATAGAATAAAATAGAAAAGATTCGAGTCGAGCCGAGCCGAATAGTATGGAATAGAAAATAATAGTATTATTGTCTTGGCATGTATGTATGTATGTATATAATCAGCAGTTGGATGGAACAACAGCAGCCTTAACATCAGCCACGTCTTTTTGTTTTCCTTTTTTTCTTGCCAGGCTTTATTTTATTCAAATTCATATAAATGTACATGCAGGTACATACATACATACACACATATTTGTGTGTTTGCAAACTTGTGTTGTTTTTTTTTATAGCCACAATCGTCTTTTGTGCAAATTCGTTATCCCTGCTGCCAGGATTACAGCATGTATGCGACAAACTTTTCTGCCCATAATTTTTGATTTTTACAAATTTACAAAGTTACATACGTCATAGATTTACTATTACATATTTTTATATATATGTATATACACAAGCTTACATACATACATACATGCATACATCTACATACTACTAAAGCAGACTTTGTGTTTGATGTCTTTTTCGTCCTTGTTTTTAGGTTCTTGTTTTAGTCTCAAACATTTTATTTTAAGTTTTAATTTTTTTTGTTGTTTCCTGCAAATGCTGTTTAATATGTTTCCCAAAAAATATGATGTACATGGTTCATTTGTGTAGGTTCATATACTTCTGCTTCTTCGTTTGCTTTTACTTTTGGTTTGTAGGAATAAAGAAGGCGGGGGAAAGATGGCTTAAACAAAAAGGGAAAAATTTTTCGAAAATAAGATTTATTAACGAATATGTGTTTTTAATCAAGCTCGTTTCCTTATTTATTTTGTTTGTTTTGTTTTTTTTAACCGACTTAAAATGGGATGAGGTTGGTTGTATCTTCAAACGTGTGTGATTTTTTTTTAATGAGGAGAAATTTTGAGTATTATTTAATATGGATTTATGAAAATAGAAAATAATTATGAGAAAACGACAAACTTTTATAAAGCTTTAATTACGCATTCACCTACTCTTACCGCATTTTTATAGAAAGTGAGCCCTAGCCCGTAAAAAGAAAATATTAATTTTTAAAGATTGAATCGACCTTTGTGCAACATTGAATTTAAAACCATTTGTTGTGAAAAAAGCTGGCGTTGTGAAAAAAAGCTTTTTACACAATTTTTTTTAGCTGTTTATAACTTTTTTACCTTGCCAAAAATATTTAAATTTTTTTATTTTTTAAATTGTCTTGTTAAAATACAAAAAGCTTTCATTAAATCTATTAAATTTAAAGTTGTTATAAAGTTTTATTTCTTTTAGTTGAAAATAAAACATTTTTGGATGAGATCATTTTTGGAAATACCTGTAGAAATGGTTTTGGATAAAAAATGTATTAAGAGTTTTTTTTTAAATACTTAAAAAGCTTTCCGTTGTAATAGAATTTTTTTTTTTGGGTATTTATCTTATTTTTTTTTGTTGTATTTACTAAAGATTTTCGTGAAAAACTATTGCATAAAGTAAAAAAAAGCTTTTTTAATAGAATCCAAAAAGCTTTTGTATAAAAATGTTTGTTTCAGAAACTTTTTGATAAAACGTAAAAAGATGAAAATAAATGTGTTAGCTAGTGAGTTTATCTTAATTAAGATTTTTGAGAAAAGGTATCATATAAAAAAAGCTTTTTTTTCCAATTACAGTTATTTTCAATTAGGCTTAAATGCTTAAAGCAAAAAACTTTTGTGTTCAAAATGATTTTTAGCAAATATTGCTCTTAAATCCAATGAAGGATTACCTCCCCAATAAAATAATCTGCAAGATTCTATTCTTTTACATCACACATAAGATTAGCACGATATTTGAATGTATTGTATGTATGTATATGTGTGTGTTTTTGTAGATGTCGAATATATTTTTTCATTTAATAACCAAGAAACAGGCAGTTCGTTAGTTTTTATTTAGTTTTAGTTCGCTTTAAATGTCGTCAAAGTTTTGACATGACGTTCTTGTAGTTTCTTGAAAGTAGTTTCATGTCGTCGTCTCGTGAAACAGTTAGAATAACTTAATCTTTACTTAAGTATGTGTAAATGAAGGAACGAACGAAAGAAAGGAATGAATGATTGTTTGAAGAATGCATGTGTTGATGAATGCATGTTTTCTCTATGTGTTCTCTTGTGTGCGCAAGTGTGCGTGTATATGTTTAATAAGTTTGGCATTTGTAAAAATAGTTTTAAGATTTCGCTACTTAAACAGCCGTTTATTCGTATCTATATGTCGTATGGAAAATGATATTTTTCATAAAAAATATGATGATTTTATTTTAGAGTGTGTGTTTGTTTTTTTTTTTGTTACAAAAGAAACACTTTAAGAACTTTAACATTTGAAATGATATTGTAATTCTTTTGCGTCTCAAAAAAGAAAAACACACACTACGCCATCTTGCAACAGCAGTAACAAAACTACACCAACAATAGCATGATAGAACGAACATTTACGAATAGAGTGCATTGTACTGTTGTGTAACAGTTGTGTTGAAAATTGTTACAAGTTTTTCCCAAAAAAAAAAAAAAAAAAAAAACCGTCGTCTTGTAACAAAAATCATCACATTTTCTTAACAATACGAGTTGTTTTGTGTTCTTTATTCTGTGTTTTGTGTGAAAAAGGAATTCATTTATTTAAATTAAACTTCTCACATGTTTTCTTTGTTATTGTTGTATTTGTGTAATAAATTGCTTAAAAGTTTTGTGTATAAAATTTGAATTTTATCATGGGGTGCATTTCACTTGCTGCAGAGTATTAAACAAATTTTCTCTCTCTCTCTTCCAATTCAATTTTACCGCCCAATTTTCTCTCCATCATATATTTTTTTTTTTTTTGGATCTTTGCAATTTTATAAAATTTTAACAATAATTTTTAATCAATTTATACAACAGATTACAAATTAATTATTTCCATTATAATCGTTCGCTTATTAAAAATCAATTGACTCTGACATATTCAATATATTTTGCTAATTTATTATTTTCCATAAAGAAAAAATTCAATTTTAGCAAAACTAATTATAAAACTCAACTCTATTGATGGCAAACTTAATTGAAATTTTTGTTTTAGGTGCGAATTAAGTCAAACAAAAAACAGAAACGAAACGAAACGAACAGTGTAAAAGTGGCCAAAACAAAGAGCAAAATTAATTTTGTTACAGCTACAGCAACAGCAACAATGTTAACAAACAAAATTGTTTTTGTATGGTAGTGTGATTTATTAACCACGAAAACTGCGTAAATATTATTATAGTGAATTACTTAATGCGAGTAAAATTTACCTTAAAGGCAGGGTAAGAGGAGGTTTTAATTACATACATTGTTTGTAAGAGTGCTTTGAAAAAGCTCTGATTTCATATGAAATTTTATTATAAAGCATTTCTACCTAATTGCCGGTAGAAAATATCTACAATGAAAGTTGTGAGGCATGTTAAGATGAGTTCAGCAGCCAAACACACAAAAAATCACAGTAAACTGTCGCTAATTTTGTTAAGGATCAAGACCGAAAACTTTCAATGAGTCGGTTCACAAAGAGCCTCAATTAGCATATTCATTGAATCAACGTAGGTTGGCAAAAAATTATTTTATGAATCTAAATTAATGAATGTGAATCATTAAAATTATGTAAAGTATTTTTTTTGTTCACTGTAAGAATATGTTGTTCACTGTAAGAAAATTTTTTGACCTACGTCGATGATATTTGGTACATATGGTATTGGCTTAATTTGGAATACGTACCAGAAGAAAAGTGGGTGGGGCCACGCCCCTTTATAGGAAAATTGAAAATCGTAATATAATCTTAACTACTGGACCGATCGTTATTAAATTTTCACAATAGGATAAATAAATACTTTTAATTTTATTTTATAACGATGGGGTAGCGAAGCACACCGGGTTCAGCTAGTAATATATAAATATTGGTTGAATTACTTCAACGTAAGCGATTCTTATTAAATACATATTTCATGTTGTATGTTCATTTACTTTTTGCTATACCAGCTTTTTATAACAAAAAAAGTAGGCGGTACCACGCCCAAAATTTTTATATACCATTTTGCAAAATTTTCTATCAATGAATTTATAATATTTTTATATAAAATTTGTGCCCATTTTTCTAACATCCTTGCATCAGTGTGTTTGTGTGTGTGTTCGTGTATTTTTATTTACCCATATGTGTGTTTTTGTGTATGCCTGAGTGTTTGTATAATTTTTTATTAATATTCTCATACAGATGTGTGTGTGTGTATATGTGTTTATAAATTTATTAGCAGACAATAATTTATGTTTTATGTCTATAATTTTTCAAACCAAACAATTGACTGACATTTTCGCTAAAAGAGATGCAAAAGTTTTCCCAATTCTGGTTTAGGGTAAAAATTACTATCCATATGTGTGTACTTACTAGTATGCTTGCTTGTGCATGTATGTATGTATGTAGTTTTGCTATTTATTAAATTTTTTTTTTTTGGTTATAAATTCTCGTAAATGTTGATATAAATTAACATATTCAAGTTTATTTGCCTATAGCTGCTGTTGCCAATTAAATCTTCCACAACTATTGGTTAACAGACACAGTTGTCAGAATTGACAAACACTCTTATGCAGATACACTGGAAGAGAGAGAGAGATCGAAAAAATCCAAAGGATATACATTATGCCTTAAAAAAGAATTTCTAGTATATTAAAAATTAGTACCGCATACGTAACAGAATAGTATTTTCAAAGACCCCAAGGCTCTCTCAAGACCATTGAAAGAAAAGTCTTAACTTAAAAAAAACACGTTTTATTTATTCAATATTCAGGCGATCATACTCCTTGTATATTTGGGTATGATTATTCAATTTAACTACATCTTAAAACCATTGCCATGGTAATGTGTTTTGAAGATTAATGCATTTCATACAAGTTCCCTTAAATCTTTATTGACTACTCTGAAGAAATTGTTTAAGCAAGTGAATAAGTGACTGTGTGTGTGTGTCTGTATGTGTGGCTGCGTCCTGACAGTGTATATATGTAGATATATTTTCATTAATTTCCCATACGCGTGTTAATTTGCCGCATTGGATTTATTTAATTTTCTCGAAATTTTGAACGACAACTACCACAGGAGACAATAAAGATGAAGAAAACACACACACACACACATACACACAAACACAGATACGTACACATTTAAGCATCAAATACCGTGACAAACATACATGATTGAGTAAAATAAATAGAATCATTTACGCGTGGCTAAGTTTTTGGTGGAGTTATGGCTTTATGGGTGTTTTTAATATGTCTTACATATGGGTTTTGGTTGTTATTTACACACATACACACACACGCACTCGCAAACAGACGTGCATAAATGCTCCCTTCCATGTTTGTTGCATGGCTGAAAATAAAATAATAAAAATGTGCACAAGAAGTTTGTTGTTAAGAAAACTGAATTGTGGGAAATTTAGAAGACTTAAGCAAATTTTGTATGAAACTTACCATCATACATGTGCTCGAATTCCTAAGAATTAATTTTTAATTTTTGCTTCAATTTCCGGTATCTTCAGCAAGAAAATTAAAAAAAAAAACATTTTCTAAGAACTTGTATTTTTGTTAAAATAATGGCTTCATAGCATAAATCAAACTTTTTCGCCGGTTTCGGTTACAAACCTGAATAACACGACTAATTTTTGTTCAGGATGATCGCACGTGGAAGCACAAACAGCTGAAAATCACTACATTCTTCATGAAAAAATTTTTAACTTTGCATTTATATAAATCCAAAAATAAAAGCCAATTCAATTCGTCACATCGTCTTCCCATTATCCCATGTCGAGTGCCTTTTTCTTCTTTTAACTTAAAAGTTAAATTCAATTAAAATAAATTAATAGAAATGCTCGTGCGGTTTCTGTGGCATCACTGCAAGAAAATTGAAAATTTTTAATTGAAACTGATTTCCAAGGGAATTGAAATACATACGAGTGAGTATTAGCAAACTTGAATGATTGTTTCAATGATGTTTAAATAGAAAAATTAATATCACTCATACGCACCAATAAATTGTCAAGTGTGACATCTTAATTTGCGAATTGCCAGGATACATTTGAAAGGGAGAATAATTGTTGGTTTTTTGTTTTTTTGTATGACTAAAAGATGAAGAATTTTAAGTAACAAATTTGGAATTGAAATAAAATCTAATTGCTATTAGAGGTTTTTTAAATATCTTAAAACTACCGTAGATTACTTGTAACATATTCGGTTTGTGATGTACCTGCTGATCTAATATTGATATATTTTAAATACTTCGGTGTAGTTACTTCATTTTCTGTTTTATTTCCAGATTTCAGGCGATTTTTCTTGATAACTTGACAGTTCGAAGTATTGTCTTTCAAATGTTATTTTTTTTTGTAGGAGCGGCGTTTTTAACAACTTATCTTAAATAGTACTTCTAACCAAATATTAAAAAAAAAATTAAAAACATTTTGTTTTTAAATATGACATAAAAAATGTATTTTAAGAAAACTTATCCTTTTAAAATTCATAAGTACCCCTTAAAATAATCTGAATTTTAAGCAAAAATCCTTTTAAGAAAAAATAAATTTTTAGAAAAAGTACCTTTTTAGAAAAAGTACATTTTTAGAAAAAGTACCTTTTTTAGAAAAAGTACTTTTTCAGGTAAAGTACTACCTTATTCGCAAACGTTTTAGAAAAATAATCTATTTAAAAAAATCTTTTAAGAAAAAAATAATATAAAAATATGTAGCAACTCTTCTGAAAAAGTACCTCTATGTCACCTATGTATGTTTGTTCAAAATGTAGCGTTTCAGATTTTCAGGAAAATATACTAAGTATATTGTCCTTGTGGATTTAAAAACATTCTTAGCACTCAGTATGTAAGAGAGCGCTGCGGAAATAAACGTAAACACAACTCTATGGCGTTTACTATACTATTGTTGGGACGAACAAGTGTCGGAAAATAAATGAAAATTAGACATGTTTAGCCAAATTTTTAAAACTTGTAGACCATAAATTAAATTAAATCCAATAAAATCTATGTTAGTGTTAAAAAACAGAAACACTTTCGTTCAGAGTGCTTCCAGTACGTAAATAATCGTTCTATAATGCCTTTTTATATTTTCCTAAATCGAATATATTTTTAATCACTGTAAAATGTAAAATGTAACAAATAATTTCTTTTTCCTACTTTTCTTTACAAAAATATCTCTGCTTCAGAGTTGTAGCATTAAAATTTCTAAAACAATTTAACTACGAAAAATTCTAAAGAATGATAAAAACAGACTTTTA
The DNA here is from genome assembly GCA_947311025.1 of Lypha dubia. Lineage (NCBI taxonomy): Eukaryota > Metazoa > Arthropoda > Insecta > Diptera > Tachinidae > Lypha > Lypha dubia. The sequence goes on along the minus strand of OX371264.1, from coordinate 64,851,181 downwards.
AAACATTTCAGGGATTTCCTAAACAAGAACAATAACAACAAATTGTAAAAGCTACAACAATTAAGACGAACTTGTAAAGAAAAAAAAAATACCAGTATTTAAAAGAGAAAGTTCTAGTCTTTAAACGAAATTATATTTGCAGCACACAAGTAACAACACAATCAGCAACAACAACATAAAAGCAAAAGGAATAGAAAATTTACCCACTACCAAAAAAAAAAAAAAAAAAGAAAAAAAAGGAAGAAGTAAGAAGTAAGAAGAAAGAAGAAAGGATGCGGCAGCACAAGCATCAAAACGGTATTATAATTAACTTATGTTGGGTTAAGTGATGCTTTTCATCAAAGACTGTTGTATTGCAAATTGTCGCCCATGGCTCAATGAAAGTTCTGGTTGTTGGTTGGCTTGCTTGTTATATTGTTGATTGTATGTATGCATGGGTTTATTTGTTTGTGTGTTTATGTATGTATGCAGAGTGTTGCTTGTTAGTGTTGGTGTTTCTGTTGTTATTATTCCTGGGTAGTATTGCATGAATTGCTTCTTTAACTTAACATCAACAACATTTACATGAGTCGATAGGCATTCATATAAAATTTCAACACATACACAGAGACATCCACAGGTGAAGCAGACACTCACACTTGTAATTGCAAAATGTATCAAGGTGTGATTATGTTTGCTCTCTCGGAAATATACAATGCACAGTGGCAGAAAGTATGTTGTAAAATGTCTGCTAATAAATATTATCAGTATTTTTAGTTTTTTTTTGTAATAAACTGACCATCATCATTATGATGTACAAAGCAATCACTGAAACCATTGTCTTGAGTTAATAAATCTTAATTACTGTAGAATATCACAGTTGCAACATTTTCAGGCCACTGTGCGTACACAAAATTTTTGTTCGGTAAATTTCTTGTTAGCAACACTCACTCACAATAAAGCACTGACTTCATTTACATGCAGGATAGTAAATTTTAGCAGATTCGTTACACAAAAACTTTTTAAGAAATAAAACTCTACACTTTATGCAGGACAAAAAAGATATTAAATTGCTGTAAACATTAAGCCTTAAGGCTAAATAAAAATGGATTAATTTTCCTAAAATTTTACACAGGCGATTACAAATTGCAACTGAATGACCCAAAATTAAATAAAGCTAAACAATATTTTGGCTTAAGTTTTTAACACAAAAGAAAAACACAAAACAAAATTAAAAATGTTAAGCAAATTGGCAAAAAAATGTCCCTGTAATTACTGCAAAATAGAAATCTTTATTTAATAAATTATTAAAGCGGTAGTGAAATCTGTTTATAATTTTCAACTTTTATAATAATTTCTGTGTTTCTTTTATTACAAAACGAATAAAATTTTGCTACCGCATTGCCACAGTTACTCTTCAGTGGTACTTAATTTTAGTTCAGAGCTTTTGGTTTCGTTATAACTTTTCTATTAAACACTCTAATTACAAAAGTTTTTTAATAAAATATTATTGCTTTCCTACTCAACCATCATTTGAGGGGTCATTTACAACAAAAGCAAAAACAAAAAAATATTCAATTAAACGAGTATCTTGTTGTTACTGTTGCTGTTGCTTCTTGTTTATAAAATTGTAATGTGTCATTTTATATATATTTTCTAACGTTCATTTAGACACACACACAACCACACCCTCACATACATACGCTCCCACAGATTTTTCCAGAAAGACAAACTCAGCAAAAAGTAAAAGAAACAAAATCCGGAAATGCCGCCATATTGTTTCAAAGCCACCATTTATGTTGTTTGATTGTTTTTGAAAAGAACATTAAAATAAGAATGAGTGGTGAACAAAAAAAAAAAAAACACAAAATGACAGCAACAACGAAACATTACTAAACATGATGTTTCATTAGAATTTGTAGTCATCATATTTCAAAGTCCTTTGGAAAAAAATAGAAAAAAAAAATTGCAAGTATGAGAAAGCACAACAACTAGAAAACAATATGGTGGCTGTTGCGGTTGACATTGTCAATAAATAGAAGTAATGAAGGAATGAATGAATGGATGGTTGTGGCCTGAAATGGCAAATAATTTTAAAAGTGTTTTAAAGTTTTGTTTTTTTGCGGGATTTGTCAGGCAATTTTAAAAGGTTCCCTCTGCACAATTTTAAGATTTCTTTTTGCATGCGATTGTAGTTGTGCAAGTGCGTGCGTTAGGCTGTGTTTGTTTGTGTTATTGCTGTATTAAATTCACAATTTTTGATTGTATTTTTATATATAAAAAAGAGTAAAATTACTGCATGACCAAGTAATTATTATCCAGCCTAAAAATATGCAGTTGAAAAGTTATATGTATTTGGAAATTAGAATTGGGATAAATTTATACGTAGGATTTCCATTCGGTAAGAGAGGTATTCTCAGCTAGTGCTGACGTAGTTATATTTCGAAAATAATCGTTTGTGAAGAGCCACTTTGTACCAAAAGGTACTTTCTCAATTTCTCAAATAGTACGAAATGTTTTAGATTTTAAATTTTTATTAAAAACCTAGATGACCCGGCAAACGTTGTTTTGCCACACAAAATATTTCTAGTGCATATTTTGGGAGTTATATAAAAAATAGCGAAAGTATTGTAAGTGTTTGACGACGACCAACGATGAAAAAAATACCAAACAATAATTTTGTTCTGTTTGAAATACGAACTACGATTCTCCTACGTGAGGCGGACGTAGCACCATCTGTCATTCAAAAATTATTATGAGACGGACATAGCACCATCTCCCTCCCCTCCTTTAAAATATACTTTAAAACCTAATCTCATACCTAACAAATATACATAAAAAATGTCATTAAAATCGGTCGAGCCGTTTCGGAGGAGTTCCATAACAAACATCGTGACACGAGAATTTTATATATTAGATGATCTCTGGAGCTATACTGAATTTTAATCTCGCAAAATTAAATTCAACCTTTTGGTTTCATAGCAAGTTTTTCTTACAAAACGTCAATGAATGCTTGCTAATCCTCACAGCGAAGTGTAATATAAAATTGAAAGCTTTAATTGTCCTCGCTATCATAAACAACTGACATGCAACTGGTTCAATTGCAATTTATCTTATTTCTTAATGCAGTTTTCATGCTTTCGTATTTAAAGCATTTTAAAGAAAATACATTTGTCATTTTGGCATATAAAATTTAAAAAAAGCCGACAATATACTCGTACATAAGCGAAAAAAAGGCTAATAATAAAAAAAAAACAATATGCACAAAATGTCAGCTTAATAATTTTTCATCCTTAAGCATTTACAAGAAAAACTCTCTACCTCTTATTCTCCTTGATCTTTTATGTGTGTGTATGTAAGTTAGAAAAGTTTTTTTTTGTCGCAGATATCTTGCAGTTTCACTTATAAATTTCCATATATTTTTTACGTGCATTTATGCACGTGTATATGTATGTACGCATTTGTGTATGTGAGGCAATGCTCGTGCATGTTGTATTCGTATTTACTCAATACATTTCTGAACTATTCTTTGCGTGTGTGTGTGTGTGTGTATGTGCGTTGTATACATTCCCTGCAGGAAATGTCTATAGTGAAACTGTACTGATTCACTACTGACATTGTCACCAGTACTAGTGACTTATCATACCCCAGACAATGCTATTTACAATAGACATTTAACATTTGCGTGTCATTGAAAATCCACTACTGACATTGGTACTATTGACTAGGTAGTTCTTTTGGGACCATATGTAGACATTGGAACCATTGATTCACTAGTTCAATTAAGAAATTATAGTCTACGCTTTTGGTGCTTTTCTAAAACAGATGTCGATAATGAAAATGCATATTTTTTCACCTTAACCGACACATTATCTGCCATCTTTCGCCACCACAAATTCCTTTGTCATCAAAGCCAAATTTAAATTTGTAGACGCTTTATTGACAATGTCGCCTAATAGTCACCAATATTGTAGACAAAAGTGGTGACTTGGAGACAGTTGCCCCCAGGATTCCTTCAGGGTTGTTTTAACATTCAATCCATTTGTCACTTGCAATTATTACTTTTTGTCGTTGTTGTTTTTGTTGTGTGTTGTGTTTTTTTATTGTTGTTAATTTTATTGTTATAGTTTTGCCTTTCCCTTGAATACTTTTTGGTTGTTATTGTACAACTAATGCAAAATGAGTGTAAAGAAAGCAATATGACCGTTATGTGCTCATGAGTATTTTTAAATGTTCTGTGTGCATGTGTATTTTTTTATGTACTTGAAGAGTACAAATGTAGTCGTTGTAAGATGTCATTGCCATTGCATTTTGTGTATTGCAATTTTTAGTTTTTTTTTTATATATTAGTTGTTGTCGTAGTTGCTGCAACAAAATAGTTGTTTCACTTGCATAATTACATCTTTAAAAATTGCTGTCATTTATTATATTAATACATTTTGTGTTGGTGTTGTTTTCCTTATGAAATATGTTGACATTTTCTTCTACATAATACAGTTGAGCATGAAAGCAGGGTTTGATGATTTTTTACTGAAACACCTTAGGGGGAGTTTTATGCCCCCATTTTTTTAATGGAGAAAAATTATCCATACAAAAATTCAATAGTTGTTAGAATTTTCGTCATTTAATAAAAATTTTTCTTTTGTTGTACCGTATAAGTGGTATGAGCACCTACCTATAGGATGAGTCCAATTAACTGCGGCCTTTTTGGGGCTTATTAAATTAATTTCAGAGATTTTAAATTTAGTTTAAAGTTGTCCCGTAGCGGTGGCATTGTTATAACAACAATGTTGTGGTTTTGGCAACCATGGCAATTTATTTTATTAGTAATTTCCACTATAAATAATCCTATTTTAATTTTAGCATAAAATTATTACCATCCATAATAATCCATAGTTTGGGAATAACAAATTTTATCACTGTAAAATCGAAATATGTATTAAATTTAAGTAAATTAACAAAGATCGGAATGAAATTACGGAATTGAAACCTCTTCCAATCGATATGTATGATTTCCCCAAAGTAGTCACCTTAGCTGTGTATTTTTTAGAAAATCAGAGTTATGATTCTTAAAATTATAAAACCATAAAAATACAGTTCTTCTTGTAATTCCTACAACTACTGGGAGATTTTATAAATTGGCTTTTATTTCAAATCTAGCAAACAAAAAAGAATAAAAAAAGAAAAAAAAAAAAAGTTATAGTTATTTGTGTTGGCTCTTATAATGCGCCAATGTGTGGTGCACAAAGTATTATATTTTACGCACTTGTTGGCATTTTGTCAGCAGTACAAGAAATATGAGCAAAAATGTTTTTAAATCCTCGTTTATTCTATATTTTTCTGCTGTTAATTTCATTGTTTATATTCCTGTTATTTTTCCTTTTATTTGATATTTATTTATTTTTTTACTGCACTGTTTTGGTTTATGAAGAAGAGTGCGGTCGTAATTTTAATGGGGTTTCATGTTTATGTATTTACAATTTGAAAAAGTGTAAATAACACCAGGCACTAGGACAAAGGCAACAATAAAAACCAAAAAAAAAAGTAATATTAAAAACCTTTGTAGGAAGTGAGGCTGAGAAATATGTGTAACAGTGCGCTGGGAATAAAAAGCAAAAACAAAAAAAAAAGAAATGCATTAAAAATGTCCTTTAACACACTGCAAAGAAATAAAGGGACATATCTTTTAATTGCTACTGCAATTTATTTCTATGCAGTTGGTTTATTTTCTTAAAGCACTTTAATGAGAGATAGTTATTTTTATTTAAAATACTTTAGTGGCCATTTGCCAACACTGGATCTGCAGTTCAAACTTCGAACAGCCTTATTCATAATTGATTGTTAAAACTAAAGTACACTTTAAATCCGTGCATTATATTGGGCAAAATAAACTTTCTTTAATAATTTTCAAACCTAAAGCCCTAAGACTATCTATATATGTAGGGAAGATGATAGAGCACATTTTTTTAGCAGTGATCTTGCCAACTAACTCAACTTGAAATCTTGAGGAGAGACCCCAACTACTCCGCTATTCTATACATATTGAAGAGCATGTTATTTAAACTAAATATTTGTCAATGTCCTGGCGGAGTTTTTTTTTCCACATTATAAAAATTTTACAATTAATTTTTGAATTTTTTAGTGGAACTGAGTGATGTTTATTCAAAGAAATTTTATTTTGTCAAACTTAACTCTGATGATGAGACCGTGGTTAGTCTCGAAACATCATGATGTCAGTTCAACGCTCCATGCAGACTAATTTTTCTTTGTCTGTTGAATTATTACGAGCTTCTGGATTTTCGTTTCTAATAAATATAATATTTAATTTGTAGAAAAGTAAACACATTCATAATGAAAAATTATTTGTTGTGATGTTTGTAAATTTTTCTGAATAGCTATTTTGCTTGTGCTTTGTAATTCGCAAATGTGTTTGCGAGTTTATGTATAAGTAGATGAGCTTTGGAACTTTTCAAACATAAGTGGTAAACATCTACTGATGAGTTGGTATAGCAGCCAACGAAATGCATTTAGATATTGCTAACCCGTCAATGCCCCGCGCTTAACAGCATTAGGGCGGTTACTATGGGCTCCAACACTCTACCAGAGCTCGACAGTCTGGCGAACATGGGGCTTACCAACCTATCCTCCTTCCTGCAACAATCAGGATGGTTTGATTCGGCGACAGGGCAATCACAGGTAATTGAATAACCATTTGACTGAGTCCTGTCTGCTGTAGGGTATCACATAGGAACCGAATTAACGGACCCAAGTGCGTCACGTCTCAGATGTGACGGCTCTCGAAACCTAACCTAACCTAACCCGCAACAAATAAATAAAATTTTTAAAAATAATAATTTAATTTATTAAAAAATTAAAATTTTTTGTTATTATTACGAATAAACGTAATTATTATTTGAACTCTAATAATGTATAAATGAGAAATTATTATTATTAGGCTTAAGTTCAGTTTTATTGTATTAATGAAAATTCAAAATTACTACGAGTTTTTTAATTTTTGAAAAACATTAGCATGTGCAATCAGATTAGCAGAACGTATCAGTACCTACACCTCTCATCAACGTTCAATTGTCAATCTTTACAATTTTTGTAAAGTGGATACTAATTGGGAAGAATATCATCTATTTAACCAAGTTTTCAACAGAAATAGAATACGAGAATTATTTTTATGATGAGAGGTGTAGCGGCCTGCTAATCTGATTGCTGTTCAAGGAAAGTCCACGGATCGCATGGATAAGTGGTAGTGTTTTACGTAAAAGTAGAAAACTCATTTTATATTAAAAATTTAGGTTTTACAAGATTTTCTATTACGATTCACTTTAACAACGCGTGAAAAAACACTTAAGTACGTGATTTTTTGCTCCTTTCCAAAAGGATCATTCGTTAGGAGCCTTGTTCTCTTTTGGTGTTGCCCTGTGTAATGACATTATGTTGATTTCTTGCCATGTGACCACAATCATTACATCTTAAATCTATCTATATACTATCACACATACTTTCACACACACTCTAATAATGAAATAATTAAAAGCCCTTAAATATTAGTTTTCTTCTTTTGGGTTTTAATTTTATGTTTTCATTCCATCATCGTCATCTCAGCAGTTTTGTTGCAATCGTTTCTCTTTTTATTTTGTGTGTGGATCCAACAAGTTGTTATTATTATGACTTATTCTTGTTTATTTGTTTGCTTCTTCCATTTTTGTGGTAATTTTTTCATTTCCAATTTTATTTTTGCTTTCCTTTTATTCTACTTCATTGTAATTTATTTGTCATCATACACTGATTATTGTGTGATTTTAGTTGATGTCGTAATGTCATATTTTGTGTGGATGTGTGGGTGTGTGTGTGTGTGTGTGTTAAAACATAAAAAAGGCAAAGCGAACTTAAATGTTAAACTGAAATTAACCCTGAAATATGATTGTGTAATTAACAGTGCAGACATTTAATATGAAAAGAAAAACAAAAAAAAAAAAAAAAGTAGTGAAGTGGAAAAGGAAAACAATGGAAATTGTTGTTCATGCAATTAAAATATATTTGTGCAGGGTAAATGATGTTGTAACACACAAACGGGCTCAACACACAATTACACACACATACACATGCTCATTAAACAGCGATAAATAAACAATAAAGAAGCGGATGTTACATATCAAAATATTTATATATTTTTTTCATTATTAATAATCTCTCGTTTTTATGCATAATATAGGAAAATTGCCACTTTCCGTGTTGTTTATTAAAGTCATATTTTTTTGTGTTTAATTTCAATTTTAATGTGTTATTAAATTTATGTATGAATAATAAAGAAAATGATTTTAATTATTTTGTCCTTTTCATTCGGTAAAATGTGTTTTTAATTGCTGTTAAATATTTTATGAATTTCTACACTTTTTTCTATCACTGATGTTTCTTTGTCAGAGAAATTTTGAACAGCAGCAGCTCAACTTGCACATCATGAATATCAAAATGTTGTTTTACTGTACAGTGTAATTGTCCTTTCAAGTGACTTAAAAAAAAGGAAAATATTATAAACTATTTATAAACCAATACAGCATTGTTTCGTTAGTTGCAGGGATCTCGTTGAAAAGTGGGCTGAGTTTCTTTCGTCCACATGTAAGAAATCCTCATTCGAATTAATTACTCTTACTTTACCGATTGTTGCTAAACTTTGCACTCACAGAAACTTTCTGTGTCCATATAAAATGTTTTCCAATAAGAGTGATATGATTTCTTTTAAAAAAACAAGCTTATTATTCAGGAAATTCAAAAGATTTTTATCTAATGTGAAGTACAATCAATACAATTAAGTTCTAAATAAAACGTCATTTAAATGGCCTCGACAACTTCTTCTGCAGGAACGAATTCGATGAACTCAATTTTCGATCACTTTTTCCACTAAATCAAGTCGTATGTCATGAATGGCACGTTCAATATTGACTTGTAAAGCTTGAAAAGAGTCTGGTTTATTTCGAAAGACCAATGACCTCAAATAACCCCACAACAAATAGTCTAATTGTGTTAAATCACAACTTCTTGGAGGCCATTCAATATCACAATTTCTTGAAATAATCGAATCTCCAATTTTTTCTCGCAATTATTCAATTGTTGCATTTGCTGTGTGGCAAAATCAGTAAATTAAGGACGTTTACGATGGTCCAATGACTTTAGTTTTTGAGTGAGAACAATTTTATACGGATGCAAACCCAAATCCTTTCTCAAAATACGCCAGGTTGTGGTGTGAGACAGTCCCAATTGCATTGGCATTAGTTCGAGTGGTTCTTTGTCTTATTGGTGGCACTTGAACATTATGTAAAGAAAATTTTAAACAATTTGACGAATAGCGAGCACACTTGGACGATTATTACGACCATAAAATGGCAACAGCGCATGAAAAGTTGCAATTGGAGAACGATTATTTTGATAACAAAACTGAATAATTCGTAAACGTTGTTCTTGCGTACATCTCTCCATGATGAAATTGTAAACACTACTGAATACAATGAATAACAAATGGCCGAAACGTCACTTCAAAATCATATCATCGCTATTGGAAAACCTTATACAATGTTACGATCACAAAAGAGAGGCAAGTGCCACGCCCAAATATCCATACTTTTAATTATAGTATTCTTTTAAAACTTTGCTTATACATAAAGTTCCTTTAGCAAAACGGGGAGATTGAGTTTATTAAATTGGGAGGTGCCACTCCCATGAAAAATTTACTATAAGTTTGTTTTTCAACTACTTCAGCCAAAGCAATTCGTAAGAAAATTTTGACTACGTGGTCCGCTGATCTTACAAATAATAACTGTAGCTAAAATAAGGAATAAAGTGATCTTTAAGTATTTTCAATATTTTTTCTATAACAAAATATTATTATCTTAAAAAATATGGTAGCAAAGATCGTCGATCCTTTAGGTGTGACTTTAAAATATTTTCAACACAAATAAAATAGGAAAGGAAATATTTAGTTTTGCCCCTAAAACTATGCCCGAAAACTCTTTTTTTAATGTGTAAAGATTTTCACAGCTCCAATACGACAAAGTAATATAAAGCGAACTTCCTCTTAGCGACAATTTTCGAGAATAAAATTGAAATTATATTTTCCCTTTGACCCAAATTTGATGTAATTTATTGTCTTTTTCCATTTCCTTTTTGTTTCAGAACATTTTTAAAAACCAACTTTTTTTTGCAACCAACTGAAATTACATGTTCCTTCTTATTTATTTCAAAGATGTTTCGAGTATAAGAATGAAAAACAAAAATTCATAATAATTTTTAATGTCTGTTCTGCTCATAACTTTCGACACATTTTTATAATCTTTTGTTATGTTTTTTTCCTTCCTTTCGGAAATCATACATGTAAAACATTTTCTTATTTGTGTATCACTTGCGATTTTGTTTTCCCAGCAAATATTTTATTCTTATGCTCATTGAAACTTTTCGAGGCAAGAAAAAGTATTAAGAAAAAAAATTTTTATATAGTTTTTTTTTTTAATTTTACTGTTTTATGTAGACTTTAAGTTGTTTTCTTGTAAATCAAGTAATATTTTCGTGTTTTCTTTTTCTTTTTTTTTTTAAGAGCTTTTGTTTTATATGCGTTTGTGTCTTAAGGGTTGGTTGGTTTGCAGTAACAAAAACTTTTTACGCCAAATAAAATTCAATCAGTTCCAAAAAACTTTGAAACAGTTTTTATTCATTTTTGTTAATTTTTTTTTTGTTTCTTTGCTTGTTTTTCTTTGCTTGTTTCTTTACTGAGTGCTTTGTTTTTGTGCTTTTACTACTTTGTAGTTTAATCTCGTGAGTCATGAGGCAACCGCATATTAAAACCGCACAAAAATAGCAAATTTCGTCGAAAAAGGGGTTAAGGAAAGTTTTTTATTTTCATTGTTCTTTTATATGGATTTCGGAGGGAAATTAAGAAGCTTGGCAATAATATTTTATAGTAGAAAAAGAACGAATTTGTAACACTCTCTAGCAAAACATGAAATGTTACTGCTTCGTATAGAAAATATTATCAAAAACGTGAAATGTCCTGAACATAATTTCAAGAAGTTTCCACACCAAACGAATTTCGTTGAATCTGAATGCAAGCTACTAAAAGCTAAAGTTTTTAAAATTTTTGTTTAAATATTCTTTTAACGATCTTAAATTCTCTAATTTTAAGTAGAGTATTGAAAATCTTTTAACACCGCAGCTCAAATTAAATATAGAGAAAATAAAAAAAAAAAAAGAATTGGTATTTGTTTTGTTGTTGTTAGAAGTTGGCTTTATATTTGCCACTTTCACACATAACTCATAAACTTGACATGAAACTTTCGCCCACGACAACACTTCATGAGTATTAGACTTTTAACAGAAATAATGGAAGAGATAAAAGAAAACTATGCAGCATAATGAAAATGTATGTTTGTGCCAAAAATACACACACAAGCACAATTTGTATTTAAGGCTTGAAAATTATGTGTATGTGTATGTACTCGTATGTTGTTTTTCTTTTTTTATTTTTGTAATATTAAACAGAGTAGGCAGAGTTTTGACAACATTTCACACAAAACACTGACAAAAAAATAAGACCATAAAATTTAAATTAAAAAAAAAGGGAAAATAGAAAACTAAACTTCTAAACGAAAACTTTGCATGCATCTCTAGTATCTCTTACAAGGGAAAACTAGAAGAAAAAACAAAAAACAAACAAACAAATAAAAAAAAAACCAATGAAATGAAAGAACCCAGCAGCTATAAATGAATACAGGAGGAAGACCTAGAAAAATACAATTCCGCACACACATGCACACATACACACACTCACACGATTCAATTTTTAGTTTAAAATAATGGTGAAAAAACAAACAAGAATCCCAAAAGGAAAAAAAAATATATGGGAAATAAAAACCAAAGAAGAAGGAAAATTTATTCAAACATACTTTTTCAACATCTACAATTATTTGCACAAACAAACAAGCAAGCAAACAAATATACCTCTCTCTATCTCCCTCCCTCTCTGTAGCTCTGGCGCTCACAATTACATTTACACTTTTACAATCGCATTTGTACAAACTGAAAGTCATGTTAAGTTTAATTTACATTTACATGCGTTAAGGGCAATATTTTTCACAAATAAACATTCATTCATTCACAAACACACATACACATACACACTTGTATACATACATACATATCAACTCATAAAGTTTGACTTACATACATATACTTTGAACAAATGTAATCATAGTAACCAATACACAGGCACTTACACAACCAAATAAGTACGTACATAAATTGGATGTGACATATGCCATATGGTAGGTTTGAAAATGCTTTAAAAAAGAATATTAAGTTTAATAAAAAACAAAAAATATGCAAATTTTCAAAAAGTTGCTTTGTTGCTTTCTGCAAGTGTTTTTATACATATTTTTGCAAGAGAATATGAAATTTCATAAAACTTTAAAAATTATAAGGCACAGAATAAACTTGTGAATATTGGTTGAAGCAAATAGGGAAGGTGTTTAGTCATGGGCACGCTACGCCTCAGATATACGAGATCACATGTATCTAAAAGTCTAGTGATCGCACATAAACGACACGGTGCTCACCAGAAGTCAAAGGTAACATAACTCTTTATATCCGGCATCTTTTGCTGCTGAAACTTGTTTTTCGACGACACTTATAAATTTTTCACAATATAACACCCTCAATTTAATAAACTTTTGGAATTTCCCACTTTCAAAAAAGAAAAAAACTTACTATGGGAGCAAATCTGTTAGTTTTATTTTACATTTTTAATTTATGTTCATACAAATCAAAGTATTAAAAACTTTGTTCTCCCCCTTTTTGCTTCCATTTCAAGCAAAATGATAGCGTGTCGCTCGCTCGCTCCCTGTCTTTGTGTGCATGTTCTTGTGCAAAATTTGTAATTTGCACTTCGTCACCTGCGTTTCAACTTAGCAGCAAAAATGCTGGTGTTGTGTATGTGTGTGTTAACATCTCAATTTTTTTTATGGAAATAAACCTCAAACTGTTAAAAGTTCTTTTTAACAAATAATAAACGAAATTATTGTTAATTAATGTTATTTTTTTAATATAAATTGTTAATTTAAGGAAATATTTTAAAGTAAATCTTGTGCAGAAAATTCACACAGGTTTTCTTTTCGTATCAGAATTTTGTAAAATCACGGTTAAAATTTTTTTTCACTGGACATGAGAGTTTTCCTAAAATAATTTTTAGATTCGAAATTTAAAAACAGGCCATACTTGAAAAAAATTAGTATTGTTTTCTCTATTGCGTCTGTCCATCCGTCTGCTCTTGCTATGTGTTTATCTAGGTTAGCTTAGGTTTGGTAAAAAGAAAAATAAATTCCATGCCACTTGGGTCCTGATTTGGTTCCATTGTGATACCTGTAAGAAACGGAGAAGGAATGGTAGATTAGAAGAAGAAAAATCAAGAAGGGTTATTGAGAAAAGAGATGCAGACATACTGAGACAGATATTGCGTAGTTAGCTAGAGCAACAGCCACTGCTCTTGTTAAATGGAATTTAACTTCCTGGATTGCGTTCTTGAAAGCACGGAGAGGCTACTAAAGGATATTCCGCCTAGAGAGTGAAGTCGGTGATCCCCTAAAGCGGGAATTAGGTCCACCTAACTGCCACGGACAATTGCCAAAATCTAAACAAAGTGCGACCAGAAAATATAATATGCGGGCTCTGCTAAATTTGGCAAAACGAAAAATTGAGTAGACTCAATTACCTTTACAGTGATACAGTACAATCTCGATTATCGCGACTAATTGAAAACCAGACCTTTCGCGAAAACTGAATTTTCGCGATAAGAGAACCCACAATTTTATTGAATAATTGTATGTAATTTTTAAAATTAGAATTGTTTTTATTGATATATTTACATTTTGAACACATTTTTTAAAGAAATTGGATATTTTATATTTTATTTATTTGTTGCGGGTTAGCAATATCTAGATATATATTTCGTTGGTAGCTATACCAATTCATCAGTAGATGTTTTACCCTTTATGTTTAAAAAAATTCCAAAGCTCTATTTATACAAAAAAAATTTAAAAATTTTGAAATTGGATATTTTGAGTTATTTTTTTTTGGCACTTATTGCTTGAAATAACAACTCTGTTTTCTTTAAAGTGCAACGTTTTTAAATCTCGAATTTTTGAGGAATCGCTACCTTTAAAATATGTTGAACTTTTGCCAAAAAAATTACACGAACAAACTGACAATATTGAAGATCAGGCGGGCGCTGCAGAGATGCGGTGATCCAGGAAGGTGTGATATCTTGAGGGCTGAAGTAAGAAACATTGACAGAATAATTCAGGGCGCGATTGCTAATTATGAGCGAGATCATTGGACGGAGTATCTGCAACATATACGGATCAATAACAAGACATAAAGAAAACTGAAAGCCACGGCAGGAATAAATGCCCGCCCGATGGTCCTAGCTTCAAGGAATGATACTGTAGCGGTTGTATCTGATGAAAGTGGAAAGGTAAATCTTTTGGCCGAATCATTCTTTAGAGTGCAACAGTCTCAACTGGATACAAATCGTTTCGGGAGCTCTGTGAGAAATGTGATCTCAACCCTCGACAGGTCAACACCTCTGACAATATTCGGGCGTACTTTTCCTGCGGATGGTTTGACTGTGACTGACGGAAGCTTTACGGAACTTGGGTTTGTTTCTCCTAGTACTATAGGGAATGGACAGTGTTCCAGACATTGTAGGTTGCAGGTTCCTTGCGGTGCTATTCAACCATTGCATTAATATAGGCTATTTTCCAAGAGCTTGGCGATTGGCATTGATAGTTCCAATACCAAAGCCAGGTGCTGACCATGAGGATCCCAGAGTTATAGGCCGATTTCTCTACTGTCATCTCTTGGAAATTCTGTTTGAATTTATTATTTTGACCAAGATTAATGATGTCATTGAATACAGTGGTGTGCTTGGGAAAGGCTCATTCCACATCTCATGCCCTTACGGTTTTTTCGGATCATGTTGTCAGGGGTCTAAATAATAGATATCCGATAATAGCTGTGAGCCTTGACTTTGCCAAGGCTTTTGATAAAGTTTGGCATGACGGTCTTATTTTCAAGCTTATGGAAATGGGATTTGGAACAAGTCTATGTCGACTGATTTCCAGTTTTCTTAGCGATCGTTCATTTCGAGTGCGTATTGGAAATACTGTTTTAGACATACCGCTCACTACTGCAGAGGTACCACTGGGTTCGTTGTTGGGACCTGTCCTATACAACGTTTTTGTCTCAGACATAACGCAGCCTCGGATTGGTGATCTGCTTCTTATATATGCTGATGACATTCTGGTGACTTCTACGGGTCCTAGGGCAGAAGCAATAAATGAACGACTAAATGACTATTTGACGACACTTGGTCAGTATTTTAAAAATTGGAGACTAAACTTGAACCTAGAGCCGACGGTGGCTGTACTGTTCAAAGGTAGGCGCAGATATCCATATCGTAATTATAGAAGATATGTACCATGTGTCAAGATTGGTGATGCGATCATTCGAAATTCGGACCGGATGAGATATCTTGGGGTGATATTCTCTGAGAACTTTGAATTTAATCGTCATATTGATAGCGTACTTGAGCGTAGTAAGCGAGTTTTTTCAGCATATCAGGGAGTCTTAAGGAGGAATGGTGGCCTGGACATAAGAGTACGTCTGTTGTTATGTAGGCAGATTATTCCACCTCTTTTTTCCTACGCATTCCCAGCTTGGTTTAGGATTTTATGCTGCCTGATGGAGGGGCTGAGGAGAGGGGAGAGGTCAGTCCTAATTGCTTGTCTGGGTTTGAGACGGCAATTGACACATGATATGATATGGCGCAAACTATCGTGTGACGTCATATATCGATCTTTGGTAGGATAGATCGATTTATGGTAGATACTGCCCTCAGGTTTCTTGTAAGGGCGCAATCCTTGATTTGCAGCTGTTTTGATAGTTTAGGTAATCTTAGGGCCCTCCGCGACACTTGATACCTTTGACCTGTAGATTTGCTGAACCTTGAGGAAGCTGATCTTCTATATAGAGATGCAGAAAATACTGTTTTACCAGAGAAGGCTTAATACCTTAGATGTAGAAAATACTGTATATATTACTTCTCAAAAAGCTCTCTTGTATAAAACTGTGAATTTGTGTTTTTTAGTTATAAGTGTTTTTCTTTAGTATGTACGATACGCAAAGGGGTCCCTTTTGTTGGGGAATATATAACAAATTAAATTAAAAACAAAATATAAAAATGTCGTGGCTCTGCTACTTTTAATAATAAATGGATTGAAAGTCCTTGAAAAATATGTAGTAATATGTAAGGAATAGCTTAAAAAAATACTAGTTTAAGAACTAATGTAATAATAATAAGATTTATGGGTAAATAAATATGAATTGAAATGAAAAATAGATAAATTTGGTTCTTATTTAGCTCAAGATATTCTCAATTTTTCTGTACGAAACTTATTTTCACCTTTACGTATGTATTTGTGTATACATGTATATTTACAAGATTTACATGCGTAGTACACACTTGATCATTAAAATAAGAAATTATCTTTTTTCATATTTTCAGCTAATGTAAAATTCTTCTAAAACACTTAGGCCCAAATTTACAGTCTTCTTAACTAATGATGATAGCTTAACTCATGATATTTGTATGAAAAATCTTTGGTTAAACCATTGTTATTAGTTAACTAAAGGCTGTAAAATCCGGTCTTAATGAAGGATGATTATAAAAATTTTGCTCAGTCAAGGCCTTATTCTGGGATTTTATATGGTAAGTCAGACAACTTCACAAACAATTGTTTTAGATATAAATAATTTTAATACAAATAATATAATTTTACACTAAATCGTGGTTTAGTATAATTAAAGTTTTAAACAATAAAATTTTTAAATGAGGAATGCTTTTAAGTAGGGATGCTCATAGAAGTGAACTATCACTGTAAATAAATTCCTTTACTGTCTAGTTACGAGGTGTACTTAATGCGATTTCTCCTTGTAATCATATTAAGCAAAATGTTGAAAAAGCTTCATAAATTTTTATGTATTTTTTTTTTCATATTAAAGTTTTACAGCTTATGGCTTTTTGTTTGAAAGTTTTATATATTGAAAAAAAAAAAAAGAAAATAGAAAACAAAAAAAATATGGTGTGAAAAATATTTTGCTCCCTTCATTGTTTGCTGCTGCTGACACTCTAATCGCCTTAAATATTTTCGATAGAAAAAGGGAATGGCAACCAATAATAAGAGATACCAACACTAATGAAAACATGTATTGTCATAATAAGATTTTTTTGCAGCTTTTCCTTTGCTTTCCACTGTAATGTACAGATTTCTAAAACTTTTGTACTTATTTATATATTTATTTATATAATTGCTTATGTTGTTTTTTGTCTTCATTTTCTTTTGCTTTTTAAACAAATCGTGTAAATATTTGTAATTGTGTGTCAACACCAATTTTCTATCACAGATTGTATCTGTTTGGTTTGTTTTTTTGCTTTTGCTTTTTCTTTTCACCCACCCACTTTCCGTTGTTGAAAATAGTAATCAAGAACAACTCCATAGATATTGGCAACAACTTGGAAATCATGGTTTTAAAGTATTAATTTAAAAGTATAAATTGTGGAATTAGACTCCAATCAACTGTAACATTGTGCAAGAAAAATTTCTTTAAAGCTTTCAAAATTTTGTTGAAAAAAAATTCTGTAATTTTTTCCTTGTATTTTCTTATTTCATTTATTGGAAATACTGTTTTAGACATACCGCTCACTACTGCAGAGGTACCACTGGGTTCGTTGTTGGGACCTGTCCTATACAACGTTTTTGTCTCAGACATAACGCAGCCTCGGATTGGTGATCTGCTTCTTATATATGCTGATGACATTCTGGTGACTTCTACGGGTCCTAGGGCAGAAGCAATAAATGAACGACTAAATGACTATTTGACGACACTTGGTCAGTATTTTAAAAATTGGAGACTAAACTTGAACCTAGAGCCGACGGTGGCTGTACTGTTCAAAGGTAGGCGCAGATATCCATATCGTAATTATAGAAGATATGTACCATGTGTCAAGATTGGTGATGCGATCATTCGAAATTCGGACCGGATGAGATATCTTGGGGTGATATTCTCTGAGAACTTTGAATTTAATCGTCATATTGATAGCGTACTTGAGCGTAGTAAGCGAGTTTTTTCAGCATATCAGGGAGTCTTAAGGAGGAATGGTGGCCTGGACATAAGAGTACGTCTGTTGTTATGTAGGCAGATTATTCCACCTCTTTTTTCCTACGCATTCCCAGCTTGGTTTAGGATTTTATGCTGCCTGATGGAGGGGCTGAGGAGAGGGGAGAGGTCAGTCCTAATTGCTTGTCTGGGTTTGAGACGGCAATTGACACATGATATGATATGGCGCAAACTATCGTGTGACGTCATATATCGATCTTTGGTAGGATAGATCGATTTATGGTAGATACTGCCCTCAGGTTTCTTGTAAGGGCGCAATCCTTGATTTGCAGCTGTTTTGATAGTTTAGGTAATCTTAGGGCCCTCCGCGACACTTGTGTTTTTTTTTCGTTTGTTTTTTGTGATGCTGTTGCAACAACTTTACTTTCTTGTTGTTAATAATTGTATTAGTTTTCACTATTTTGCAAGTGTCAAAGTAAAAGCGAACTTTAAACATGTAAACGTTGTAAAATAAAATAACACAATTTGTGGGGGGAAAAAGTTGAGAGTTAAAAATAAAAAAAAAAAAATATATATAACTGGGAGAAAAAAAAAGAACATGGTTGGCTACATAAATGTTATGTTCTCTGTACTCAGGGGATGACCTCTACTTATGTCATGCATTGTGCTAGAACAAAAAAAAAAAGAAGAATGGGCTAGAGTGGTAAGATGGTGAAAATGTAGAAAATGGCTTAATTCAGCGCCTCTGGTGTTAAGTACACGCATTAAATTTCCTAAGTTGAGAGAGCAGTCAGTTTACGAATTGTTTTACTTCCCCGACGATTCTGCTAACCGACGGAAAAGGCCACTGCGGTGTTCATTAGCTGAGAACTGTTTAAAACATTTTATTATCCTTTGCAAATACACAGCTTTCTAATTAAAATATTTTTACCACTTAAGGCGTCATTAGTCAAGTCATTTTCTGTTCTGCTCTGCGCCGTTTTATTGTTGAATTTTTGTAGTTAGAAGTTCTGTAAAAACGTATCAGCTGTTTCTTGCAGAAAATACGTAGCCGAATATACATATATTATCGGCGGAGGCGGCGATGTTCACAAATTTAAAACGGCGCTTCGTCTTAATTATCAGGTTGAATAATTTTAAGGAAAATAAGTTAAAAACGTTATTTAACTAAAAAAACTCTACTCAATATAAATTTTTCATGAATATAATATTTTTTTATTAAAAATCGTTTATTTTTCAATGTGCTTAAAGTCGATGGCGGCGGTCATAATTAAAATTTATCAGCGATTACGCGGCAATTTTGTTCCGATCGGCTTGGTTCACTGAAACGAGCAGCTGTCTCTTGATGTCACTTAGAATTCCCCCAGGGGGTAGATAGTCTCATCTGGTTGATTCTCAACAACAAGATGTAACACCTCCCGGGGAAAGGGTAATCTGACTTTTATAGACATAAACTTTTGTCAGGTACCCATAAAAACTTATATGCACGGAACAATCTCTGAATTAACATAGCAACGGGAAGTCTATATATTTTAAAATGAAGGAAGTGGCTTGCCTCGTAAGTCTATATAGAAAGCTAAGCATTCGGGATTTTACTTTCGAAACTCCACCAGAACCACCACCACTAGTTTGAACTGGCACTACGGGGACGGGCGAGCTCTCATGGGAGATTGTTTACCGGAGGGTAGTTCATGGAGGTCACACGTTTGCAATGAGAAGTACGATTTGCCGTTGCATCTATTCTCTGGTTTCATGATTCCGTGGCCGGTCGTTGGTTGAGGTCTCCTTCGGGAGTACACGTAGTGGTTGTTACCAAAAGCTGGGAGAGGTGTTGGTATAAAGAGTGATGCTTGGACCGGTGCTTAGCGCAGGGCGGACTTCGTGTCTACCAACGTGAAGCCTCTATATGCTGTTGTGAATCAACAGATACTAGAGTTTAGGTAGCTCGTACACTTTAGCAAGGTGTTTGGACATGACGGGCCTTGGTCATGTCTGAGAAGTTGCTACCTGTTGTTGTCCCCTCGGGGATACCTTCAGGTTTACCCGAGAGGGCGGCTCTGGGGCGATGGTGGACGCTTAATAACCACCAGTGTTTAAGTACACCGTCAGATGAACAGTAATGTAGGTGCTGACATAAACTTGCAACACAATTTGTCACTTAGAACTGTAAGTAAAATTCTGTTTTTAACAGAATGGTACGTAACAGAAAAAAACAACTAATTGAAAATACATGTTTTGCATACACAAAAAATGAACAGCTGATCAAGAACAGAAATGAAAGTCAAGACTAATTCTACCTTTAATCATTTAAATTTGTTATTTAACACATTCACCCCTATCGTGAATAAGAAGTGAAATTTTTGTTCACGTGAAATTATAATTCCACTCGAAGGGAAAAATGGTATCGTGAATCTCCCGTGAAAAATTATTCCCGCTATCAGTTCTTAGTGAGTGTAAAAGAGGAAAGAAGATTAAAAAAATAAAAAATCATAGAACTTTTTGTTCAAAAATATACACGAACATATTTATTTTAAAGAAAACTTAAAAAATCAAAGTTAAATATTCAGCGTTGGAGATTTAGTTTGGTTGCTCCGTTTGTTTATTGCTTTCTAACTTTTATGTGGTAAAATAATTCGGCTACTTTTTGGAAAGCCAACAAAACGAAAAAATGCCAACAAATTAAAGCTTCACAAATCTGCAGGCAATCGGCCTGTTTTTTTGCATTTTGTTGAGGAATAAATCAGTTTGTGCCTTACCATCAGATCTTTTCATTAAAATAAACTTTTTAAGCTTTAATATTCGAATTATAAGAAGAAATACATATAATTTCTTTTCTATTCCCCATCAAAAATAAAGTGAAAATATCAATGTGAGAAGTGAAAAATTCCGAGGGAAATATTTATTCACGATAAGGGGAATTTCTTTCAGTGAACATTTTTCACGTTGTTATTCTGGACTGAATAAAATTTTTTCATGCGAGTTGTTCACGATTGCAAATACGTGAAAAGTGAAAAAATTTCATGTGGAAAATTATTCACGATAGGGGTGATTATTTTATTGTTTTTTATACCCTTCAACAAAAATGGTATGGGTATTTAGAGGTTTGTTACTACGAGTGTAAGTAATTTCCACAATATTTATAGGAGGTCCATAAAGTATATATGTATATTCTGAATCCTTATTGATAGGGAAGTTGAATGAGTTATGTCCGTCTGTCCGTCTGTCCGTCTGTTTGTGCGTGAAATCGACTTTCCGAAGACACTAGAAGAGCTAGAGACTTTGGTCTTGGAGTAAATTTTAGTGATTTTTCTTAAGATGGTTCGTATTGAAAATCAGCAAAAATAAAATGTCGGTTCCGATATTGGATTATATACAAATAATTGAAGATATATATACATATGTATATAACCCTTTCAGAAATAAATTTATAAAACATGAGGTGCCCCAGTATTGAATATGGAATCTTTCGATTATAACTCAACGCACGAACCATCGTGTGGCTTGTTAGTGTTATGTGTATAATAACTTAATAATAACTTCATGTATTTTTTCGTACAAACCCCCTTTTTGTTCAGTGATGGATGGAAAAATGTAAAATATTTTAAACAGTCTGAAGGGTAATCATGTATTATATTCAATGAATCACACATTTACGGCTTGGAGAAGGGTATATAAGATCCGGCACCGCCGAATATAGCACTCTTACTTGTTTTTTTGTTATTATTTTTAAAATCTATTTTTGATTTATTGACAATTTTCAAATAGAAACAATTTCATAAATGAAAGGGTTGTGAGCTACACACACACTCGGATACCCAAATGGAGCGATTGTGATTCAAACTGTTAATAAACCAATTATATTTCTTTCATAAATAATCATGCCTTATACAGCCAGGGATGGAAATTCATCCATAGCATATGTACCAGTATTTTTATATGAAATATTTTTTCTAAACTAAATTGTTTTCGGAATATTTGCAATTTAAAACAAAAATCATATAATAACAATTTTACCCTGAAGACACTCACCCACTAAAGCCAATAGTGAGTACAGAGTTCTGATTTTATTGTATATTTTTTTTATGTATACTACTACCAATAATCCAAAATACTCACATAAATATTTTAAAGATCTTACTTCCGGTAAAGTTTTCTCAGTTGTTGCAAATGTCATGTTAAATTTTTTGGTTCTACAGCGTCATTCATTGCCCACGGGTGTTGCTTATAAAATTAAGTTACAAATAAATACTTTTTTACGTTTGTTTACACATACATACAAGCAGCCCCTTTTTATTTCCTACCTCCGTCTCTCCCACTCTCTCACTCACTATATATTATTTATTTTCATGTCTTTCTGTGTATTTGTTACAATTCTATAGTTTTATACGAATACTTTCAAGTTAAAATCTCCAGAATAAATTGTGTTTAGAATTGTTAAATAGTTGCTGCTTAGTTATCCCACCATACATACTTAATTTTTTCTCTCCACTTTTTATTTTATGGTGTTTCTGTTAATAGTTTTTGTTGCAGTTTTTGTTGTTTTGATTACTCTTAATACATATCAGGCGTTCCAATTTAGTTTTTTTTTTTTTTTGTAGTGAAAAAATATTAAGAAAATGCAAATGTTTCATCATATAAGAAATAGAAATTAATCGTTTTGGAACTTAATTTTTCTTAAAATTCTTTTAATGGTAAAAACTTTTAAAAGTAAGTTTTGTTTAGCAGTGGAAGTGTTTCACATGAAATATTTCTTCTTTTTAGAAATTTTTAATGTAAATTGATTCACTAAAAGGTATATATTTTTTAAACAGGCTCTTTTTTAAACGACAAAGCTACTTCTTCGTACAAGAAGTAACTTTTTCCGAAAAAGAAACATTTTGCACAAAAAGTAGTTTGTTTTGTAACAAGTCAGTTTTTTCACCTAAAACTTATTTGTGGTTGACACCTAAAAGTCACTTTTTCAAAAAAAAAACTTATTTGCTTCACAAAAAAAAAAAAAACTACTTGGTTTCAATAAAAAATCACTTGTCCAGAAAAAAGGCAGTATTTTTATAAAAGGACATTTACTTTTCCCCAAGATAAGGTGACTATTTCACAAAAATTCACTATTTTACAAAACAAATAACCATTTTAAATTTTTGTGAAATGTTACTTTTTTGTTAAAGGTTACATTTTCAACAATAATTTTTATCTTTATTCTTGTAACTTTTCTAATATTTACATTGAAATTTCTGTATTTCCCAAGGGGCAATATTTTCCCCACGCCATTTTGTATCACAAAAAGTCAGTTATTTTTTCATAAAATTTTCATTAATGTTTTAAAAAATGCTAACAATTATTTCATATAATTAATAGTATTTTTTTATTTCATTATTTATTGTATGGGAATATCCTCCACAAAAACGATCTTCCTTCCCAGCAAGGGTTAATATTTAAACCACAAAAAATGTTGCCAGCAATCTAAAGGTTGAAGAAGACAATAAAAATAGTTGTTTATATTTTTTACTTTTTTTTTCTGCTACAAGAACTTGTGTTGTAAGTAACTTGTTACAAATATTTAAATGTTATTGTGTAGCAACAAGATAATAAGCTGTAAATTTAAGGACGTAAAATAAGCCAAGAGAGAAAAAAAAGAAAGAAACACAGCTGTAGTGGGAGCTGTTCAAGTATTAAAAATTTGAATAGAAAATACTTTATTCCTTTTTTTCCTCTCTCATATTGAGCAAATGCATTTAATACTTATTTGTTGCTGCTTGAATGCAAATGCAGCTTAAAGTTTTACATGTTATTTTTTTTTGCAACATTCTCGCTACGGCCGCTATAATCTTTTTATGGAATTCTTTAGTTACTTCGAATAACAAAAACAAACAGATTTCAATGCATTTATTTGTAACTTTTATGTGTATTGGTATTGGTATTGTCTCGTTTAAGTTGAAAAAAATTTGTAATTTAAATCGGATATCCTTGAGAGAAGAATCATTGGTTGTTTCCTGTTGAAGTTGTTGTATAGATTTTTGTTGTTGTTATTATTTGTTTTCTTATATTTTTTTTTTTTTTATTGAAGTCTCTCTTGTGCTTCTAAAAGATTTCTTTGATGGAGTTTTCTACAAATAAATCTGTTCCACTTCATCGACAGGTCCTTGCCAGCCAGTTTCTTAACCAATTTCAATATTTTTGGCCAATTTCTTCTGAAACTTTTCTAGTTTCAAATTACTTTTGACAATTCATATAATTTAATTTAATCACTTGCTAACTATCCTCAAATTTGCACTTGAACGTTTTAATCCACGGCATTATTCTCATTAAATTTCGTCGCCATTTAAGCCAGTGCTGATAGACATCAGAATCTGGCTTAATATTTTTATCGCACTTTAAGTTGCAACACACAAAATTCAGTCATTCACTCGTTTTATTCATTTCGTTTAATTTTCTTTTATTTTCTTTTATTTCCTTTTATATTTTGTTGTTGTAGCTGCTGTTTTGTGCATGTTCATTTGTGTTTTCATGCCGTAATATTTCATTCCTTTTTTGCTGAATTCTGATTTGTTTTTGCAGTGTTTTTTCATCTCTTCTTTTTTTTGCTTTTGCTTCGTTTCGTTGGCGTTTGTATTTCACTTTCGCATGTAAGCAGATTACATTCACTCCATTAACATTTTATGCACTTGTATTATCGCAATTAAATTTTTAATGTTTTCATTTCGACAACATGGCACAAAAAAAAAACAACTAAATAATTGTTTAAATGTGTGCGTGTGTGTGTATGTGTGTGTGTGTGTGACAGAGTTTTTCCCCCGTGCTTCTCTTTCGGTTTGTTTGCAATTGTGTGATTTTCTTTTCCTTTGTAAGTTTAACAGGATTGAAACCAAACTTACTGACGCTGGATGGTGTTGTGTTGTTGTTGTGGTTGTTGCAGTACATATTTATAAATGCGTGTTGTTTTTGTGTTTTACAATAGCTGTTTTCTGTTGGTTTGTGGAGAGGGTTAGGGGCTTGTTTCCTTTTGCTGCATTGCTGCAATGTGAGTTGTTACATATTAATATAAACACTATTTAGTAAAGAACAGTTCTTCAGCGCAACCACAGTTAAACGTGCTGTTATTACACAGAAAAATCAGACACACACACACATACAAACATACATACACATTCTTTAGTTATAATAACCAACACTTTGATATAAAAGTAAATAGTTTTTGTATAATAATAACGACCCCAACACAGGATAATATGCAACGCATTTTTGACGTTCTCGTTTAGTTGTTCGTTTGCCGGGAATGATAAATTAAAAACAATTGTTGTTTTTTTCATTACAATTCGAATTGCAAAAGTACTGCGACATTCTCTAGGAAGATATTTAGTACCGTTCTAAAAGCTTAACTCGATCTTGCTGCCTTTTCATTTTCACCTTCCTTTCAGAGGAAATTTTTTAAAATTTATAGATGCCAAACATTTTCTATGTCTTTTTGCTGCAAGAAATTCTATAATTCTATATTTTTATTTGAAACTAGTTGAACCCGGTGTGCTTCGCTACCTCCTCGTTATAAAATAAAATTGAAAGTATTTATATATCCTATTGTGAAAATTTAATGGCGTTCGGTCTGGTATTTAAGACTATATTGCGATTTTTAATTTTCTAAAAAAGGGGCGTGGTTCCATCCACTTTTCTCCTGGTCTAGTATTTAAGACTATATTACGATTTTTAATTTTCTTAAAAAGGGGCGTGGTTCCACAAACGCGTATTCCTAATTATGCCAATACCATATGTACCAAATATCATCGACGTAGGTCAAAAAATGCCCAAATTATGGCGAGTTAAATATTTGGGTTATATGGGCGGTGCCACGCCCCTTTGTCCAATCAAAATTTCACATAGCCTATGGCACCCGCCTGAATATTCTGAAGATTCCCTGACAATTTCATCAAAATCGGCCCAGCCGTTTCGGAGTCCATACGTTATATACATACACACATCCTGTTTTATATATATACATAGATTATGATTATTTGTGACAACTTTTAGGCAAAAATTATACAGCAAAATTTATAAAAAGCGAATTGAGTTGAAAGGTAATTATTTGCAGATTAGCACAATTAATATTTTATCAGAATCGGCTCAGTATTTTGCGAGTTATGTATGTTTGAAAATTCTACAACATATGTAGAAACGTACGTGGCAACATAGTTCACACATATGCGCAAGTGCTTGAAGCAGCTATGTGAGATTATATTTTTGTTCTAATAATAAGTATTAACAAATGCTCGATAAATTTAATTTTTAGCAACTTAAAATTTTTTAGTACCATTCAGTCCAAAATAGTTCCCTATTTTATACTCAATAAGTAGAAGTTTGGTATTCTTGTTTATTATCATGCCTCTCCGTTGGTGTTTCTTTTAAGCTTTTGCGTGCAATCAAAGTGAAAAGTACCATATTGTTTTCATTACAATGTCTATTCTCCCGACTGTCGGTCTGCGCGTCTGTCACCACAGCGAAAGGTCGTTACCTAAAATTTTTAAAGAAATTTAGGAAAAATAAAATAATGATTACAAATAAACCGAATAGTCATTTACTGAAATTTTCAAAATTCTTAGAAAAATCCTTTTTCTATACAATTTTCATATGCAGACTTTTACACAAAAAAATATCGTATAAAAATTCAATTAAATTTCTATATTTCGAAAAACTTTATCTCTCCTTATCTCTTGCCAATTGCTTTAATAAAATTTAATTAAAATTTCTTTTCTCTGTAAATAAATTCAATAAATTTACATTAAAATTTCAATTCCGCAAGTCCTTTATTTTTTCCCTATTTATTTAGTGTATTTTCATATTTCGCTTAAGAATGACAATTTTAAATACAAATATTGCTTGTAATCTTTCTCTATAAAAGAATTACAAGATATTACAACAATAATGATAACAAAAAAAAAAAAAAAACGCAACTACTATAAACATAATGATGCAACAAAATACTGGCAAGCACATGTTTTTATATAGAACAAAAAAAGTGCAGTAAAAATATTACAAAAACAAGATTGTTGCAACTAGTAGCGCAGAATTATGACAAAGAAAAAAAAAACAGCCAAACTTGCAGCCACAATGAACACATTTATCTGTTGGTTATTTTTGCAAAGCAGTTGTTGTTGACAAAAAAAAAATAGAAGCAGTCATGGTGGTACTCAAATGTCACCAATTTTAAAAGCGGGATAATGTGCTAAAATGCGTATTACTGGTCTTGTGTTGCATGCATGTATGATGTAGAATATTTGCTAGTACTTGCATTTGTGTGATTGTATAATTATGCGTTGTGGCAATTTTCTGGTTGCTCATAATGTTGTCATTTTAGTTTGAATGTATGTATGTGTGTGTATGTTTGTCGTCTATTGTATCTGTATTTTTATATCGTTTGTCGCATTTGACGTTTTTCACATTTTGTATCGTTTTCAGTTTTTTTTTTTGCTTTTCGAAAATGGTTTTTCTTTATGGTTGTGGTTTGAGTTTCCACTACTCTCTCTCTAACTCTCGTACACTCACTCAAACACTACCTTCCTTTTTTGTTTGCTGCAATAACTGTTATGTTATGTTGTTGTTGTTATTGTTATTATTGTTGTTTTTTGTGTTTAATGGCTTTAAGTGTTATTTACTCTTTGCGTATTTGTTACAAAATGACTGTTTTGTTGCATTTGTTCATTTGACGTTGTCGCTGTGTGCTTTTTTTCGCTTTCCTAATTTTTTTTCTCCACTGCCTGTGCTGTCTTTATTGTTGAGGGTTTCAGTTGCAATTTACCCTATTATTATTATTGTCGTTGTTGTTGCTGTTGCTGTTGCTCTTGTTTTAGTTTTATTCATATTTTTGTGATATATTGCACCCTTTAGTGCAATTCATGGCACCAAATGATAAGAATATTTTCATAAACTTTATAATATGCTTTTAGTGGTTTGCAATTTTTGCTCACTCAATTTTAATTTCTTTGCCTTTGCAGCAGAAATTGCGTTAAAGTTTCTATAATATTTCTAGGAATTAACTTTAATATTAAGTAATTAATTTTTTAGTGAAACTTCAAAGAAAATGGATAGCGACACTTTGAAAATAAAGGTTGCTCTTATTTCCTTTTTGAAAATTTTCACTTATAAGATTTTTAATAAAAAAAATTTTTTTTTTAATAATTTAGCATTAATTTGTAGGAGTCTAAAATTAATCCTTAAGCACGTTTTAAATTTTGTCTATTTTCTGGTGCTCAAATTAATTTTGGAAAATTTTTAGTAGAATTTAAAGGCAACATATTTTTGTAGGACAATTAAGCATGCTCTCTTGCTGTTTAATAGGAGTTGTTTGCCCCATTTTTGTGGAAGGGACAAAAATACACACAAAGAAGGTAGCTAAGAGGGTTAAAGTGTTCAATTGAAATTTTCTTTAAAGTGTTGTTTTACATAAAATAATTTCACACAGCTTCAGCCAAAGATTTACGTACTACAAGTTTTCCTAAAACTGTTCATAACAACGAAAGTTGTGGGCGGAAAAAGTGGGCGGTAGTTTTAATTCTTCCTAAAATGGGTTTAATGCCAGTCTACGTATATTTTGTGTATCACCCGATTAAAACGTTGGAGCCTCAAAAGTTTGTAAAAATTTTATTTTGTTGCTCAGTGTAATATTGGATATATGTACAATTTTATACTTACATTTTATCATATTTGACCTGAAATATTTACATATTCTTTTACTATAATAAGTTTTTTTATGACTCATATAGCAATTTGAAGCATTAAATTTAAATGCTTTTCATATAGAAAAGCTTTTCTTAATTATAATATTTATAAAATATTTTATTAGAAAAAATTGTAAAAAAACTTATGCAGTCTAATTTATATCAGATTACAAATATGTACTTTTAAACTTTTTTACTAAATTTCCCATTCAAATTAAGTGATTACATATACTTCTAAAGTTTGGTTTTATCTATACGAAGTATTTAAAATTATTTTTAAATAAAATACTTGAGATATTTTTACACTTGCTATTTGCTAACAAAACATAAGCCAACAGGCAAGATTTCTTCATAACTCTTACTTTGCTACATACACTCACTCATACACAAAAGCTTCTTTTATAAAAACAAATCCACATGAAATTGTGCATAAAATTTTAAACAAACAACCAACAAACTAATAGTAAACTTTTATGGTGTATACTTTAAGGATTTATTAAATGAGGAAATATTTATGTAAATGCAAGTGCATAAAGACGCAACACTGCATGAGAATGTGTGTGTATGTTTGCTAATGTATAAACGTAAAAATCATAATAATATGGAAACTAATATACAAGTGTGCTGCATAAACACGGTAAGAGAAAGAAGAGACAAATCTTAAGACAAAAAAAAAAAAAAAGAAAAGAAATGGAAACACATCATGCGAATGCAAAAATGTTGTTGCCTTGTGCAATTGTACATTATTAAAATCAATGTCAATGATGTGTAATAAGAATAACAACAATGGCAACAAACAAAACAAATAACTATTTTATCTTGTGTGCAAGTTTATATATAACGGGTATATTTTTTAAAGGTAGGGCCTTTAATAATTTTATGTTTTAAATAAATCCATTTAAGAGATTGGAGGGATTTTTTTTGGCCATAACGTTACCTCATTAATGTGACGACCGCTTAAATGACTTGCTGGTATTAATGTGCAAGTGCTGTTGGCAACATGCTGTATTACAAAATTTTCACTTAAATGGACTTTACTGCTATAAAATTCAGGTGTTTTTGTTTTTGTGTTCTTTAAAGACTTATTTTTATCAAATTACTTTATGCTGTCGCATAATTTTTCGCCAAGTCACTTGCAAATATTTTAAAAATCCCGAGAATATTGATAAAAATTTAAAAATTCTACATATTGCACATGAATTGCAACATTATTGGGTTAATTTGTTAAATGTAGTAAACTTCTTACAATGAATAGATTAAAACTCAAAATTTTTTGCTTAAAAGTATTCTATGTTTTTTATAAATCCAAAACCCTGATGCTATGCAACGCTCGTAGTAATTGAACCAAATTGATATAGTTTCTAAATAAAAAAAAAAAAAAAAAAATGAAACCAATCTTACGACCGCTGATAAGAAGTTTTTGCGGTCGTTGAAAAGGGGACGTTGTTCTGCTTTGTTTCTCTGCTGTTAGATCTTTTTTTCTTTCTCAAATTTATTTTTTCATAAAAATAATTTACTTTATATAGAATCAACTTAATTAATTAAATCTTAAAAATTTCTAAAACATCTTTAATGTGTAATTTATTTTAATACTTCAGTGTTATTTGTTTTTCTTTAACCTGCAAAACATACATATTTCTTTCTATTTTCTCTGACATTAAGTTTAATTTTTTCTTCATTTCATAGAATGATATAAAATTGCACTTAAAATATAATTCTTTTGATTTAATATTTAAATATCTTAAGTACAATTTCTACGTAATATTTTCTTCGAAATAAATGGAAAATAAACATGTTCGTCTGCAGCAGAAATAATTTCATGCAAGAAGTAAATGAAATACAACTTCGACACAAAACAACAACAAGCATTTTGTACTGCCAAAACTCTCTTACTGCAATACCTGCATTATGCAGCAACAAGAACAACAACAGCGACAACATCTCTAACAACTGTAACTATAAAAAGTTCAAACATTAAAGAAAATGATGAAGATGAACAAAAATATAAAGAAAATAAAAGAATTGTAATGCATTACAATCATAAAGAAAAAAAAAATGCCAAACGCGTATAAAATTCATCCATCATTCATCAGTGAAATTTTTGCTAAAAAATAAATAGAAAAAAAAGAGAAAATATTTGTGACGGTGTTGTTATTGTTTTTATTGCAAATGATGCTTTTCTGCATTTGCTGGTGTTTTTATATTTTTTTTATTGTTTTTGTTACTGAAGTCATAGTGGAAGAATTACTATTTGTTTAGCAAAATAATCATGATTACGTTGTTGATTGTGGTTGTAATAAGAATTTGGCGTTAAGGTTGCCACCCTCCAGAAACTTGGTTAAAGTTTCATTGCTTTCTGAAATATGTTGTAAAACAACTTCAAAACTTTTTTTTGCAAAGATATTTTATAAATTTTTATATACATAAATGGGTAAAGTCTATTGATGATTTGGTATAAACACCACTGACGTGCAGGCATATACATAAATATGTTTAGCATAACACAGATTTTTCTTTATGTTTAAAAATAATACAAATTATTTAAAATCACTTTCAAATTTAGCAGGGAAGCTAACCACTCAGTCTAGACATACACCCGCTAGCATAGACATCGTTGTAGCGATTTTAAGACTTATTACCGCTTCTTATTTCAAACATTTTTATGTTTTGTACGAAAAGTTATTTTTATTCATTAACAAACTTTTCGATTTGCCAACGAATTCTGTAATTTTCATCAAAAAAGCTTTTAGCTGCAACTTCTCAAAC
Organism: Lypha dubia; assembly: GCA_947311025.1. Classification (NCBI taxonomy): domain Eukaryota; kingdom Metazoa; phylum Arthropoda; class Insecta; order Diptera; family Tachinidae; genus Lypha; species Lypha dubia. The sequence continues at coordinate 64,819,502 of OX371264.1, read as the reverse complement.
TAATGGCATCTAAGTTTTGAAAAAAAAAACAAATTATGTAGCCATGTCACAGAACTTAGTTCCGATCGAAAATTATTGCAATTCCGAAAGTGGAGTTCTTAGAACACAAGTCAAACCACTTTTGAATTTCAAAATGGACCATGAATTGTTCTACTGACTTCAGTTGTAGCAAGCAATAAAAACCATGTATACTTTTAGGAGTGTCAGTATAATAAGCTTTACATATTATTTAAAAAAGCTTAATTTAAGCTTTGCTAGTAAAAACAATTTAAGCAAACGCCTATGGGTGTAAAAAACTTCATCTTTGAAAAATCTAAATACAAAATAAACGGAACCTGAAGACTGTAAATTAAAAACGATCGGAATACAATTACGGAATTGTAACTTGCCCTAAAGTCATACATCAGAAAATTATTATTTTTTTTTTACCTGGTAAAGTTTTTAAATATGTGGCAACAATAATAATATTACAATTTTATTGTAGTTGTTGTAGCAGTAGAAGTAGCTGCAAGTCAAGCTTGTGCTTAATGTTAGTTGTTCGAAAAAAAAACAAACAAGATAAAATAGAACATCAGAAATTCCAAAACAAAAACAAATTAAATAAACAGCTTAAACGTAAACATATGTGCATTAGGAGGGCACCATTTTTATGGGTCGTCTTCTTTTAAGTTGGGGTACAATTTTATAAAAATTATTGTATTTTTTTTAACTGCTGTATATGTGAGCTAATTAAATATGTATGGTTGTAAAATTACAAGATATATGGATTTTTGAATCATATTATTGTTGTCTAAAAGTATAATATGTTTAACTTCAATAACATTATGTTTGCAGTTAATTAAACACTAAGCCAAGTCAAATATTTTGTTTACAGAAGGTATATATTTTTATAATAGTATGGTTGCTGCAACCATGTTTTTTGTTCTTTTCTTGTTCATAAATATGAATGACTAAAAATACAGCAAATTTCTGACTCTGAAAAATTAATGTTCTAAAACTAAAATTTAAAACAAGAGGAGAAACTAAATTCGTTAAGAAAACATGAGTCATATTAATATGTATGTGTGTGTGTGTGAGTATGCAAGATATAATATTTGGCAGTGTGTTAATATATATTTGAATATCATACACATCTCTGTACTTTTATAAAAAGTTAACAATTTCGTTGTGTATTTCTTTTAGCTCACACGTACACACACACTCTCACAAATACTTATAATGCAAATATAATTTTATTCGTATTTATAAATATTTATGCATACATATGTACATTATTTGTACATCATGCTGCACACATATTTACACTTGCATAACTGTACAATGTGAACTCTTTGAACAATTTGACGTTTGAAAAGTCATTCATTTAGCGCGAGTGATGGTTTTACGCAAAAATACCATTTCAAAAACTTAAAGATGAGGTTGATGTACATGATGACGGTGAGGGTTCTGGTATGTGCTATACACATATGCACACACAAGTACACAGCCATAAAACAGCATCAGTGTCAGGCAGGATCTCTTGATGATGATGGTTACAAGATGCAGAAAAGTTTAGAAAAAAATAAAAACAAAACCAAAAAAAAAAACTAATGTATTTCAGTCAACAGAGCGCAACAGTGCATGAAAATATGTTAATGAGTTTTTGCATTAAAATACAGAAACAAAAAGACAAAAGCTTACAAATACGAGCAATGCAACTTAAAAGTTGGGAGCAAGAGAGAGAGAGGTAAAATAAGAACTTAAAAAATCGTTTTATAACTCACTTATACATTTCTCCAGAAAAAAAAGAAAAAGAAAACACGCACACACACACAATTGTACACGCGGCATTCCTCCAGCACATGATGTTTGCAAAATACAAACATTTAGAAAAATAGCAAAAAACAAAACCAAAAAAAAAAAAAACATTAAATTTAAAACATGCAACCAACCACAACAAAACCATCACTAAACTATTCAACTTCTAAAACGAAGAACAATTTTCATTCTACTCGTACAAGTTTTTAGTTGAATTTGGCGGCAGCTTATGCCAAAAGAAGAAAAAGATGCGAGCAAAAGAACTTAAAAAATATTTTGCAACAAAAGGAAAATTGTGTATTAACAATTATTTTGTAAACTGAAAATTACATGTAACATGGTAATATTTTCTACAAATTTCTATGTTATATTCAAATAAGACAGTTCGGCACTAATACAGTGGCAGAGATCTGCACACATGCATACAATTTGTACATGACAGTTAAATTTTATTAATGCAACATGTATGCTTATGTATATGTTCACATGTTAACATTCTTGTATTCTTTTGAGTGTGTGTATTGATGTTAGATTCTGTGTAGTTGTATTTGTATTGGTTGCTTTTAAAGGATTAAATTTCATGGTTGGAACAATCTTTTCATACAATTGTATAGTGGTTGATTTCCTTGCTATGTGGTTTTTGATCTTGCTAAGCGCTTCTCGTTTTTCTTGATTTCTCCTGTAGATTGTGCTTCCTGAAGAGTCTAGTGGTAGTATAACGAAGCTTTTGATTTCATAAGAGCGTTGTAACGTCCGGTGCTGCTTCTTTACAAGTTGATGTATTGTCTGGAACGCCTTTTAATAAAACTCTTTTATTAGGTTCGATCCGGGATTCAACAGTACCAAAAGTACAAGATTTTCTTTCATTTTCCCAACTAAGTTCTCTGGAAATCAGCATTAAAAATATAATAATAAAAAAAAGTACAAATTTGGCCCCATTTTTACCCCTTTAAAAAGTAATCTATATTTTAATCTGGGTCACATTTCTCAAGAAATAAAGTACATAAAGCAAAAAAGTACCAAAAGTAAAAAAGTACGAAAAGTCAAAAAGTATCAAAAGTCAAAAAGTACCATGAGTAAAAAAAGTACCATAACTACCAGTTTTCTTTTTTTCATTTCAGCCTCCTGAATGTATGTTAATTGAAAAGTAGCCTACATTTTAATCTAAAACACATATTATGCGTCTACTAAGTTTCATTGAAATCCTCTAAGCAGTTTTCGCGTTACAGTGGAACAAACATTCAAAATTTTAATATGAAAAGGAATACAAAAATTTCTGTATGCCGATTAACAAATTAAACTATCTGCAGTTCCAAAAGTATTTAAAAGATTTTGAGACTTAATGCCGCACTTCATACTGTTGGTAATTGACAACTTAATTGGGCCAGTTTTCACGATGGCATTTGGCGAGAAATTTAAAAAATTAAATTACACCCTGACGATTGTCAATCGCAATTTACGATTAATAAGAATTGAAACTGTCCTTAAAAAACGGTCCTTTCCAAATGTGTGTTACTTTACGTTACGATCAAGGGTGGTCAGCTTATGCCATCTATTTTGTTCAATATATATTTTTGCTTTAATTTTTATGACACAAAAAAAAAAACATGCTGAAATATTTACACATATACACATACACACACACACATCCAAACATTTACAATCGAACATGTGTTTTAAGTGATTCGATTTTTTTCTATAATTTTATTTATGATCAATAAAAACAAACCGGACACTTTTACTTTTTATGTCATTTTGTTTTTTCTCTTTTTTGAATAATTTCAATCATTTTCCATTTTTCTTTTTGTTTTTTTTTTATGTAAAATCAAATTATTTTAATGAATGGCCTGGTAGAGCAGCCAACAAAATGTTTAATGGTTTTTCAGAGTGTGTCAGGCTTAACACTTTAAACAATGAAAATTGTTTGTATGCTTGGGACTTCAATCATTTTATATACTCGATTCTATACTATAGAAAATTTTATTGATAAAATTCAATAAAGAAATAAAGTGAAAACCATAAAAGATCGAGTGTTTTATTGAATAAATATTGATTATATTCTTTTTTGTTGTTGTTGCATATTATTGAAAGTTATTGTGTTAAAATTTCAATGCAGTGCTTTTAATACAATTAAATACTAAAATTTACAACTATTATGGTTTTATTTTTTGTGTTAAGCCAAAAGTAATTTAAAAAATATTTATCAAAATGTTGCAAAAGCAAATACTTGTGTGTAATTTTAAATATTTTGCTTTTTTAAAAATTTATAAAAAAAATTTCAAAGGACAATAATTGCGTTCTTAACCGGCACACCTGCACTCAAATAAGAAATTTCACTTAAGAAATTCTTTAAAGTTAAATATTTTCATTTTAATAAGAGAAATAATTTTTTTTTTTAATTAGGACCAGCACTCAGGGGATGACCCCTACGTATGCAGTGCATTGTGCCGGAACTTAGAGAGAGGAATAGAGTAGAGAACATAGATGTTGAAAATGTAGAAGGCAGGCATTTTATTAATTGTTTTACTTCGCCGATGTTTCTGCTAACCGACGAACTAGGGCTATGTTGTGTACATTAGCTTTGGAACGTCATTTATCGCTGTCGGAACAGTTTTTTAGTGATCAGTGATATGCCTTCATCACTTAAATAGTCCGACAACAATTAATACAATGTCTCACTCTAATGTACATTAGAGATATTAATGATGTTGATTGACTTGCTCTAGCCGGGGTTTGAACCCAGGCCCCACGTCATTGTTTGCTTACTAGTCAACGCGCTAACCACTTCAGCCAACACCACCCTCTTTAATATTTTTATGTAAAATTAAGAGAAGAGGAGGGCGGAATATAAGAATATCCAATCAGACTGATAGAACGTGTGATTACCGATTTCAAGGTCGCTACACCATCACGTCTCAGATTATTTTTTCAATTATAAGTCTAATCCTGGTGGATGTTACATAGCGTTTACACATGAAAGTAATTGCAAGAAAGTCGCAATACACTCACACTTTTTCACTAACACACTTAAACGTTTTGTACTTTCCACTCAGCTTTCAACGAATTTTTCAAGACAGTAATTTTCTGACACTTTCTGAAAGTAAAATGACAGAACGGGAAACAGTGTTGCCCACTAAACAGACTTGTACACAGTTACAGGATTGTGTTAAACGGATAATTCAACATTTTAGTTATTTTGTACATATATATGAATATAATTATAGTATTTTTCTTTATATATACAAAACTAAACCATTTCATTTGTTTTGTAATAATAAATTCATTAAAAAATTATCAATTGTAATTATTTCCAACTATTGCCCTATTGATGTCTATGTGTATGTATATTGGCAACTCTTTTTATGTAGTACACAAAACGATCAAAATGGAGGAAAAATTAAGTTTACAAAATACTATAAAATTAATTAATTTATACCGGTCATACCCAATATTATGGGATATGAAGAATAAATCATATAGGCGGAACGATTTAAAAAATAAAGCATATGAAAATATTGCAAGTGAAATGTGTATGGTGGCTGAAACAGTGAAGAAGAAAATTCGCTCATTGCGTATCAAGAATAACAATTTTAGCAACCTTTCTCATCGACGACATATTTAAAATGAACTTTCACTTTCCTGTGTAAACAGACAAGAAATTTTCAAGAAAGTCGTCTATTGCATCACAATTTTTATTTATAATACGTATACAGAAATTTCATGAAACTACTTTCATGTGTAAAGGCAGCGTTAATGAGTAAGAATATCAACTACATATGGGTATTTCCACAGAAAGTTTGTCACCAAGCAATTTATGTTCGTTTTTCACATTTCGAGCAAATGATTTGAGTGTAAAATTTGTATGAAAAGCAGCACTTTACTTTGAAATCATTCGTCCGTTTTGTGGAAACAGCACCTGAGTTTTTATTTTAATGTCATGCTGCTAAACTTTTTTCACTCTTTTACTTAATGTAGAGCTAAATACGGCCTACGCCAAGACACAAAAGAGAAAAATTAGCTTCATTGAAAAATGGCGAACGGGACAAAAAGTAGAGCTTTCTGTGGAAATGCCCATATTTAAAAAAGCAAATAATCACAATTATTTCAATCATATGTTTTAGTAATTCAAATCGTATTTCACTTTCGTTTTGGTACGAAAAAGAATTTTTTTTTCGCTACCGAATTCAAAGTCTCTACAAATGTGCCAAATGTTTCATGTAAGCAAGAGTTAGTAGAATCACATAAATCAAGAAAAAACTCTTTCGTACAGTGCAATTTTTAAACACCATAAATGTTTATCAATTTGATTGCCTTGAAGTAGCGAAATTTTTGCAATAAGTATTTTTTTTCATGACTTTAGTGGGGCGGCCATGATTTAGAAAAACTGTCACTGATATTGACACAAAAATAAAGTTTATTTGTTAAAAATTTCCTGCATATTTGGCCCTGAATAATGCCAAAAAGAGAGAAAAGCGAAAAATACGAGTGCAAAGATGTATGCACTATGGGCGATGATAGTAATATTTGCCACAAAATTTGTTTAGTGTTTTGCTCGATACTTTTTGGAATCAGTTTTAATAGTCAAGTTGTTGTCATTTTAAACTTTTTTTCTAAAGTGCTTCTAGTTTTCCACATTAGAAGCTGTGGCTAAAATCTTGGGTGTATCCCCCACCCAAGCACCTAAAATCGGGAATGGTTACTGACTTAATTTTATTACTTCTGTGAAAACAATTTGAAATAATGAAAGAATTCCACCCAAGTCTTAGACGCAGTTGTCCGAAAGTTTGCTAAAAAAAATTTCAATTAAAAATGTTAAAATTTAACCCCACAGTGCTTTACAAATGCAGTTGCTAATAAACCAACAACAACAACAATAGCAATGATAATAATAACTGCAAAATACTGCGAAAGCAAACAACAGCTGCAATAACAACTACAATTGAAAATTAATCCACTAAAAACAAAAGAGTGTCTAAAAATCATTTAAAAACAAGTTAGAAACATTTGTATGGCATCTTCACAAAATGTTCAAGTTCTTTGGCTGCTGTTGTTGTTGTTGTTTGTTTTTCGTACTTTAACCGTTTTTGTTTTGCTGGTCGAAACTCGATTTAATGTAACTAAAAAAAAAAAAAAGAACCGGAAACAAAAGCAGTTACAGCAACAAATTCAAAAGTTTATTTTGAAACAATAGAGCAAGGCTCTCCTTGAAAACTCCAGTGCTTTTTCGCCTGATACGTCTTGTCCTGCCTTGGTGTTTTTGGTATTTAAATCCCGTCACATCTTTCACAAATGGCAGGCAGGCAGGCAGGCAGCATTATTAAAACCATTATGCATTTGTCTGTTGACAAAATTTACTGTCGCGTTATATTTTTTATTAAATGGAAATAAAAAGAACTAAAAACTTTATTCTTGAACACAACAGCAGAGATCTGTGCATTCTCTGCTTCTGCTGCTTTAGCTTTCTCGCTGCCTCTGTTATCACTTTAGTGTCCGGCACACACTCGTTACAAAAAAAAAAAAAAAAAAAAACATTACAATTCATTTTATTTTTTTGCATGGAAAGAGATAAAAAAAAAATCCCCTGCCATCTTTAAAAAAAAGCCAAGAGGACTTTAGAACTGAAAAAGATGTGAAGGATATAAAGTGGAATAAAACTCATGGCGTTAGAAAATATGACAAACTCTTTCATAAAGCAAAGCAAAGCAAAAAAAAAAAAAAAAATGTTTATATAAAAATGTTAAATTTAAATCCGTTTTTTATTTCATACAATTATTCTTAGTTTCTTCTACGTTTGCCTTTTGTCTTGTCTTGTATTTTGTGGTAATTTGTCTTACCAGTAAATGTTATACATGTTAGTTTAACTACAAGAGTTTGTTGTAAGTGTGCTATGCTGGTAGTGGTGGTTTTGGTGGTTGTGTGTGGGATCTACAAATAGGTAAATCTTTAGGACAACTTGAATTTTGATCTCAGCATTAAAAATAGAGTAGAATATAAAATGGAAAAAGGAGCAAAAGAAAAAAAAAAAAAAGATTTTAGAAAGAAATGAAAGTTTTATAAAAAATTACTGCTTAGAAACTCTATACAACTGCGAGCCATTAGAGTTTCACATGCAGATTTGATTTTATCAACATATTACAGTTTCCTCGAAACACTTGAAGAAAATTAAACGATAATTTTTATATAAAGAATAAAACTTTTTCAAACTAAAAGTTTTACAAAAGCCGCAAATTTCGCTCAGTGGATCATCATCATCACCAGACTATGCTTTATTTTCTTTTCCACTCAAAGATATATTTTTAAAATTTTACTATGATTTACTATATTACATATTCATAAAATATACACATTTATATTCCAGAATATCCTCGCATACGTTTGGTTGTGTTTTTTTTTTGTGTGATTTCATAAAACTCGCAACGAATAAGTTTTCTTTTTGAATTGTTTTTTTTTTGTTTGTTAGAATTTCTACTTTGAAAGTATCATCCATATACCGAATTCAGACATCTTAATGTGGCCACTTAAAATAGTTTATGTGCAATTGGGGGGCACAGAAAAGGAACAAAAAAACAAAAAAAAAAAAAAACAGAAGGGCAATTTTAAACAGAAGGACAGTTGTTAGTCGCATTCGTATTCAAAATCAAGTTTTCAAAAATAGTTTATTTAAAAAGTTTTCGTTAAAGAAACTAAAAAATAGGAAAAAAAAAATTTCATATAAATTGAAATAAATTTGTTGGCAAATACAATAAAAGAAATAAAAAAAAGAGAGAAAACTTAAGAGTATTGAAATTTATATTGTTTGTTTTGTTTAAAAAAAAAAAAATATTTTAAAATCATCGTAAATGCTGGGTTTTGATGTAAAAGTGAGCTTATGATTAATATTTTACTTGTGATTTAATAAAAAAAACGTATCTCTAATAAGGATTAACATGGGATTTCTTTTTTTTATTAACTTCTCTAAAGCATATGAAGTAACAATAGTAGTCAGGAAGGTGACTGATTTTGGTAATAAAAATCAATTATTTCGCACTTAAAAATATGCGTATGATTGATATTTAATTTTGGATTATACATAGACAACTTTTACGACATAAGTTGTATATTTAGCATATTATTCCATCTCGTCTCGGATGTTTGTCTTTAATGATGTTTGTTTTACTTTGTGTTAAATGCATATAAACTTAAAAAATATACGAAGAAGTGATCAGACGTCTTATGCATGCTCACAAACTAAACTATATTGTATACTGTTATTTAGGAAATACTTACCCTTTGTGTTCATTCAATAAACACTTCAATATTTCGCTTACTTCATGTACAAATGCAGGCATTAACTCCACAAACCGGGTAATACTTTTGAAAACGTCTACAAGGATCGTATATAAGATGGTTTGCATTACTGCCTTACATGTGTGCATCGAATCATCACTTTTGTGATCGCAAATAGAAAAAAAAAAAATCAGGAGTTAGCAGAGTTATGCACCAGCATAGAAACATACATATGCTAACCAGCAAAGACATACAAAATTTCGTTTTTAGGTCTTATTAGACTTTTTCATTTGTAGACCGCATTAAAAATGTACGACGATTTTTATTTGTAAAATTTAGTCTTCTTTCAATCAGATAGTACCGACATACACTAGTATACACAACCCTAAACACACTAGTCAGCCACTGGTATTACATTTTTTCTTGAAGTCCGCATATCAAAGGTGGTCGCATTCACAACGAAGGATAAAGAAATTCATCCCCATAAGCTTCTTCGCCTTAAAATTACTATCAGCACTTAGCACGAACATACACCAGTTAGTGTAGAGACGTACTATTTAGATAGTATAGACATCCACTACATATATGCAAATACGGGATATGTCGGTCCATTATTGGAACGTAAGTATTTATTACGCCGGCTTTAACATTAAAGTGGTTGTAACTACGGCTTAACAAAATGTTTTAAAGAAGGCATTTAAAAACAGTTTTCTTCAATAGCTGAAAAATTTTGCTTTTTTCACATCTGTCTTCATATCAATGCAGGAACGATATGACATTTATGTGTTCTTACTTCTTTCCAATATTTATGCGATTATGTTCTCAATATTCTCAAGACACCTCATCTTCAACATTATCTCGAATATTATTAATAAAATATTTTTCCTTTCGTAAAAAGAAAAAAAATCATGTAAACTGAGAAATGACTAAGTGGAATTTTTAGCAATTAATTTCTTTTATAATATGTAAATTTTTTAACACTTACTCAAGTACTATAAACTTTGCATTTTTCTCGTTTTACTTTTTCAAAACACTACAACACTACAGAACAACACCTTATTTATAATTTTTAGTTAAAGAAAAAGAAGAAAAAGCAAAATGGAAAAATCGAGTACTGGTGCTGCTCTACGAGCACCTGCCAACCCACCCATAGCATCTTTAAGAATCATCTCAAATAACACTTTGCTTTTCATCATCAAAATAAATATTTTTTGTTTTTTTTTTTTTGCGCGTTAAACTAAAATAAGCAGCACCATCGACATATCAACGTATTAAGTAAAATTACATTGATGATGTGTTGCTTAAAATAAATATAAAAAATAAAAGAATTTAGTAAATACAAGCTGCTTTTAGTGAATGCTTACACGCACACACACACATATTGATATATGTATGTGTGTACTTGCAACTAGATGTTCTACCAAAAACATAGACATCATCATGCCATTAAAGTGCTTTTCGACACAACAGAGTAACAGATATAATACTTTGCTAGAAATCAAATCGATGAATACAATCACAAATTACATTGAATCTATTAACGGCTGCATTGTTTCAATTAACTTATCTACTAAATTTTTGCAACAATCTCGTATTAGATAAACATTTGTTAAACTAGATTATTTTGGCGACTTTAAAAGAGAGGCTTCAATTCGTTTGCATTATTTTGAGGTTTCCTTCAAGGACACATATGAAAAGTATCCTGACAGCTGAGTCGCATAGTTTGAAATTTTGTTACTAGGATTTTTTTGCACTACCAGTTATTTAGTCTTGTGCAATAATAGTTAATTATAAAATTGTCTGAATTATTATTATTTACTCTGTTCGATTTAATGCACTATATATAAATAATTTTTTTTCGTGTTAACAGCAACTAAGTGCATCTGACATTAAGTTCATGACTTTTCTTTCATTTTATCGTTGTATTAAATATAAGCAAAAATGGCATAATAAACTACATTTAAATGCAAAGATATTTTGTTTTTTCTTCACATAATTTCTCATCGTTATGCAGACACAATTTCTAAAATGAAATTAAATTGCACTTTAACATCAACATCAGGCATAATTAAACTAATTTACAAAGTATAAGAATATTAGCAAAGTTTGTTAAATGAGAACAATTTTGGGGCTAGAAAATGTATAGGTGGAGAGGGGAGGTAAGTAACCCTTCTCTAATGAACCTGCAAGAATTCTAGCTAAAAAAAAAACATACTAAAACTCTTAAATATTTTTATAGTATCCTTGAATTTTAAATTAAATAGAATCATTTACAGAGAATATATCTATAAATTTTATTACAAAATAACCTTTTATAAATTATGTCCCTTGAAAAATCTTCTTCCAATACATTAGAGTTAGAATTAATAAACATTTCCTGTGTTGTTGTGTATTTAAAACAAAATATTATTTTCAAGGACTAGTAGTAGTGTGTAACATTTAAGAACATCAGAACAGGAAACCAGTATGAAAATCATTCACTTAACTTTTAATTACATTTACCGTTTAAGTTACACTTTGTCTATGTGCATTCATCCTTCACATAAATCGTATCATCGTCATAGTCATTATCACAGTTGCAGTCACTGAAACAGTCATCGTCATCATAGTCGTCATCGACATCATCGTCATCATCATCATCATCATAATTCCGACTCACATTCTCATCGCCACCGCATTCATTTACCGTTTATATTTCCTATTTATTGGATGTATGTTGTTGGCATGTTAGTGTAGAGCATATGTGTAAGTATGTGTGTGTGAGTATGTGCATGTGTTTCAATTTGTATGTGAAAACATTTTTGGTTGGCAAAATCACACAAATTTTGAATAAAGCAGAAAATGGATTAAAAAAAACATTGGAAAAATAATAAAATCCCTGCATAAGAGACAGCTTTAGTGAGTATGAATGGGTATACGCCAGTGTGTGTGTGTTTGATGGTTTGTGGCTGATGTTGATTATAAATGTATGACAAGCAGTTTGTGCCTGAATTGGATGAGTGAGGCAGCCAGCGAATATTTGTCAAAAAAGACACAGCTGGTTTTTTGGGGTCTTACCCCATAAATATGGATGCGATGCCATTTTATTATTAAGAAGATGCATACAAAACGAAGTTGTCGTCTACCTTTTGAGCGTATTATTAATATTTTACTCACAATAATTACGTTTTTCATGTTTAATAGGAAATATTTTAAAAGTAAAACAAATTGCGAACATGTTGGCATACAACATGTACGAGTATTTGTTGTATACGTTGTCGTATGTAATGCGACTTTATTGTTTATCAAGCTTAATTTATTAATTAAAAAAGAAAGAAGGAGTTTTATATTTATTTGGCATTGAAGGAAAAATTACTTTTGTTTTTTATTTATTTTTTACTATGAGCAATAAATCGAAAGTATATGTGTGTATGTGTCATATACATACTCGTATGTGAGAACGGTACCCACAAGAAATACTAAAAATTAATCAAATCTTCAAATTAAAGGGTATCCCAAGACGATCAACGTACATATATTGGAATTGTCATATAGTGAACCGTAATTTATGGCTACTTAGACCTGAAGTTTTCACAGAATATCTGTAACAAATTTTCCTACAAGAAATGCTAAAAATTTTCTAAAATTAAAAATTAAAGGGTATGCCAAATTGAGCAATATTAAGTTATCTGAAAATTGTAATCTGTATACTTTATTGAAATACATATATGTATGTAGCAATGACCCCTAGCAGAATGAATGTTATCCAAACCTTAAAAATTAAAGGGTGTGTCAAATTGAGCAACGTATGTAATATTGAAATTGTAATATAGTCCCCCTAATATATGGATAATAAAAATTTTATTTATTCAATGTAATAATATATAGACTATTTGAAGTAACAAGTAATTCAATTTAATGGATATTAAAATTAAAGGGTTTGCTACGAGGACGGATTGATATTGAAGCTACCTACCTACTAGATGGCAGCACAAACACAAAAACTTTACTTTTTTTAGAAATTGCGATCTGTCAAACGTCAGCTGCTAAAATTTCACCTAATTTCATGGATTAGTTTATTTGTTGTAGTCGTTTGAAGTAAGCAACTTTTGGGAAAACGACGAAAGAGAAAAAAGAAAAGCACGATAAACATTACGATGAGTCTGCTCCGTCAGATTACATGGTAAAATATTGGATTGCTGAATATAAACGCGGCCGAACAAGCACTGCAACAATACCATCAACAGGAATGCCAAAAGAGGTGGTTACTGAAGAAAATATCAAGAAAATCCTCGATATCGTTATGAATGATCGCCGAGTCAAGTTACATGAGATTGTTGAAATGGTAAACATATCATATGAACGTGTGTTCAACATTTTGCATGAAAATTTGCATATGAAAAAGCTATTGGCAAGATGTTTGCCGCGTTTGCTCAGTGTCGAAGAAAAACCAGTTCGACAGACCCCTTCACAGCGGTGTTTGGACATGATAAAGCGTCGATTAATAACTGTTGATGAAACGTGGGTCCGCCACTACTCACCTGAAAATCAATAAAAAAAAAACGAAACAATGGGTGGAAGCTGCTGGTAGTGCTCCGAAGAAGGCGATGACAGTGAAATCGGCTGGCAAGGTTATGGCCACTGTGTTTTGGGATGCACAAAGGAAAGGATCCACAATCACAGGAAAGTATTATCGTGCATTATTGGATCAATTGATTGATGCAATAAAGAAAAAAGTGCTCTTTCTTCAAGAGAACGCACCGGTTCACACAGCATTAGATACGATGCTAAAATTACGTGAAATACACTTCGAATTGGTTGGTCATCCACCTTATAATCCAGATTTAGCTCTTACTGATTTTTTCCTGTTTCAAAACTTGAAAAAATGTCTCGCAGGAAAACGAAAAAGTGATTACCGAAACAAACGCGTATTTTGAGGGGTTCCCGAAATCGATTATGCAGATGGTATAAAAAAGTTGAAGTATCGTCTTACTAAGTGTGTTGAGCTAAAAGGAGACTATGTTGAGAAATAAATGGTTTTTGAAAAAAATAATATTTTTTTTCCTACTTAAGTAGCCTCAATATCAATCCGCCCTCGTATGAGATTGTGGAATTTTAGTAATAAATTGTATATTGAAAATAGTAAGATGCAAACTCTTCAATATTTTTCACACTTCGTATGGGATTTTATAACGGCAAATACTAAAGAACAAATTTAGTAATTTTTTTTAAAATTCACTACATTATTTTTTAGATTTTTAATTCATTAGAATTTAATTATGTATCAGTTTATTTGTATATTTTCTTTGTACTTCCTTTAAATTTTAACATCTTTTTTTGTAAGAAAGAACAAACCCAAAAAAAATCTTTGAAATTGTTTAGAAATTTTACTAAAAACTGCCTAAATTTCTTTTGATTTATTGCGAGTTTTTTTATTGTTTAAATAATTTTTTTTATTAATTTTTAATTGTCAATGCATATTTTTGCATATTTCCAAGACATATTCTAATATTTTTGCTGCATATTTTGTCTGTGTTTTTTTTTTTAAATTGTAAAATATACTTTTGTTAAAATTAACAACAAAAACAAGTTTTGTGTTAAAAAAATTTAAAAAAATTTTAAAATTAGAAATTTTTTTCATTAGGGTGGTGTTGGCTGAAGTGGTTAGCGCGTTGACTACTAAGCAAACAATGACGTGGAGCCTGGGTTCAAACCCAGGCCAGAGCAAGTCAATCAACATCATTAATTTATGTAATGTACAATAGTGAGACATTGTATTAATTGTTGTCGGACTATTTAAGTGATGAAGGCATAGCACTGGTCACTAAAAACTGTTCCGACAGCGATTGATGATGTTCCAAGCTAATGTACACAACATCGCCCTCCTTCGTCGGTTAGCAGAAACATCGGCGAAGTAAAAACAATTAATAAAATGTCTGCCAATACAGCTTAACAAAGTTAATGCGTCTACCTAACACCGGAGACGCCTCAACACTGCTATAAAAAATAACATAACGCGCAAAGCAGAGTTGTAAAAGAGTTAAGCCTTCTACATTTTCAACATCTATCTTCTCTACTCTATCCCTCTCTCTGAGTTCCGGCACAATGCACTGCATACGTAGGGGTCATCCCCTGAGTGCTGGTCCTAATTAAAAAAAAAAAAAAAAAAAAAAATTAACGATTTAAAACTATTTAAGGATCTTGCTCTCTAAAATTTTATATTTGGATTGCTTAATCGACTCTAATCATCCTATAACTAGTCAAAATTACACTCATGAAAATTATACTGATGAAAATTACACTCATGAAAATTACAAAGGAAGTAATTTTTTTGTCCTTGTAAATGCATAATTTTGGGACCACATTTAAAATTATTTAAATTTTATTTTAAATATAGTTTTAAAGGCATATATTCGGTTTCCCTGGCTATAAATCATCTGTGAGACATATTTTACTAATTAACATCATACACCGCAGAATATTCCTCTTTTCCTTGGAAATTATGGTACAGTCAATGAATGACTTGTAAATTTTAGGTTGAGCAGCAATAGTTTAAATCTTTCTTTATTTCAAATACGAACTAACACTGAACGTATTCAAAGCTTTTCCGAGCTTAAAGGAGCTACCACATTCTGATGGCAGGGTTAGAACTCAGTTTTTGCCTCTCACCCGTAGCGAGCAGTCACGTTTTATTTTACCTTTTATTCAGTTAAATTCTCACAATGAATTATTTTAAAAATTACTTCAATTAGATTGAACTGAAATTAGAACAAAAGGAAATTTTTATCTGTCATAATGTATTTATTAGCATTCAGAAGCATTTTGTTTTTTCTATAAAACACTCATATAAATTTATTACACTTGACAAAAAAAAAGAGAACATACTCAATATGACCTTTATGTAAATACTTTTGTAGCAGCTTAATTTAATTATAGTTTAACTTTAAATAAGTTTTTTTTTCTAGTACGTCCTTTATGCCATAAACAATTTCTGCCATACACTTAAAGCAAAAACAATAACTAAAATTTTTTGTTTAAAATATACTGTTAAAAGTACATGTGTATGTATGTGTGTGTATATGTGGTGTGTGTGTGTGTTTATAATGCCCTATAAAATGATTAGTGGGTATGTGTGCTTTTAATTTAATTAATCTACTATTTCCTGAACATATAGAGACCATTAAATAAACTATTAATTGCATTTGCCTGACACAACAACGAAAAAAAAACAAAAATTTAAAAAATTGGGTTAATATAAATACAGACAGTCACACACACGCACACACAGCCTTAAACAATTCTGTACAATTTGTAGAGGTCATAAAGTTAGAGTGTTTGTGGGCGGGAGAGAAGGTGTATGTGTGTGTGCACTTAAAAACCAACTATTTGATGGCCATTTAAAGTTTTTCTGGTATTTGAAAAATAAATTACATTATGCGAGGTGTTAATAATGCAATTTAAGTTATTTCCATTGTTGTTGCTGGCTTTGTGCATACCAACAGCATTTAGATCATCTAAAAAAAAAAAGAACAACTAAAACTTATGTTGGAACTGAAAACGAATTCTATCTTTCCATATTTCGTGGCAGCATTTAGAGATGCGACCAAAAAAAAAAAAAAAAAGGCAAAAAACCACAATTGTTGTACAATCCCAACTTTTTCTTTTTGCAATGATCTTTTAGTTTTGTAACCCCTTCTCATGTTTAATTTCGCAAATACATTGAAGAGTGAACAGAAAAACACTGTGAATTGTTCGCACAGTGGTGAGTTTTTGCGAATATACGATATATAGAATGATTTAAATGAAGAGAAAAAAATGAATAAAAAACCAAGCAAACGCATGGCATACAGATCGGTACTGAATATCAGCATATTTTTCAGGTTTCAAAAAATTTCCAACTTTGCCATTAGCAGTACTTCTAATTTATGTGGATGATAATTATGGTACCAAAAAAATGTTTACTGATATTTCAGTAAACGAGCCCATAGTTTGTTTTATTCCATAAAGGCACAACATTTGTATGCGTGGAATATTTTAACAAAACACTTCAACATACACGTATCCCTTCAGGAAGGAGTAGATAGTGATTGTTTCTAAACCAATTTTTATTTTATTTTAGCCAACTTCTTTCCCAACACTTGTTTGTGTTTCTGCTGTGACCTGCCTGCTCTTCACTATTTCACTGCTTTTATCAATTTAAGCTACAGTGCTGCTCATTAATTCAAATTCTGGCTTTCGAATGCAAGTGATGATGAAGTGGGTGGGGGCGGTTGGGTGTCCGTGGTTGCTTCTTTCTACTGTTCGTACTTCTTCATTTTTAGATAAACGGCTTTTGTGCTATGAAATAGTCTAGTATCTATATGCCTTTTTGATTGTCTGCTTGTACTATCTGCCATTCTATGTTCCGTTGTTCTTTGTACTATTTTTTTTTTTTTTTGATTATTTTATGTGTTATTTGTTGTGCTGCTCACTCAGGCTCCATCCAGCAAGATTTTCGTTTTTACATCCGTTTTCATTCTTTGGTTAACATTTTTGCTTAGAACCGACGTTATTTTAGTTTATTTTTGTACTGACTTTTTTTGTTTCTAGTCTATTTTTTGTGTGTGCTTTCAAGGCTTTCTAGTGCTTAATCCTTTTTGTATAACAAGAAATTATTTTAGGTTTGTGCCATACTTTAACTACATACAAATACAAATAAGAATTGCTTTTTTAAGGAGTGTTCCATATAAAGTGGGGTTTAACGTAATTATTCTTTTTTCTTTTTAATTTATAGTTGTTTTTTTAAATCAACTAAAATTCTATTAAATAATTGATATTTTACAGAAATTACATTATGGAGAATAATACGTTAAAAAAAAACACTTTCCGATAAAAGTTAATTACATTTTTATTAGTAAAATTTAAAAAAGGGAATTTTCTATGGAAGTACATTTTTAAGAAACATTTTTATAAAATGTACCTTTTTTAAAATGTACCTTTTTTACAAAAGATTCTTTTTATGAAAGTGTTTTATTATAAAAATACCTTTGCGAAAATCCAATGTTGCTAAAAAGTACATAACAAATTACTTTTTCTAAAACACCTTCATATAAAATTACATTTGTAAAAAAATCTCTCTAAAATCGATCCATTCAAAAAGTACTTTTTCGTAAAAATACATATATAATACTTTAAAAAATTAAGAATAATTAATTATAAAGTTCCTTCTCAAAGAAGTAAATTCGTTTAAATATATACGAGTATATAAAATCAATTTCTAAATAATGACTCTTTTTATAAAAGTTTCTTTGCTAAAAAAATATTTTTGTAAGAACCCATATAAGTACCTCTCAAACAAGACTACAGCTACAAACAGCACCCTTTTTTTATACATAAAGTATCATATTAAAAGTACCTCCTCAAAGTACAGATTTTAACAGCACCTTTTGTACATATACTTTTTAAGAAAGTACCATATTAAAAGTAACTCCTCGAAAAAGTACTTTTTTTCAACATATGTGTATCTATGTATAGTTCTCATAAAATGTTTTCTTAAAAGTATATTTGCTTAAATAATATTTTTCTCAAAAACAGCTATTTGTAAAAGTACTTTTTCAGATATTATTAACAGTACCTTTTTAAAAAAAAGTACCTTTTTAATAAAGTATCTTCCTAAAAGAGCTACTTTATTTCTTAATATGCTTTTGAAAAAACTCTTTCATAAAATTTAATTTTTTTAAAAGTTCTTTTGCTAAGAATATCTTTTTAAGAGAGTACCGATCTTAAAATTGTGCCTTCTTTAGTAGTAGTAGCTTTGCTGAAGAAGTACCAATTAAAAAAGTTCCTTTCCAAAAAAGTACCCTTTTTAGAAGATTTTATTTTATATAAACACCTCATTGTCAAATTACCTTTGAGCAGTGGGTATCATTTTAAATTGTACCTTCCTTCGGATGTACCTTTTTGTAAAAGTAACTTATTATTTAAATATCTTTATTAAAATAGCATTTTTTTAAAAGAGTGTCTATTTTATAAATAAATTTTCTGAAAAGTGAACATAAGTGACTTTTTTTTTGATAGTGTTTCCAAAACTTATGGTGTTTTCTTTTCTACACACAAAATGGCAAACTTTAGAAAGAAACATGTTTTAAATGTCTTGCCAACCCTGTAATAATGGAATTTCTTATTTCACTAGAACAAAACACAATTAATGACAAAGTGGAGGGCCCTGTTTTTAACAGCTGACAGCTAGGTTTTACAGGGCACTATAAACACTATCGATTTTTACGGAGCAAAAAGTGCAATGCCTTCCACCAATAGTGAGAAATCAAACACACCACCCTTTTAGATAGCAAATCGTTTTTAAGAAACGAATACCAAAGTACACTTTCTGCTTGGAGATGTACCATTTTTTTGTAGAAAAGAAAACACAATAAAATATATATTTTGTTTTAGAAAAGCACCTTTCGTAAGAAAAAAGTATAAAAGAAGGTACATATTTTTGTAAAACATTTATTTAATAAAAGCTAACGTGCTTGCTCCCTAAGAACTCCAACTCCATTAAAAATAATTTATTAAAGTTTGAGAATTATGGAAAAAAATAACATCCTCAAATCTCATCGTTATATGAAATATCCTCTTTTAATCTATTGTGACTCGATTATTTGTATGCCACTCGTTCTGCTGTGGTTTCTTTTCATGGTATTCAATTTAAAAGAATTTACACTCTCTTGATGTTGCTGTTGTTGTGTTGTTTTTGTTGTTGTTGTTCTCGAGGTACGGATGAACGTTAAATGAATGTCGTAATTGCATGTTTGCTGCTTGTTCGCCCGTCCATCCATCCGTCCATTCATCTATGCAGCCAGTGGTCCGTCCGTCTGTCCTCTTCTTGTTACTTACATACATTTTACATTTTATTTTAATTCTTGTCCTTCAGTCCTTTAGTAAATGTAAATGTTGGAGTATTTGCTTATATGTATATGAATGTGTGTGTATGTGTGTGCTTGCAATTATTTAACAGAATTTCTTATTTCATTTGAATTTTTTGTTTGTTTGTGTTTTATCACTCATTTATTTTGTAAAATTTTCCATATATTTACTTTTTTTTATGAATTTTCGGACTTGTTCTTCTTTCTTTCTTCTTTATTTATTTTTTAAAATTTTTTTCTTCTCAATTTTTTTATATTTCGTTACGGATATTCTAGCTTCCGAGGATAATTAATTCAAGTACTCGTCTGTTTTAAACGACTTACATGTAGGATTACAATTAGACAATCTTGTTCGTTTACAATATTTACAAATGGATGGCATTGTGGTTAAACATTTCGTTCTTCATTTTTTCTTCTCTTAACCAATAAAAAAAAAACGACAGTAAAAGCGGCTACAGCAACAGCAGCAGCAGCTGCCATGCAAACAGAGTCTGAGAAGGTGTTCAGTTTAACAAGGATGCTGCATCTTTTTCGTTTCTAGTACATTTTGTTTCTTCCTGCGACAGTTGGCTGGTATGGTACGGTTACGTTACAAGCAGGATTTTATCTGTTTGCATATTCATATACGAATACACTCTTATGCATTTGTTATCTTCATGCATTTTTGCTCGCTCGTATCGCTGTCTTCTCTTTAGTCGTTTTAGATATTTCTATTTTTTTTTTTTGTTTAATTTGCTCAATGGTTAAAGCAAAGAATTAGCACATTTTCCTGATTTCCTGTACCAAACTAAATTAAAAATAGAAAGAAAAAAAAAGCATGGTCTTTTGTACATATAAAACATTATACAGAGCAACGAAGAAAAAAAATTTATATAAAAAATTTATGTAAAAATGCAAATTTTTATGTAATTCATTGTTTGCTGCATATATGAGCAAAAAAAAAATATCAATTGTTTAAACAAACATACACACAAAATCATGTGATTATTTTTGCTAAAACGTAAAAGAAAACTAAAAAATAAAATATTGTTATCTCAAGTAGTGCGAGTGTTGAATAGCAATCAGAAGATTTGGGTTTAATGTTTCTTTTTTTTGTACATTCTGTTGAAAAGGTTAAGTGCAATTTTAAATTAATACACATTAAATTTTTGGTTATAGTAAATCATTTCAGCAATGCTTTGTTTATAATACGAACGGCATCAAAATTATTTAGACTGTATTGCAATAATTATGTGGCCACTTGAAATCGTGTTCTTAAAAAATTTTCAATCGTATAAATTTTTGTCACATTTAATTAAAATTTGATAATTTTTAACAAGAATATGGTTATGTTTAACAAAATTATGATTAGATTTGGGAATAATATGTTTGGAAAAGCGCAAGATGTTACACATATGTAAACATTATAATGGTTTTGCATGCGTTCATAAAATACTTAGAACAATTTTATTTCCATAAAAATTTTGAATCGATTACATTAATAAATATATAAACCCATTATACAATTTTGATCTTAGATAATGGTTGCCATATTCAGGTATATACGTGTGGAGCTCTAATGGCGTCTACTTTTCAATCATCATGGTTGCATTATTTTAGTTTTTCTTATTGTGTTGCTTTTCTAAGCTTCTTTGCTGGTTTTTATTTTTGAATTTTCTAATTCTCATATAGTATTCAGAGTTTCTATAATTTATAAAAGGGGTTGAAAAGTTTTAAAATATTGCAGTATAAGAATCGCCAGCTAAACATTGGTACATATGAGGCCCTTAGAGCAATAGTGGCCAAATTCACTATCATACCCAATGGAGCTAAATAATATTTTTTTAAGAGTACAAATGACATTTTCTGGAGTCCAAGGTGTTGTCACTTAATGGAAATAATGTGAAGAATTTTATCAAACACAGTAACATCGCTATGCGTTTTTGGGACGAAAAATTACAAATTCAGTATTTCTGTATATTTTGGTTTAGGCCACTATTTTTCACGTAGCCTCATATAAGAGCGAGGTTGTAAAGCCCACAAAATAACCAGGTTTTATGAAAGAACAATTTTTATGCGTGTGAAAATGAATGAATAATTTCAGTACATATTTTACCAACTTGAATTCGAGTAACCTGTATTCGAATAATATTTATTCGAATAAGTTTAGGCATATAACTTTTACTATAATAAAATAAGTTAATTTTTGATAATTTATTCGAATAAATTATTATGTTTATATTATTATTATTACGAATAAACGCGATTATTATCTTAACTATCTTAGGGTCAACGTCGATTCAATTGATGTGAATAACCCTAACATAGACAGGAAGGCAACAATACGTCAAAATTGCAAAGTAGACTAATTTGAATATAACGGAATATATGAGTGTTTGTTGAATAGTAGTAGTGAGCAATCAGAAATGGAGTATTTCGTACTAACAAAAAATTGTTTCAGCATTTAAAAATGATATAAAAAAGAATTATAATAATTCTCTCACAGCTAATTTTATGCAGCAGAAAAAGATATTTAATTTTCCATTTTTAAAGAAATTTTCGAAAAGATGTACCTTCATACAGTGGCTCCAGCTTGTTACAACTAGCCTCGTTATATTTTTGTATATTTATTTATATTAATATAACGGGTCCGCCATTTAACGTTTTTTTTCAACTAGTGCTTATTTCGTGAATGGTAACACTAAGTGTCTGATTTGACAGATAATTAGTTTTATCCTTCCGCTGAACGAATGTGGTTGACCATCCAATACGTTTTCGCTTCGCTAAGTGGGCCTGCGATCGACTTACAGAATATGCCGAATTTGCCAAAAAAAGCATCTTTTCAGATGAAGCTCATTTTGATCTTGGCGGCTATGTAAACAAGCAAAATTGTCGCATTTGGGGCACAGAAAACCCGCACGCATACATTGAAAAACCGACGCACCCAAAACGAGTCACTGTTTGGTGCGGAGTTTGGTCCAGAGGCATAATTGGGCCATTTTTCTTCGAAAATGAGCAATGAGTGGCCGTTACAGTCAATGGCGATCGTTATCGGGCCATGTTAAAGAATTTTTGTTTACAAAAATTGAAGAGGAGGATTTTTGCAACATTTGGTTTCAACAGGACGGCGCTACGTGCTGTTGAGCCGAAGCTACACTCGATGTTTTGCGCCCTGTTTTTGAAGATCGCATTATCAGCCGCAGAGCTGACGTCGTTTGGCCACCTCGGAGCTGCGTTTTGACACCGTTGGACTATTATTTGTAGGGTGCCGTCAAAGATAAGTGTTACGCCGACAAGCCAGAGACAATTGACGCTTTAAAGGACAATATTCGTGAAGCCATTGGTGAAATACAGCTGCACACAATCGATAATGTGCTTAAAAATTTTACCGATCGTGTAGGCCAGCCGAGGCAGCCATTTGAATGAAATTATTTATCATTATTAACCGGAAGGATTGTGCTTTCAAATAAAAGAAAATTTGAAGAAATTTGAGAAAATATTCAGCAGTTTTTTTATAGCATTTAAAAAAAAAAAAAAGTTATCTGGCGGACCCTTTATTATTTCTGTTTAGAGTCCTCAAAACAGGCCCTGCGATATTTCCCGCTGAATGAGAATAAACAATTATATTTTACGATCGCAAAATAAAAGAGCGTAAGCGTACATGTGAGTTTTGTTTCCATATTTGCGTATGGCGATGACATCACTTTCTCATATACTGCTTTTGAATCATAGCCTGACGTATTATGTACACGTTTCAATGATATTCGATTAATTTATGTGGCAATAATATTTTATATATTTTCTTGGCACTAATTATCCAAATCCAATTTTTTGTTAAAGTAAATGAGTCTACTTCCAATGTACATACATCATTATCTGACGAGCTACATTTACATACTTTTAAGTCATTATTAAAATAATCGTTATTCTATACATGAATGAATGCAGTGTTTTTAAATTACATTTACTAAATTATCGTTATTATTTGCAGCAAAAAAAAATTTGCAATTAAACACTTTTTTCTGCAATACTACAACATATTTTTCTGCTTTCTCCCCAGTCCTCAATATATATTTAAAGAATATCTTATAAATCTTTAAACACCAAAAACACATTTTAAAACACAGATTGTAATTGTTTTGATATTATATGCGACAACTTGAAACAGTTGAACAAAAAAAATAACAAATACAACAGAAAAGAAACAATATGTAACAGTTGTCTGCCAAAACGACATGTGCAACCGTTAGATTAATAAATAGTAAAGAATATAGCAAACAAAAAAAAAAGGAAAGAAAAAAATGGACAAAAACTAAACATACGGAAATCAACGAGAAACTAGTTCAACGAGTTTCGTAGACAAAGATGGCGTTTATTTGTGTTTTGTATAAAATTAAATACAGTCTCATATGGTCACTTAAGTACAAATACTTAAACATAAAGACATGTACCCTTGAATATACAGTTATTCGAAAGTTTTTCTTAAATAATAATCTCCTCATTTCAAGATATCGAAGGACATATACAGCTAAACACATGCACTCTCACACGCACACACACACACTTGAACATTAAGTTACAGATTCTAAATTCTGTTTCTAAAATATTTTTCTTTTCTTTTATCGTATAAATTCATATTTATACTGTTGATATTTATTTATGGATATGTGTGTTTGTGCTTGAGTAGCTTTTATTTTATTTTACTTTATTTTGTTGTTGTTTTTGTTTTTTTTTTTGTTGTGGCTGTTGTGGCCGCTGTGTTCGTATATCAAAAATAGCCAACACTTAATATCCTTTTTATTGTCGCATTCCTATGACTTGTTTATATATTCTCGACTCTTTCTTGTTTTATTTGTTTGTAAATAATACATTGATTTAGGGAAATAATCAGGACTTGAGAAAAAGTAGTAGTAGTCAGTAGTATCAAGTAGGGCTGAAATACGTGTAATAAATATTTAATCCCTCTGCCGATCATATGAATTTCAGACTTATGTTCGGCTGGGCTGTCTCAGGATGTCGAAAGTTCGCTGAATTTTTTATGAGAAATTGCAACTACTAACAAAGAATTTTATTTATCCTTTTATTCATTTACTTACTTATCCAATCAATAAATAGAGTTTGTTGAGAGTGGAGAGTTGTTTTAATTTTAGAATTCCAGCCTTTTCGTTTGCACGACATCGTGACACTGCATGATATTCTTTAGAAAATATTTCATATCATACCATTTTAGGCTTAACAGTGATATATAAGTGTTTTTAATTTATTTATGCACATCTTATATTATATGTTATATTGTAAGCATAAACGAAAATTTAAATCTGCAAAAACCTAATATAAATATGGATGATCTTTAAGGAGAAATTGCATCTTTAAACAAAATTTATGATCAGATATACAGTTCTGAAGGTTTTGCGGAATTATCTACAGCAAGTAAATGGCAGCTATTATTTAATAAGACTGATGATAATTTATCAAATTTGTATAAAGTAATTTCATTTTTAATTTCTATTCCTGCCACGTCAGCATTCACGGAGAAAGTTTTGTCTGTAATGAAGAGCAAATGGCGAGACGAAAGAAACAAAGCGTCTCTGAATCTAATAAAAAATGAATTAATTATTTACTTTAATTTAAATATGATCATTATTTGATAGAACTTGCGAAAAGCAATAAAAAATACCTTTTCAAATATAACAATAAAGAAAAATAAGTTGTACTTTATTTTTATACTGTGTACTTTCTTCCTAAAGGCCCAACCATAATATGCATAAGCTGGCTTAAGCTAATGTCAAAATTGAACGAAAAGTCTGTCAAATGCTTAAGGAAATTTGCAGAGACTTTTAGGTGGCTATAATGTACTTATGCGACTTAAAATTTAAGTAGTCATAGTTGCACACATATGTAGCATAAATAATTTTTCGAAAAATTTGTATCTTCTTATTTATCCTAAACAAATTGAGTCTTGTACTCAAATGTATATAAAACGATTGTAATTAAAAAAAAATATGCTAAAATATACGTATGTATATTATTATTTTTACTAATAATAAGAAAAGATACAACCGAAATTATGTACTTTGTAGTATTTATTTTATTTAAGGGCAAAAGAACTAAAATATACATTAGTGGAAATAAAATATGTTAAATTAAATATATGAAATGTCACTTTCGTGTACAGACACTTCTTTTCTTCCACATTTTCTATTAAATTTTATATGTAAACTATTTCGTCTTCTTTTTCCATTTTCAAAATTAATTTATTTTTACGTACAAACATACATATGTATGTATGTATTAGTAGAAAAGCTGATTCCGTACGGAATGTGCGTTCAGTTTCGCACTTTGCTTAAGCAAATGACGTTTCATAAAACTTAACGAAAATTTTGCTTAAGTTCATTATAGTTGCCACATACGATTTACATGTAGTCGCACAGTTGCTTAAGCTGACTTAAGCTAGCTTATGCATATTATAGTTGGGCCTTAACCTTTAACAACCAATGTACTTTAATTGCAAAACAAAAGGTGGGAACCCTATTTAAGGGGCACTACTGTAGTGCCACTTAGCTGTTCGCTGATTTAATCAAATTAGAAACGATGTGTTTAATATTGATTTTTTTCTTGATATCTTTTATTTGTTCTAGCAATCATTAACTATTAAATGCCATTGACTAGTTAAACCTTTAACTTGTAAATTACATATGAGTTTCTTTTTAAAATGTTTACTCCGAATTTAGGTTAAATTAAAAATTTAATAATATTTTGAAATGTACAAGTTTTAAAACTTAAAATAAACCAAAATTTCCTATACGTTATTTAAGAAAATTTTATATTACTGCCTTTAAGTTCTTTATAATTTAAATAAATTGTCTTTGAAATCTTTCTCATTTATTTAGTTTTAAATAATTTTAATGAATTGAAATGTTTGCTTTTATTACTACTTGCTCGCTTCAAATCCTTCCTAAAATAAATGACAATAATTGTTAGTATTATTTCAGCAGTTATTTCATTAAAATTTATTTGTATTCATTTATCTTTTAATTACCTGTTTACTTAATTTGTTGGAATTTTCTTTGGTTATTGCCAGCAATGAATGAATGAATGACTTTGACATTTATATTCATTTCTTCGCACAGTCTAATACCTAGAATACACGGCACACACACACACACAATCGTTCATTCATTCATTAATTGAAGACTAACATGCATAAAACATGTAGCAGGAAAAGAAGAAATAAGACCAAAAAGAATCCTTAAAGTTAACATTTGCTTAACAGGTGTGAAGAATCCCAAGAGTTCAATAAAACTTTAATAAATTATCACATACAGAATTAAATACTCATGATCTGTGTGTGGGTGTGTGTGTGTGTGTGAACGAATAATTATAATTATTGTTTCAAATGCTTAAATGCAATTTACTTGTTTGTATGGTATATAATATGTACGAGGTGTGTGCTTAAAGTTTTAATTAATTTACATAATTGTTATGGAAGAGGCTTTGCAAAAAATAAAAAATGATTACTTAAGATAACCAATTTATGAGAGTTTTTCATTAAAAAAAGACAGTGAGTAATAAAAGTTACATCAGATGGTAAGTTACTATTTTGCAGGGAATTTATTAAAAAAAAAATTAATATCAATAAAATCACGTGAACTGTTCGTGCTCAACTTACGCTTATATTTTTCCAGCAAATAATAAATTTTTCATGCAATGCAACATCGCGATCTGCATATTCGACTTCTACATTTCAAAATTTTTAATACAGCGGTCCATTGCTATAAAACAAATTACTTCCCAAAGAGAGTAACTCTGCATCCTGGTGACTATTTACACTTCGGTGCTTTTCTGGGGATAAATCGAATGTCATACTTGTTATGCAGCCAAAGAAAATTAAGCAATAAGTAAGGGTTTTCTTTCGAAGACTAAGCCACTGATCATGCAGTAGTGTGTTTTCCTTGTTACAGTTTATTTGCAATAACTCCAACACTTCCACTCACACACTCTCTCACACATATGTACGAGTAGTTTCCTATGAGTACTTTACGACAAATTAGAACAACTCCTTTTGTGCTTAAACTTTCTTTACTTTTGTCTAGAAATTAATTACGTACGAATATTTATAATTTTCTTATGATTTTCAATACAAAACAATTTTTATTTATCCAAAAATAGAAAATGCTTTAAATGATATTGAATAGAAAGTCCTGCATATTTCTACTGCAGCACCGTGTGCAAGTGCGTGTGTGTGTGTGTGTGTGTAAGAGTGGCCTTAATTTTGTTCGTATATGTGTATGCGTAATTTAATGTTAATGTTTGTCTGCCTCTTCCTGCTTATTTATCACAATGTTGACGTCTGTCAGTCTGTTCTATTCTGGTTTTATTCAACCAGAAAACCCAAATATTTGCAATCAAGTGTATCATATAATTTTCATGCAATAAATTAAGCCAACTTGTATACGATGAGAATTAAATAAAGAGGAAGAGAGAGAGAGAGAGAGGGAGTGGGACAGCAACACATAAAGAGAGTGACTAATGGTACCAAAAGCTGTTTCCTATATTCACTTTATTTAGAAATTTATCTGCATTCAAATTAATGTTTAAATGCAAACAAACAATAGTGTTCAGATAACTAAATTAATATTTATTATCAATTTGTACTTTTAGTTTGAAAATTTTTATTATATTCTTTTTTTTTTTTGTTTTCGTTTCTGTTATGAGCAAATTATTTTGAAAATTACTTAAGTGGAAATTGTAAGATTAAACATGAATTTACCTGATACGTGTTATGTTTGGCAATTGCAATATAAAAATTATTTAATATTTAAGAGAAAAAAAATATGTTTTTGTATTGGGGAAAAGAATCTAAAAATGTTGGATATTAAAATTGATTTTTATAAAATTGAGCAAAGTACCAGGCATATCAAACATTACGATAATATCGATTTAAATTTCAGAAATTGTGTTGCATTTCTAAAAAATAACAGAAGGTTTATAATTATGATTTCATGTTTTATGGGTATTCCCTCAGGGCTGCACTGGTTTCGAACAGAGTACAGAGTTTATTTTTTTTTTGTTTGATAGGATGTACATCCGCTTTCGTCTCGTTAAAAAGTGGAAAGCATTACGCCCATACAAAGATTGATTTTTATGATCTAATCGTTTATGTTAAAAAGCAAAAAACACTTGTTTACGCAACCGTTCGTTTCAATCATTCAGTTTTATTCACTTGTTGTTTTATGCTAACATGAATGTTCTGACTGTGTCGTTTCGCATCAAATGATTGAAATGATTTAGACTTGTTAATGAATTTTCTGCTTGTGCATAATACGCGAACGAGTATAAAATTGAATAATACTTGTTTCTGTTGTTCTTTAAATTCAACGTAAGGGAACAAGTAGGCTCTATCATGCTTGTTGCAGCACACTGGTATACATTAGCATTACCGTCCAATACAACATTAAAAGTGGGCAGAGTCACGCCCATTTAAAGTAAATAATATATATTATTTTCAGAGCTTCAACTAAACCGATCCTTATAAAAACTTGCATAAACAATTCGTTTTCGTTCAAATACTGCATTATGATTTGAAAAGTGGGTGGTGGGTGCCACACCCATAAACTGTCTAAGATGTCTTAAAAGAATTTTTAATAAAACCAATTCTTATATAACTTTGCACAGGCAACAAGTTGTCGTAAAAATACAACATTGTGTTCAGAAAAGTGGGCAGTGGCACGCCAAAAAAAAAATTAATAAATTTATATTTAATATATGTTATTATAGTTGATTGATTTTAATGAAAATGTGCACATATCAGACTTTAATATTATGATGGGAAAAGTGGGCAGTGACACACCCTTTTAACATTTTTTTATTATTTTTAATTACATATTGGGCCTGTTCGGAAATTCATCACTGCGCCGCATCTGATGCGCTTGTGTCATTAGTTTGCTCAGCTGATACAAAACAGCATATGCAGTGTTACCAGCCGTTGATTTTCAGAACAAACAACGCATCAGATGCGGTGCAGTGATGAATTTCCGAACAGGCCCATTATTCTATCCTGATCAGATTGCAATTTTGTGATAACCAAAGCGACTTGTTTTTGCGATCATTATTTTGTGTATAGTTGATTAATTTAATTAATTTTCAGTCAAAATCGTGCCAAATATTTTTTGAAATTGTATTAAAAACTTTAAATTAAAATTCTTATTTAAGTAACTCGCGGTGTAAATATGTATAATAATATAAACTATAGTTGTTATAAAACAAAATTTTAAGAATGAATGGTGTTCTGTGTGCTTTTTGAATAGAAACCCCTCGGTAGCGACCATGTCTTTTTTTTTTAATAAATTTTTGAGCTTAAAAACAATTTTTTCAGCATAATTTTTGGTAATTTCTGCTGACTTTTAAAATTTTTAATTTTATTTCTAAAAGTAAATTCTGTAATAAATACGAATTTCCAAAATCATTATTTCTTCTTTATCTGTTTTTTGTTGTTGATTTCGTCTAAATCAAATCTTGAAAAATTGTTCCAACATCGTTAGATTTGTGGGATTAAAATTTTTATTTGATTGTATTGATTGCTGGTTGCTAAAATTGTTAAATCCTCTCTTGAGACATTAATATTTGTCTTGTTGTTAAAGAAAATGCAACAGGATATTTTTGTTGTGTTGGCAGAATTTTTGAAATAAATAAAAGAAAATTGTAAAAAATCTTTGGGCTGTAGGCGATTTTTGTTGTTTTCGTTAGTCATCATTAGGAAAATGTAACTTGAACTTGTTAGACATGATTAAAATATGACTTTTTTTTTTGTAAAACTGTTCTGTATATTCTGTTTTATAATAATTTTCAAGGATCTAAATGAGATTTCATTTAACTTTTTATACGTTTGTCTTAAGAATTTTTTTCCAATAACTTTTTACGCCATAAAGAACAATATTGGAAATTTATTCAAATTAAATAGTTAAGCATCACTTAAATTTCTAGTGTTTAACAAGTTTCTTTAACATCAATAAAAGGCTAAAACTCACTTCACTGATTACACACTTAATAATAGCCTAAAGGATTAGATATCACAAATATAAAATACATACATAAAAATTCCATTTTTATTAGCACTCAGAAGATTTTCTTAGAACTTGAACACACATGGAAACCAGAAACCATTCCAACAGTTTAAAACTTAATCGAAATGACAAAAGAGACGACACTTTAAAAAATATAACTACAACTGGTGTCCCTTGGCAGTATCAACAACATCATTGTTGTCGCTAAGTCAACCGTAACAAAATCTATAAAATCAATTGATTTTAGATAAATATATTTAAGAGTTCAAATGCGATGATGAGTTTTCATCTCTGTGTGTGTATGTGTTTGTATGTATGTATGTTTTCGTTGCTATCTGTTATAGACTTTATATTAAGAATTTCATTTTATTTATATTTATTTAGGCTTATAGCCAAAGCTAAACACAATAAATAAATCTGTCTCGAACACAGCAAGCGATACAAACTGAAAATTTCAAGACAACAATGAAGAATGAATTGCAATTTTTGTGAGCGGTGAAGGGGGGGGCAAGAAAAAAAAACACAATTTTAAATTGCTTGAAATACAATCAATGCAACCTTGTAAAATCAACAACACTTTTCCTGAGTTTTAAAACATGTACATGTGGATTTCACTTGTTTGTATGTGCATGGGGGTGTGTGTGTGTGTGGGTTAGTGAGTGAGAAATTGTAAATGTTAAAAAAAAGAGTAAATGTGTGTTTGTGTGTGAGGAGCTACTTTTTGTTTGATTGCATTTATTTACACATTTTCTTAATGTTGCTTTTTACTTTTATCCTTGACGCTTTTTCAATTTGATTTTTCATTTCCTTTGCAAATGGCGACAATCAAAATAAATACAAAGAAATTGTACGAGTTACTTTCTGTGTGTGTGCATATGTGTGTGTGTGTGCCAATAGCAACACTTATTTTTTTGCTGGTGTTTACGATCTGTGTTGCATGTAAGTATTTTAGATTTTGTTACTTCCTCTTCAACCAGTTTCTATGCTTTTTCCTTTTCATCTTATTTTATACTTCAAGTGATTGTGTATGTGTCATTGGCAAACGTCACAATACTTTCATTTCACTCATTCGTTTGTTGGCTCTTGTGTTTGTATCAGTGTGTATGTGTGTGTGTATGTGTTTGTTTGTAACGATTGTATGCCAATGTTTGCTAAGTGTGTTTTAGTGTGCATCAAGGCAAAATGTTTATTTCCTTTTCCCTTACGCTACGTTACACATATTTTTCTTAATGTTTTTATTGGTATTTTTGCTTAAAATTGATTTCAAATTTGTTAAGTCTAGTTTTTGCTAATGTTTTACCCAATAAATCGTTAGGAATGATACAAAAATTTAAAGTCAATTTACAGTCAATTTTGTCTGTTTTATGCATGAGGTCATCTGGAATCTTTTATAAATCGCAAAATGTTCCTTTAACTGCAATTTCGAAGAAAACAAAACTTATTCTTTATAAAAATTAGTCCATATTTGTATGATTGTTTGCTAATTTTCGATTTTTATTTACTAACAAAATTGTTTCCTGGGTTTCTTTAACACCCTTGCAGACTTGTTATGCACATTATCTAATCCTTTCCCTTTGTTTATATATTTCCTTATTTATTTATCAATATCAATTTGATAGTTTTCCTTTCCTTTTAGCCTCTATTTTATTGTATTTGTTTTAAACATTTGAAATAACTGAAGATTTAAAGAAAAAATATAACGCGTGCATGTGTGTGTATTAGTAGACAGACAACTACTAATATAATTTGGGAGAAATTCTACTTCAAATAGTTTTTATTTAAGGCTGAACAAAAAAACAGCAAAAAGCTGTCTTTCGAGGCGGGTTTCAAAATAAAAAATTTCTTTTTTGATAGTCGTAGGGGAGGGCTAAGGTTTCAAATAAAAAAAAAGATACCAAAATTAATATTACAAGACAGTAGGAATAATTGGCCAATCAATCAGTTTTCTTTTTGGCAAAAGGGGAAAGATTGATTGTTAATTTATTGCCACTTGATAGTGCATTAGATGTTTATGTGAAATCACAGAAAAATTCAATTCATAATATATGACGATGTGTCATCAGACTTGTGACATCAGCGTTATAATAAATGTTATGTTTTTAAGGCAAAAATCTGCTTAGCGCCATTACAGAATTCATCCTGATTTAAGCTGTCATCTGCGTTGTGACTGTAATAACATAATTTTGTTATCTATTTCTGTACATTATTTGTAGGTAATATATATCTTAAAAAGTTGAAAAATCTACATTCAATAATTATAATTTATAGCAAAACTTAAAAACCTACAAAAGAATATGATATATTTGTGTATCATATTAATGACACTTAGTCGTAATAGTTAGTATGTGTGTGTGCCACAATATAAATGGCTTTATTAACGGCTCTGTGATAATAGTCTCTAAATTACATGGTCATACTGTCATTGATGTTATGACACAAAAAATTATATTTAAATTATTTTACGTGTAGTCTTACCAATATCATTTTTTAACTGTACTATTTATTATATTATTTTTAACTTTCGTGACATAATGTGTATGCCGTTTTACAATTTTACAGATTTTATTAACAGATGACAAAACTTTTTTTTGAACTTTCTTCTAATGATGGTCCTAATCAACTTCTTAGTTGACATTGTTGACATCAGTTTTTGCGTTATCGACTAAATTTGACATAACATTGATGTCACAATTTTGATGACAAGTCGTCATATATTCTAAAGTTGATTTTTTCACTAAAGTATGCATGTACTATTGAAACACAATACCACATGAATATTTGAAAAGTGGGCAGATCCACGCCCATAAAAATACTAAATAGATTTAAAACGTGCCAAAATTTAAAATTTTTTTTTTGTGTTTTAGAAATTAATTGTGTAATTTTCACTAGATTTGTAAATACAAATTTATTTTTATTTCGAATTATTTTTCAAGTTTTTTTATTGAAAATTTTGTTTAAAGATTTGCACATCCTTTAAAATTAAAAAAATAAAACACTTAAATCCTCAAGAAGTAAATAATCAAACCAACAGTTTGTTAAGCCCACCATAAATACAAATACCCGCACAATTGTGCTGAATTTGAAATAAAGATTTGTATAAAAGAAATAAATATAATAATTGAATGTCTTTTGCATAGACTTAAAACGTCCATAAACTATTTCTAGATTCTAGAAAGAGAAAAAAAAACACAACCTTTATACTTTTCAAGGACTTCTAAATAACGAAATTATTATTCTTTTTGCATGGGGCTTTCTTCTTTTGCAATTTACCAATAAATGCTGATAAAATAGAAAAACTTACAGAGCAAATAAACCATATTTTTCTAAAAAAGATTAGTTTGGTTTGATTGCACTTTTCTTTTTTTGTTGTTTGGTTTTTTTTTTCTTGCTGTCATGTTATCGTACCCGTCGTACGTAGTGTTTGTTACCAGGCATTACAAACTTTTGTATACTCGTATATTTCTGATTAACACTTTTATTTAAGTTTTTTTTTGGGTTGCTACTTCTTCTCTTACTTATGCTTGTGTTACTACTACTATTATTATTATGTATTAGTTGTTGTTGTTGTTTTATTCATTTGTGGCAAGAATATCTTAATATTGAGTTAGTGTTGATCCTATGAATAGCAAATAATTGAGGTTAGTTTATTTTGTTATTGATCGAAAGACCCAAAGGCCATTTACAAAAATACTTTTATATATTTTTTTTTTATTATAACATTTTTTTTATTGTTCATGTTGTTGTAGTTATTGTCCTTTTTTTTTGCCATGATATATAAGATGTTGTTTGCTACACCCACTTACAACCTTTCATTGATTCTGTTTTTTTTTTTGATGTAGAGATAAAATTAAATTTGTAGTTGCTTTCATGCTCTCTACCAAAAAATATGAGGGAAGAGTATTTAGTTTGTCGTTAGGTTTGAAGTCTATACCGGTATTATAACTGCAGATGTTGCAAGACCATTTACATATGTAAGTAAAATACGTACGTGCGTCTTTTGAATGCAAACGATCTTGTCACTATTATTCTCTTTAGCAGACAATATATTAAGAGTTTCTCATTCGTGACTAAAGAAAGAGAAAGAGAACTACAAAATACGTAGAAAATTTCGGAGCTAAAGTCTTTAAAAAAAGAATTAATTATTTTGAGCGATTCCTACACAAATATCCCTCTCCAATCATTTCTCTGTATTTTGGAAACAGCACCTAAGGATTGGATATGATCCGCATTCAGCATAATTTAAATCTTACATTCAGTTTGAATTTTAATTTCAACATTAATTGAAAAAAACTCAAAAATCTAAAATTTTTAAAAGAAATTTATAATTTCCTGAAACTAATTTTTATTTTGTAAATATATTTGTATAAAAGAAAACACAAAATAGTGCATGTCTTAGATTCGACCTAGCCGCAACCTCATACATGTTGTAATTGTAGCGTGCGGACAAGAAGTTTGTTAAATATAAAGAGTTGAAAAATCATCACGTACATTTTACGAATGAAAAACACGTCCGTAATGAAAGCGTTTGTCACTTCATATATTGTCATTGTACTAAATTTTTTTTGTGTCGAACGGATGGGCAACAAAAAAAAAACAAATAAAATTAAAGCTGATACTTCGGAGAGATGAACAAGTGAGTGAAAATAGAACTATAGAATTAAGAATTATTTCGGAAAAAAATGTTTCAGAAGAAATACTCTGGTCAATTGGCGAGAAACATATGAAATGTATCAGCAACATCGATAACAACTAATATGAGGAGCACACATTTCATACAGAAGTTTAAGGAGCAGCTAAATAGAAAAATAATGCAGCACACTTTTAGGAAATAAATGCGATAAAGTTAAAAAAAAACGCCAAAGAGATTACAAACATTTTTGTTAAAAAACATTCAATGGTGCACAACAGTTTCCACGAATTTGAAAATTAGTATGAATTTCAGCCTTAAGGATCTTTTAATTTTTAAATGATTTGTGCCTTATAAAGTTTATAGCTTTGCTCAGTTTAAAGGAATAAACAATAATGTTAGGACAAATATTTTTGTCTGCTACAAGAAAGAGACAAAAAGACCCACATACTAGAGAGAGCTATACAATAAAAAACTAGAGGGTTAAAATGTTCTACAAAAATGTTTATAGTAAAAACATGAAAAAAAATTATAAAACATAACTTCAATGAATGATATTCATGGTTCTAGATTCAGAAAACATTTTTTAAAAATATTCATTGATTCAATGTAAGAATACGTTGTTTTAATGAAAAACGTTGTTGTTAGTTCTTAACAGAACCAATGAAAAAGTTCATTGATTCAACGTACTATTACATTAAGTAAAAAATTAATGAAATACATAGTTCAGTGAAACAATGAACTTGTAAGTTCCTTTAGCAACACTTACACATCATGGCCAAATCAATTGGCCAACACTGAATCTTAATCTAAACATTGAAAGAACAGCCAGTTGTGTTGAAAGTTTAGTTTGTCTTTGAAATTTACTTTTCAGTTATTTAGTCCTTCAATCAAAATAGGCAGACGTGTGGAAACTTGCACGCAAAAGAAGAAGCAAAAATGAAATCTGATTATATATGCTTTTTGTTGTTGTTATTAAATAATCTAAATCTAAATCACAATTTAAAATGGTCACAGCTATCACAAAAAAAAAATAATCAATTTTCAATGCAACTCATATTAAAAATGTCTCTGCAATGTTTTCCATTTTATCTTAAAGTCTTAATTTTGTCTTGTCTTTTCAGTTGCAAAATCCTTAATTGTTAAACTGCCATTAACCATATCCGGTCAGTTTATTCTGTTTTATTTCTGTTGGTTTTCTCTTATCTACATACTCGTATAACTTTTGTTAAAAGTTTCATTTCCGGTTCAGTCATGCATGTTGTGTTTTGGTTGCCAACAAAATGAAGCAACATCTTTAACAACTGCAATGAATATGAAGATGAAAAGAAATGAAAACAACAGAATTGAAAAGAAATAATAATTCTTAAATTATCTTCAAAACAAAATAAAAGTGCTTGCCAAACTTTTAATGACCAGCCACAATATGTGCGGCTGAAAGTTTTCTATATTTCGTTTCTACTTGATAACTTTGAACTTATACCGCAATGTGTGTTTAATTATTTTGTTTGCTCTTCTTTACCTTTTCCCTGCTTTTTTCCTTGTTTTTTTTTTTTTTGTTTTTGGAGTATCCTTTGAGGCATTAATTTCGTTAAACCAATTTTGATGGCTGCCATTTGTTTTGATTGCTTCAGCAGGAAGGTTCTTTTTTAGGGATTATTTGTTTGCGATGTTATTTGGGTCCGTTCACTAACACATTTTGTGTTGTGTGAACGTATTTTTCCTAAATTATCTAAAAGAATTTTTCCTCTAAAATATTGTGTGAGTCAGAGTTAGTTTGCGAATTTTTTTTTTCTTAAAATTTAATTACTTAGAATTTTTATACGATTTAACTTTTGACCAATGCATTTGTTTAAAATTTAACAACAAATGTGTCCTGTGAAATTCATCTCTATTTAAAAATTATTTATTCAGTAACTTAATACTTTTTAAAAACTTTTAAATTTAAATAAATAAATATGGATATTTTTAAAAAAAATATTTTAGTTGAACTACGATAAAGTATATTATGGCTTCTTACAAAACTAAACTAACTAACAAAAATATGAGAAATGTTTTAATATTATAAAAAAGAAATATGTGCGAGGGATGCCCTATGATTTGTTGCCAATTGATTAGATCAATTGCATGAATATAAAATTGGGAAACTAAGAGTGATCGGTGCAATTATATGCCTGCCTACTTGTATTGGTTTTCATAAAATTTTGTTACAAATAGAATAAGAAAATGAGCGATGAACAATACTTATATGTAAAATCATAATATTAACATCTACATGGTATTTGTATATAAAAGACTTAAGGACATGCCAACAATTTTTATATCTCTAATGTAATTTCAGTTCAGTGGCTCCCGTTAGTAATTATTTGTGTAATTATTCTACAAAATCCTGTGTTTAATTTTATTCCAACAATTTTAAGTACTAACACACCTCTTGTACTAAGTCCTGCATATTTTTAATATGGTCCCATGTATGAAACTTATACTTTGTTTAATATGTAAGGAGTCCTTACAAAGGACTGTACCAGAAATAATATTGGGAAGGTTGTAATTTAAAGTAACATAATTTTAATGGTAGAAGCATTGGGACAAGTGTAGCAGTTGATTTATCGACAAACGCCCTGAAGACTTCAAATAGTCATGAATTTCATTGTGTGTATAAAAGTGTGTGCGTATACGTGGCGGAGTATATAAAAGATGAGAATATTATAGAATCGATTATACGTCCCAAAGATTCTTAATTTTGAGATTTAAATCTGTGCCACACACAAATAAGAACTTGAGTAAAGTAATCATAGTCTAGCAGCAACATAGTTACTATTATTAAAGAATATGGTTAGAGCCTTATTGAAATATATTATTGTAGTTTTTATGTCACGAATTGTTAAATTGTATGATATAAAATGACACGAAAATAGTAGCGTAAGCAAAAGGGAGAGATAGATATTTTTGTAGAATGCTTCCCCGGGGTCACAGTTTGGCATCTTGGTGATTAATTACATCTTGGTGCTGTGCTTTCTGGATAAAAAGGTATTTGGATTTTTCCAGACATTAACACTGTTAAACCATATAACGTTTGCGTGTTTTTATAAACTACTAGCTGAACCCGGTGTGCTTCGCTACCCCCCACGTTATAAAATAAAATTAAAAGTATTTATATATCCTGTTGTGAAAATTTAAAGACGATTTTTAATTTTCCTAAAAAGGGGCGTGGTCCCACCCAATTTTCTCCTGGTACGCACTCCAAATTATGCCAATACCATATGTACCAAATATCATCGACGTTGGTCAAAATATGCCCAAAATAAGGTGATTTAAATTTTTGGGTTATATGGGCGGTGCCACGCCCCTTTGTCCGATCAAAACTTCACAGAGCCTATTATTCCTTCCAGAGTCACAGTAACATGCTGTGTAAATTTCAGGAAGATCGGTCCAAGGATTTGACCTCCTATAAAGCATAAACAAACAAACAGACAGACAGACATTCATTTTTATATACATAGATGATTGTAATGATGATAATATGCTTAACGTTACAATACATCCATGTTGAAACTTTTATGATAGTCAATAATGTTATGATTGAATGAAAGGACTTTAAATAAAAATAGCAACTTTTTCACAACTATAATTCGCTTTTCGGAAGCATAGCATTGTTGATACAATCGATATA
The DNA here is from genome assembly GCA_947311025.1 of Lypha dubia. NCBI lineage: Eukaryota > Metazoa > Arthropoda > Insecta > Diptera > Tachinidae > Lypha > Lypha dubia. The sequence goes on along the minus strand of OX371264.1, from coordinate 64,780,214 downwards.
TTTTCAGCATATTTTATCCCAATCAATTCTTTTAAAATATAAATAATTTATTTTGCGCAACCAAATATTTTTTCTGTGTCTAGTTTTTGCTTTCTTCCTCTTTTTCATTATCAAAGTGTTTAAAAAATATTTGTTGTATTTTTTTTTTACTAAATGATCTCGAGTTGATCAATCCCACATGGATTTTACAATTTCTCGCAAATCCCAAAAAAAATGTTAGTGAATTTAAACTGATTTTCAACAATTAGTTTTTACAAGATTTCGACATTTTTAAAAGGATGATGTCAATCTAGTTTTACTACCCTGAAGGGAGCATTAGCTCAAGTGTATCCATATCAATATTTTTGTCAACAATTATGGTGTCTTTTTGGTAACAGCGAAAATTTTTGACGGTTAAAAACAAATCATCAAGCTGATAGGCTCAAAATCGGTATAATTTTACTACTGTCATTTCCTGTAGGTGGTGACAGCGTCTACAGTCAATCAGTACAGTTTTAGTACGTACATTTCCCATAGTGTAGTGATATCGTCAATAGTAAGCCAATACAATCTTACTATTGACATTTTCTCCATATGGTCCCACAAAAACTACATAGTCAGTATTGACGCAGTCTACTGGTAGATTTCGTAGGACACGCCTCCGTTAAATGTCAAAAGTAGATAGCATTAGTTGGGATATAATTTGTCAGTAGGTAGTACTGGAGACATCGTTAATAGTGAATCAGTATAATTTTACTATTGACTTTTCCTGCACGGTAGTTACTCTATGATCTCGCCTTACTGCATATTTGTGAGTGTTAGTGTGTGAGTATTTATGTATGTGAGAAAATCTTTTATAAAACTTTCGATAATATTTGATTCTTAATAAACTTTAAAGTACTAAAGTGATCACATCCAAATTCTAACATCTTTTAAACAACAACTTAAAAACTACGTGGACTGATCGGTGACTTGATAAAAAGCTATAGATTTGTTCGAAAGATAGCTTTAACAAAAGCTTTAAAAAAAATCTCTTTATATTGTTAAGTTCTAAAGTTTTTTTTCAAATCTTTTCGCAAGATTTATTTGAATATTTTTTGACTTGTAAACTCTGTCGAATACCTAAAATTTTTTTGTAACTTTTTAATTGGCTAACGAGATATCGTTCACAGAAAAAAATAAAAATTGATTTCAATTAAAAAATTTGTGATATAAATTAAAAATTTAATTAAATTTGCACCAATAAACAAATTAATAGTATCAATTAAACTATTTATACATTTATTAACTAAAATTATTTATTACAATTAAAAATTTAATTAAATAAATTAAATATTTAATAAAATTTTTTTATATTTTTAATTAAAGGGTTAATTGAAAAAAAAATTAAATATTTTTTCTGTGTTGCAAATATCTGAGTTTTTTGTGTTGATTTTTATAGGCTAAAGTTTGTAACGTATTAAATCAAAGGGATTTTTAACATCAGATATTTTAACATCACTTAGATTTCAACATAAACGGCTGAATAGAAAAAACGTTGTTTTCGGTAGAAGCTATTATATTTTGTCATTATGCATTTGAATAATGCTTTCACTACTTGAGTTTTTGTTTGATTCCCATCACTAATGCTGAAGGACTCGCCATGATCACATTAAAAATTTATTATCACTTACAAGTCACTTCATTTAACTTTCAGACCATGAAGTCAGTCTTCAATTTAATTCTTATAACAACTCTCGCAGTTTGGAAACAATAGCTAGAAGGTAGAACAAGTTTAACTTTTCTTCTCTTTTCCCCTATTGTGGTTATTGACAAAACTTCAAACTATTTATTAATATTTACACAAGTTTAGTTATTTTATTGCATATATTTGTTTGTGGTTGTGTGTGTATGTTCATATATGTGTGTGTATTAAATGCTATTTTTAATATTTATAGTTGTGTGGTATGACAAATACATTTACATGTTCATATAAATAAATATGTCTATTATTTTTGCATAAAATAAATAAATAATAAATAGTTTTACATTCGTAGTTTAAATTGTGCAAATATTTGTTGACACAATATTAAAATTCACAATAGTTTAAAATTGAAAAATAAGCTCTAATAACGTCTGTAATTGCAAGATTATATGCAGAGTAGAAAAAATATATATATATTAAAATACAAATATTTATTATGTATAAAAAACTGTCTTTTAAATTTTATATAGGAAATAAATTTCCTCTTTATTAAAGACTTTAATCCTTTAAAGTTTTTTTTTCAAACTTTATTGGCTGCAAGAAAAAAAAACAGAAGAAAATCATTTTGCGGTTTTCTCAAAATTATGCTCGCAATGCAAAGCAGAAGATGAATGTAGAAGAAAAAAAAACTCAATTTTACCAATAACTTTGCCACAACATGTCAATAATAATACAAAAAAAAAAAAAAGTAACAAACTTTCTCAAACAAAAACTGATAGCCTTTGGCCGGCTTTTTGTGTTTTCAATACTGTTCGTTTGTAAGTTTTCCATGATGATGATGACTGGAAATGTTTCCAAATCTAATGCTGGTCTATGAGTGGGATCTTGCTCTTGAAAATTATCAGCTTGATTGGGGGAAATGGAAATGTTTAATTTGCAAGTTTCTTCAAGTGTATCACAATCATAATCATCAACGTCATATATCCGTTTTCCCGCATTCTGTCGCTCTACCTCTCTTTTTTCACTCTACTGCAGTCACCTACATACACACACACACACACTCGCACACAAACACAGTTATGCCCACAAATAATCAAATGTCGAAGGCGCCAATAAGCAAAATATTATTAAGGCTTCACCGCACATCTCACAGACTCATGTTTCATGTTACAACAGCAACAACAACACCAACACCAACAACAAACACATCCAAGTCAGACAGCCAGCCAGTCAACCATCAATAACGGAAATAGGAAGTAAAATCATAAATGCATTGTTACACTATCGACGTAATTGAAAATTGAACTAAAAGAAATAAATTAACAAACAACACAAGCAAAAAAACGAAAAAAGAAAACAAGAAAGAAACTTTAGGAAAAACTTGTAATTGTGCATGGAAAATTTTATAACAATCGGTCGGTAATAATTGCAAAAATGTTTAATGCAGTAAAATAAAATTTTAATTGGACAATGAATTCAAATCAAATGCAATCGAGGTGAAAAAAAAAATAGCAATAGAAAAAAGAAAACTATTTGCAGTATATGAAAATATGTCTGGAAAAGTAACGAAAATTTTTGGCAATTTTCTTTTCAAATTAAATTGAAAGAAATGACAAAAGAAAAATAGTTTAAAGCACACTGCAGTTGCTTTGAATTTGGTTCGTTAATTATTTAAATTAATGAACATTTAAATTTCGGCAAAAAAATTTCTCTTTATTTACTGTGGGCCTAGCTTATCTATATGATGCTTTTCGCTAGTTGCTATTGATGAGTTATCAGCAGAATAAATATTTTATTTATAATTCAAAGCCAAATAAAATTTTTGAAAATCAAAAATCAATTAATTTCTTATGGATCAGCTAATCTATATGCTGCGTCTTAAGTAAGGTAAACATCTACTGATTCGTGTGTATTTAGCAACCAGCGAAATGCAGCATATAGATAAGCTAAGCCAACAGTAAATAAAATGATAGTTTTGCTAATCCATAACAAATAAATAAATTGTTGAAAACATGAATTCTTAACTACTAACTCGAATAAAATGTTATATTTTGTCAAAGAAAAATTTAAAAACAAAATAAAATTTTGAAGATCTTAAAAATATAAATCCTACTAATATTTTAAATGCTGGTATGTTTGGATGTTTGCTCCACTAGAACGAGATTTGGATAAAATTTGGTAGATAGATATTATGTGACCTGATTAAAATAAAGAGTCCTTTTTAGCGAATAAAAGCGGGACAAATTCGTACTTTTCGTAATTTTTATAATTTTTCAATAAATTTGGTATGCATTGCAGTGACAGTTTATGCCTTTGTTTACATGTAGCGTACCGAAATTAAAATATAGGGTACTCTTTAAGGGACAAACAACTTTTGGTGCTGTTTTTATTTTTGTTCTGAAGATTTTTGATTTTTCTGAAATAAGTAAAACCTGATACTTTTGCTGCCTTTAATTTAACTTTTGGTAGTTTGTTTCACTTTTGGTACTTTTTCTCTTGATAAATTTAGATTTAAAAGATTTTTGGTAGACGGATGGCAAATGAGCCAGATTAAAACAAAAACTATATATTATAGGGGATGTAAAAGGGATAAATTGGAATACTTTTTAGCAGATAAAATAAGGAAAAGCTGGAACTTTTGCTTTTGGTACTTTTTGCTTTTTTTCAATGATTTTAGTATGCATACACTTCATGTGTTTATTTACATGTAGCATGACCGAAATTGCTTACCAAAATTAACATAAAGGGTACTCTTTAAGAGTCCAAAAAGTTTTGGTTTTTTTTTATTTTTGTACTAATATTTTTTAAAATTTTTCTGAAATAAGAACAAACTGGTGCATTTTTATATAGCATTTATTAACTTCACCTGTATGTTGTAACATGTTTTAATATTATCGCACTACGAAGCGTATGAGTGTTATTCTTTTTTTAAAACCACGAAATATTCATCATACGCACCAGCAGCTAGTTATTCTTAATTAGTCTTGTTATCGTGCTTAATTTTTCCTTAATCTAGCAATGAAAACTAAAGCGATATCCCCCAAATTAAAAATATATTTTAAATATATTATAAAGCGCCCACGCTTTTTTCTCAATAATACTAGTATTTTTTCATTCATTTTTGTTTTAATTTTATTTTGAAAATTATTTTTGTTTTATTTTTATTTTGAAAATTATTTTTAACTTTTTAGTTCGATGTTCTTCAGAAACATGTTTTTTAGTTTTCCTTAATTACATTTATTTTTTTTTTAGTTTCATATGCTATAAAAGCGTGTTTTTTAGTTTTTTTAAACTATATTAATTTTTTACTTATGGTACTTATTTTACTTTTGGTGCTTCTTACTAAATTTTCTTGAATGAATTAGATGAAATTTGGTAGACGGATAGAATATGATGAAATTTGGTAGACGGATAGAATATGATGAAATAAAAAAGGGACAAATTGGTACTTTTAGTAATTTTTATTTTTTAATGAATTTGGTATGCAGATACCGTATGCGTTTATTTACTTGTAGCATGAACGTAGTAGCTTACCAAAATTAACATACAAACAAGTTTTGGTACTTTTTTTAATTTTGTACTAATATATTTTTAATTTTTCTGTAATAGGAAAAAAGGGGTACTTTTGTTGCCTTTTTATTTATATAATTTTTTTATTCTTTTTCTACTTTTGGTACTTTTTCCGTGATAAATTTTCGTAAAGCATTTAGATTTAGAATTTGGCAGACAGATAGCTTTTGAATCCAACTTAAATCAAAAATATATTTAGGGGATTGAAAAGGAACAAATTGGTTCTTCTGGTACTTCTAATTTTTTTTAATTTTTTTCCATTCACATTTTTTTGGTACTTTTGGCACCTCTATGTTTTGTTGATAAACATGGTATGCAGCCAGTTTATTGCTTATATTAACTTGCAGCGTGATCAAAGTCTCAGGTAGAGCTATTATTTTATAAAAGTTATAATTTTTATTAAAAGACTAGAAGTTGTTTTTTTTTTGTTGAAAAATTGTATTTGAAAGAGAATTTTCTTAAGAAGCCTCTAATAACTTTGACTTTATGATGAGTCATGTTCCTAAATCAGAAATTAGTAAAAAAAATCTAAGAGATTATTTTAAAAATTGTATACCAATAATAATGTTATTGATAAAACAAGCACGATTTACAAACTGATTTAATAAACAACTTTTATATTGAATTCTTAAAGGTCTGGTCTTGAAACTAAAAACGCTAATAGGTTTTTAATAATTGAAACCTTTAAAAGTCTAACAAATCAAATCTATTGCATTCGTAGTGTAAAAATCTGTATATAAAATTGAATGCAATAACAAATACAAATGAGTATTAATACAAACAAAAAATTGAACATGCACGTACTTGTATTTGTGTATGTGTGGCAGGAAAAGTTTATTTTCCATATTCCGTTCTGCACCACAAATAAATTCAGGCATACATTCATACTCGTTTGAATTTTCGCTTGCGTGTGTGTGTGTGTGTGTGTGAGTGCTTGTATGCCATATGCAAATGAATGAATAACTGAGTAAACATGGAAATATGTATTGCCTATATAAACGCGGTTACTTAATCTTTAGGCAGCGAGCGACCAAACTTTTTATTCCGGGAGCAAACACAAAATTCATAGATGCAATTTTGTGAAAACTGTTTCGCAATTGGTTCATCTGAAGAAGAAATAGCACAAGCGGGCGGGGAGGGGTTTGAGGCGACACTAGGGAGATCGATCGAATATTATTCGGCCGCTTTTAACCGGTTTTTTAGGTTTCGCTGAAGCCAGGTTTTTTTAAATATGCATTTTCCAAATATCAAATAAACCGGTTAGTTTTATACGCTTAACCGGTTAGTTGAAACAGGTACAATTGCTTACATTTTTCTTATTTTTATTGCAAATATGCACGTAATTGAAGTCTCTCTGAGAGTAAATCGTAATGCAAACATATTGAAAGATTATTTTTTTATTTATACAAGTGTCATAAGAGATCTGAAAGACTTGAAAAATTTCTTAATGCCTTGTATTCTATAAACCCAACAAGCACGCTAAGTGAAAGGGCATTTTCGATTTCAAGTTTTATCAAAACAAAAGAAAAAAAAAAATAGATATACTTCAAAACATTTGAACTGTATCTTGTTTTTGAAAGATTATTTTAAAAGAATCAATTAAATAGCTGTTGCATTGAAATATATTATATATTTTATCTAAATAGTGAAATCTCATTATTGTTAAATTTTGCAAATATATACATATATATATATATATATATATATATATGTCTATAAAGTGAAACGTGAACATGAACTACCCAAAAACATGAAAATTTTTTTTTACATTGACTACTTTAAAAAGTGAACAAAGGTTAAATAAATGCTGTAATACGTAAACTTTTTTCAAACGTTTAAATTTAATTTTGTAAAAACTTTGGGGTTCCCCGCTGACGTTTTTTTGAAGTGAATATCCATCCACTAAAAATTTTTTTTTATTATGTTATATAAAGCCTTTCAATGAGTTTATTTTAAGAGACCCTTTTTTATTTTAAAAAAATTTTATATTATTCTTACTATCTTCGGTCCATTAATTTATTTAATATATGCCTCTGACTTACCGTTAAGCAATAATATTCATACATCAACATTTGCTGATGATACCGCTTTTTTAAGCGTCCATGAAAATCCAGTAGAAGCTTCCATCAACTTACAAGGGTATATATCCAAATTGGAAAAATGGCTCAAACAATGGCGTATAAAAGTAAACGAGCAGAAATGTGTAAACGTCACCTTTACGTTGCGAAGGGAAACATGTCCGCCTATACAAATCAACACCGAGACTATTCCGCAACACACCGTAGTCAAATATCTAGGCGTTCACCTTGATCGCCGTTTAACATGGAAATCGCATATAGACGCAAAGTTGATGCAAATGAAATTAAAAGCAGCCCAAAGGAATTGGCTTATGGGAAGAAATTCTATACTAAGCCTAGACTGCAAACTTTTATTATACAACGCGATCCTGAAACCAATATGGTCCTATGGAATCCAGCTATCCAGGGCACTGCCTCAGCATCGAATGTAGAAAAAATTCAACGGCGACAAAATAAAATTCTACGTACAATAACAGCAGCCGCCTGGTATATCCGTAATCAGCGAATTCACAAAGACCTTGATGTTCCGTTGGTGAAGACAGTATTTTCGAAACACGCGAAAAAATACATTAAAAAACTTGAGTTGCACCCAAACCCACTTGCGCGCAATATTCTAGAGTATAGAGGCCACACTCGGCTTAGGAGGAGCGACACTCTTTCTATCAGCCGTACACGAGAGATGTAAAACAACAAAAATCAACCGTTGTAACTAAAAATTTTGTTTAGCATTGGCTAAACTTATATTTAATATTTTTAGATTGAAGATTTGAAAAACTTATTGATGTTTCAATATATAATTGAAGATTCAATAAATAATAAAATATATCTTAAAAAATATATATATATATGTATATATAAAGATATATAATAAATAATATGTGTAAGTATGAACTTATACATAGTACATCCTTATGAAATGTAAACTTAAGTAATTTTTTATTTGCTTACTGTTGTGAATAACTTTATTTTATATAAATAAACATAATTTTTTTTTAAATTTTTTTATATATTTTAATGAAATAATCGATTAACCGATTATTTATCCGAAAATTGGTTTTTTTAAAAATGCAACTATTCGAAATATTTGACAACCCGGTTTTCGGAAAAAGTCGAATAATCGATCTCCCTAGGCGATACCAAAATAAAACACCAAACCAAGTTTTTGGAACTTTCTAACCAAACAACCAGCCAATATTCATATACAAGTGATAAAGTTTTGATGCAAAAAGTTTGCAATATATATATTTTTTTTTGTATTTTTCCACACTTTTGACTGCAACAAATGTAACAATAAATTTTTGCTATGCCAGTAATAGCAGCAGCAATAAAGTTGAAGCTTTTGTAGCAGCAATACTGGCAACATTACAAATGTTGCAAGTTGTTTGATATCAGTTGTAGTGAAAGCAGCGTGAAAACGCTACAATTACAACAATAAAAAAATTTTGTGTTTGTTTTTTTTTAGCTGACACAATTCCACAACCAAATTCATATAACATTGATGTATGAACAAATTTTCAAATGTAGAAAATCTGTCTGTGTGTGTGTGTCTGTTTTTGTATTTGCCCGTCTGTGTGTAAAAAGTAAACAGGAAACTCTCATACTTTTTTATTGTAGTTCAAATGAGAATGAGTTGCTGTTAGTAGGTGTGAGGTTGAGTGAGTGTATGAGTGTGTGAATTGCTGTATTTGAGTATTATTCAATTCATTTCAAATTGTTGTATTTATTTTTATTTAAAATCGTTACAATACGAAATGTTGATTTCGATTTGCAAACCGCTGAACAATTTCAATATAAACGCCAATATACATAAACTTATAGTTGTTATAGAAGTTTTCAAAACCAATATTCTTTTACACACTTAAACACATACACACACATATATATATATAGAGAGAGAAAATGTACCCTGCAGGAAATGTCTATAGTGAAACTGTACTGATTCACTACTGACATTGTCACCAGTACTAGTGACTTATCATACCCCAGGCAATGTTATTTACTATAGACATTTAACATTTGCGTGTCATTGAAAATCCACTACTGACATTGATAATATTGACTAGGTAGTTCTTTTGGGAGCATATGTAGACATTGGAACCATTGATTCACTACTTCAATTAAGAAATTATAGTCTACGCTTTTGGTGCTTTTCTAAAGCAGATGTCGATAATGAAAATGCATATTTTTTCACCTTAACCGACACATTATCTGCCATCTTTCGCCACCACAAAGTTTATTGTCATCAAAGCCAAATTTAAATTTGTAGACGCTTTATTGACAATGTCGCCTAATAGTCACCAATATTGTAGACAAAAGTGGCGACTTGGAGACACTTGCCCCCAGGATTCCTTCAGGGTATATACACTTGCATATATACACATGTCTCAACCATATATACTTGCAAAGAAAAAGTTTAAAGCTACAAATAATAGTTGAAATAGGAGGCGAAAAAAATCCAATGAATTTTCAAGTGGGTGCCAATATACGACGATGAAGAAGTGGAAAAGTTAAACAGCCATTCCGCCAATATTGTACATATATTATTATTATTATTATTATATTTCTTCTTTTATTTCCAATTGTTAAACACTTTAGTTTAAGATGAGAGAAAAATAAAAATAAAAAAGAAAAATCAAATAGTTTTTCTATTTAAACTCATAAACACTTGCAAGTGGTTGGTTGGTGGGGGGCAATATATGAACGTTTACAAACAGACTGACAGACAAACAGTCATACGCTATTCATAAAATTTTGTGAAATAATTATAGATAAATTAAAGAAGTTTATTTCTGCTCCATTCAAACTACAAAAATTTTCAACATTTTAAAGAACTAATTACGTACTCGTATCTATATTTTATAGAGTTTACTATCGCTCAGTTTTAAGATTGTTTTACCGCAATTCCTTTTTGTTTTCTATTGGTATAATTTTATGAAGTTAAAAATAAAGTTTTTGCAAAAGTTATTGAATTATTGGTTTGCATTTATAAAAAATAAGTTTTTCTTTTTTCTTGTTTTGTTTAATTGAATTTTTATAATAATCTTTTAATCCTTTTAGCTGATGTGGCTAAAGCATCTTCTTTTGGAGTTGGTTTCAACTTAAATTATTTAGCAGAATTTTGAAGCTGTAAAATATGTTAATAATAGGAATGATTTGAGGAGAATTTAAGCAACAAATTGCCTTCAAAATAGTTTAAAAAATTTTATTAAACTTAGTTAAATTTTTGTTACAGTTTACAGCCTGTCTCACCATGTCCACCGATATCGTGCGATGGATTTTTAAACGTAAAAAAACTAATTTGCCTTTAACTATTAACCGATTTTAATTAACTTATCCTTTGTTAACTAGCACAAAAGCTTAACGAATAAATAAAAAGAATGGTTCCATTAACACTGTCGCTGAAGAAAAATGCTTCACTCTTCAAAATTTAAAATGGCCCCAAAACAAATATGAAAAATTGCAAAAAAAAATAGCAAAAATGCCACCAAAATTCGTGTTGTTTTTAATACAAAATTTTGCGCCTTTTATAATTTTTAGTTTTGAGGCCATTTGTATTTGGGGCCATTTTTCATGGAGCCAAAATCAATTGTTAAAAGGTCGCAACTCAATTGCTTAAAGTTTACAGTTCCAGTATTATCGATCGCCCGACACAGTGGGACAGGCCTTTAGAAAATTTTGTGTAAATTAAAAATAACTTTCCTAATATCAGGAAAACTTAAATGTTTAATCGAAAAAAATTGTACTTTCAAGAAAATGTTTAAATTTAAGGGCATTTAGTCATACGAAGGAAATTATTTTATTTTAGCTTTAAATAAATTACTGAAGAAATGATTTGAATGTGCGTAGTTAATAAAACTCTATCCACTCAAAAATGGAAAACCATTGTCCTAAACTCTAATTTGAGGGGGGTGTTGGCTGAAGTGGTTAGCGCATTCACTACTAAGCAAACAATCAGGGGTGTCACAGAAAACAAATTCGTGCGAAAGTGGAAACGTTTTTACCTTCTCCAGAAAACGTAAAACGCAAACATTTTTCGTGTAAGTTTTCACTTTCGTAAAATTCTGTGACACACCTGACTATTTACAAACGAATTGAAAACGAAAAATATTTGCGTTTTACGTTTTCTGGAGAAGGTAAAAACGTTTTCACTTTCGTACGAATTTGGTTTCTGTGACACCCCTGAATGATTTGGAGCCTGGGTTCAAATCCTGGCCAAAACAAGTCAATCATTATCATTATTTTATCGAATGGGCTCGTACAATAGTGTGGCGTTGTATTAATTGTTGTTGGACTGTTTAAGTGATGACGGCATGCTACTAAAAAACGCGACAGCGATTAATATGGTGTCCAGCTACTGTTCTCCTCTGTCGGTTAGCAGAACCGTCGGCGAAGTAAAAGAAATAATAAAATGCCTGCTCAAACAGCTTAAGAAAATTAATGCGTCTAATTAAAACCAGAGGCGCTGCAGCCCTGACTCGAAATTAAAAAAAAAAAAAACGCGAAATAGCAGACTTTTACAATAATTAAGCCTCCTTCTACATTTCCAACATCCAATCACTATCGCTTTCTCTGAAGATCTGGCACCATGCATTGCATAAGTGCTGGTCCTAAAAAAAACAAAAAAAAAAATGGTTTTTAAATTGAAATAATTCCAAAGGATAAAACAATTTTAGAAATTAACTTGTTAATGAAAGAGTTTACGATAATTTAGTTCTTCTGTAAACTGGCAGTTTTAGGTAAAGAGTAATAGACTTGGAGTTCTATTAAAAGGCTTTTAAGCCCTCAAAAATACAGACAACACAAAAGCATCCTTCAAATAATCAGCCAGGACGTTCTAGCGACCTGCGTATATACAATTTCGGATTTCCACGATGATGCTAACAGTAGCGTCGCCTACAGAGGAAATGACGATAGTAAGATGACCTTAGCAAAGTCACAAACCACATAGCTAAGAACTAAACATTTATTTGAAAACATTGTTCACGGTGGATGGGTGGCGCCTAATGACAAAATTTTTACTAATTTGTGGATAAACACTAAACTACTCTTTAGTAATAATTTTCTAATGATTATGAAAAATATCCTGAAAAAGACTTATTTTCTATTTCCCAACATCACGGAGAATTTTACAGAATTGGTATTGACGCCATACGATAGCTATTTTGAATTAAAATTAAGTAAAATTTTCTTCATTTTAGTTCATATTTTTTGGAGTTTTTATTAAGAGGTTTCAAGGACAACTACTAGGCAGCATGAATCGTGATTAATCCGAATTGAGATGAACAAAATGTTAAGATTCCTTTCTGCAGTTGACAATTAAAGACAACAATTTTAGAAAATTTAGAAAAACAGGAAAGATTTTTAGGCAGACTTGAGTTTGTTTATCTGTTTTAGGCATTGTCCTGAAAATCATGATTGATTGATTACTTACAAAATAAATATTCACAAATCTGTCAACAAGTTATGTGCCATTTTGCTAAATCTTAAACAATAGAAAAATGTTATATGAATGATATTTCTCTGTCTATATTTTTTAAATATTTAGGTCACTTTCTTTTACGCAAAAGTTACACATATAAATTTTTTTTTGCAAGCCAACAAAGTGTGTGTCACATTTCCTAAACAACAGAGTTTTATGGGCCGCAAAAAAATGATATTGAATGAAATCAATGCAAAAGAAAATTTCGTAATCACATAAAATACCGGAAGTACAACAATAGAAATCGAAATGATTTCTCTACCATTTTTAATGTGATTACTTTCGCACTCTCTTACAAATAAGAAAATCCAAACATACCCACACCCATATACACTCACTCTCACATACAGCAGCCAATATATGCAATGACCACACGGTAAATGAATGTCCTTTTTATTACAACCACAAATTTATGCAGTCGTTATGAAACCAAAGGATGTTGATGATGGATGATTGAAACATGTGAAAAGTTGTAAAAAATCTATTTGATTTTGTGCTGAAAATGATAAAAAAATAATGAAATTTTCAATATCCTTGAATTTAATACTGTAAATATTTTTTTAAGCTTTTGTTGTTTTGGTGAATGTGTATTTGTGTGAATCTTGTATGGAAATAAAATCTATTAAAGGAAATTATGAAAAGGTTCTATTTGAGTTTTTGATTCTAGATATGAGTTTAAGTAAATTTTATGTAGTTTTTGTGGCAAATTTTATTAAATTATTAGTTTAAAGCGATTTCTAGCACTCTATTAGAAAGGGAAACTTTATTGATTTTAAAGTCCTGAAATATAATTTTTATGCAAAATTTTTTATAAAACATATCAACCGGTTAAATGATGGTTGATGTGATGGTTAAGAGGTTGGAGGCGTGGTTATTTTGCTTCATCTTTGATAAAAGGACAAAATTACCCATGTAGCGAAGAGATAGAGGCCTAAAATGTGATACAAAAAATATTTATGGGATCTTTTTATAAAAATATTAAAGAAATCTTATAAATTGAAGAGAAGGACATCATGTATTTCCTCAGGGATATGCAGGACAACGAGTGTCGGACTAAGACTATGCACTTGTAGCCCCATAGATAATTTTATTTTCATTAAATGGAAGAGACGTTTAATAACACTCCGTTCATTTACTTTAATTATCATATATTTCAACGCGATCGCAATAGATTTTTCCACGACTGCAGATCCACAAAAGTTACTCGATAGTTGAAATCTACAGATCTGCCTCTATTTCTTAGAAAACAAAAAAAAATTCTTATAAATTATTCGTATCTCTTTTTCGTACCCATTTCTTACGGTTGGTTTTATTTCCGTTGATAACTGTTTTGTACTTCTATAAATTCTTTATTGCTCTTCTTCTGCTAAAAATTATTTGTTAGTATCTGTCAACAAATATCAAATTGATTTATTTATTTGTATCAAAAACATTTAAAAAAATTGTTGCCCATTCATTTTGCATCAAAGCGGAAATAACAAATGGCATGATTGTAAAATTTGTGCATCTGTACATCCGGTTGAAGTTAAATATTTTGTACTTTTCACAACAGCACAGCTGAGCCCTGCCATTTAGTCACTCATTCATTCATTCATCGGTACATTCATTCATTTATATTTCCAGTCATCCTCCAAAACCTTTTTACAATGTGTATTTTTGTGTGTTTGCTTTTCGACCAGGAATGCCAGTTAGGAGTGAAAAAAAAGCATGAGTTAGAAAAGACTTCGGCAAACAGACAAACGGACAGACAGACAGACAAACAGAGAGACTAACATTAACACACAAACAAAAAAAAAAAAAACTTACTAAATTTAGAAACAAAAACAACAAAATGAATTGTGATTTATAAAACCCGTATGATGCCCAAAAATTCATGTGCAAAATGATTGTTTCGTTTTTATTTTCTATATATATATTTTTTTTTATCAGGATCTTGAGATTTTGTGCGTTTTGTCTGGCATTTATTTATTCCTTTGGGCAAATTTTCCTTAAACAAGACGGGCATTTGTGATAATCTTAACATGTTAACAGATTAAACTCTATAGTCTGGTGAGGAGATAATATTTGTTAGTTTGAAGAGAAAGTTTAAAACAAAATTATTCTTGTACAATGGGCAGCTATAATAGAATCATAAAATGAGTTAATTTTATTTATACGCGAAATGGGAACTTCTTAAACCCATTTTTAACTCAGAAGAATATCCCCCGGTTAAACAGGAAGATCGGAGAGGTGTTTGAGAGAGTGAGTGAGGCTGCTGTGGTGCTGCTTCTGGTCGTCTGCTGTGCTGTTGCTCGCTATCAGCTGGTTTCTTTTCTTAGAAAGTGACTTGATCTGAAGCTTAGATTTCTAGTAAAAGATGGTATCAAATGCATTCTGGCTAAAGACTGAATGTAAATTATATTCTTTTCGAGTCTTATTTACACTTTATGTGTTTTCAATGGTATTGAATTGTTGTTGCCACATTAAGTCAGCTGCTGCTTTTTGTATAAATCTGTAACTTAACTTTATCAAAAGGAAAAACTTGAATATATTTTTTACTGTCTTAAATACTTTAGAAAACTGTTAAACGCCAATTGTTGTTTAGTGATTGCTGTAATTACATCATCGCCAATATAACTCGTAATGATGTTGTTTATGTTGAGGGCAAATTTCTTTTTTGTAATTTTTTTTTCTTTTATTTTGTTTGCTGTAGTGTTTTTTTTTCTTCTTCTTAAAGGATGGTTAGAGAAACATAATAAATTTACACACAAACAATTTTCATTAAAGACTTTCATTATATTATTTGTAGTTGTTTGCTTTTCTCTGCTCTTAATAAATTATTTGCCCAAACAATTGTTGTCTAGTTACACAACCGTTCGTGTTGTTTGTCTAGTTATTTCTGTTGATTTCGTTGTTTTTGTTGTGTCTATTTTGATGCTTTTGTTGGGATACTTTTAGTTGTTGCTTTCATTTCTTCATTTTATTGTATATCATTTTAGTTTCAATGTTTTGTTATTTAACAAATTTTCTCAACAATCTTGATTACTTATTGCCAGCAATAATAACAAAAGTAAATTTGTCGGCATCTGTAATAATGGATGATAAAATAAAACAACAACACCAACAACAACAGTATTATCATTCTTTACAAATAGAAAAATAATTTTTTGTTGCAGTGTTGACTGGTCGAGTTAAAAATTTCGTATTGTCTTGATGGTTGTGGGAGATGAAATCGTGAAAAAAGCTCTTTTAAACATGATCATGCATGCTTATGTAGGTTTTTTGTTAAACTTAAAATTATTTGAAAGATATGCAAATAAAAGTTAGATTGATAATTCTTTGAAATTTTATATTTTCAGACCATTAATTAAAAGTCTTCTTCTAGAGGGTCCTTCGACTGGGTTATTTAATAATATACTTCTGACGAATTTTCACAAGGATTCTGCAATCTTAGCTTCCATATTTGCAGCAAATATAGGTCTTAAAAGATTTACAGGATCTTATTATGTGGAAGAAAAGTTGGAAATAAGGTAAGCTTTCATTATCAATCATTAAATCAGTACAGCGATTAAAAATACGCGAGATTTTTGAAAAATAAAAAAGTTTACATCATTATTTTTAAGCACTCCATTAAATGTTGTATAAGAATTAAGAACTTTTTTTATTTAATTTTCTGTATCGGCAGTCGATGTCTCTGCATAAAAGCTTATTTCACATTAAAGCTTTTTTTACTTTACTTATAACTTGGAGCAAAGTATCGAAATTTTGTTTCAACTTTCGAAAATAAGTTTTAATTTTTAAAATTTGTTGCAAAGTTAATATAGTCCTCTTTCCTGTAAAAATTCCAATCTTGTGAAATCTTTTTATATGCGATGATCATTATAACCATGTTTTACTGTTGTTTATTTGTATACCAAGCATTTTTTAAGTTGCTACATAATTTTTATTGTATATAATAAATTTATTATAATAAATTCTTTCATATATGAAACGCATGACAAGAAAAAAAAGAAAATGTTGTCCCTAGTGTTAAACAACACAATCAAGATTTCCATGACGAAATTAACTTTTTAGTTTATGAAGCTTAAGGTTGCTAAAAAGCAATTTGTTTACAAAGCAGTTCTTTTCTTGTTTTTTTTCATTTTCCTCATCTTCTTTGGGATACACATTTTAAGCGAAAGAAGGAAGGGCCAAGAAATCTTTTTTTTTTTCGGAATATTCGTGTTTATTAAAGTGTTTTGGTATTACCTTTGCCAACATGTCTTCTAGTGTGATCTTCATCAACTTTAATTTCACAAACACTTTCAACTTTTTACAGGAAAACTTTTAACGAAAAAGAAAAGTGTGAATAAGATTGAACAGAAACAAAAATATAAAAAAAAATAAAATTTGAAATTAACTAAAGCAGACGTGCATGTGTGAAGGAGAAGAACATAACAGCTTTTTATAGTGGTGTCTAACGAAGAAGGTTTTTTATTTTTTGGGAAGTTGCTACTTTTCTTTTTCTGTCTGCCGTTAGTTTTTGAAATTTGTGAGAAAAAAAATATATATAAGAATTCAGTGTAAGGAAAATTTATGATGTGCCAAAGTAGTGTAACCATATACATCGACAATTGAGACCTTTAAAATCCTTTAGGGTAACGTCCTATAAGCAAATCAGATTATGTTGGGCATAAATAACTTCGATGCAATGCATTGCAATTTTATAAATTTGGCACAGTTTGATGTACGAGAAAATTTTTTCCAAGATTTTTTCAGTTTCTTCGTTGGTTAAAAAAACTTGGATGTCAAGGAAATTCAGGCGTGTAAACTAGTTTTGCCCACAACAAATGTTTGCAATTTCGAATAAATTTAATAAAAATTTTTAAAATAGAAACTTTATAAAATAGAAGAATAGAATTATGTTTCTAGAAATTTAATTGTTATGGGTCAAATTGTAAGAAAAATAAACATCCGCATATTGGCTGCAAAAGGTTTGTTGGGTTTGTTTGCTTAATTATCGTAAAACAAATGCGCTTTTAATTTTGTAATTCTCGGTTCAGAGTTGTGAGTAAATAAGTTTGAAAAATTTTTAAGCATGGTTAAAGATTTACTGATAAGTTGGCAGTAGCAACTAACGAAATGCAGCATATAGATTAGCTAACCTATAATAAATAAATAAAATATTTTAAAATATAAATTTTATTTTACATTTTGCCCCACTACATACATTTACGATCGTCTACTAGGATTTATTGTCACTATATCTTTCTACACGTATCGACCGATCTGAAATACCGAACTTGAATAGAATTTGAAAATGTTTATTTATGATTCAAATTTTGCATCTACAAATTAATAGACAAGACCGTTTTTTGTGATGGATTTTTTGCATCCATCATACAATCGATTTTAACAAAACCTTTACCAAATTAAAAATATTTATTCACTGATGTGCACCAACTATATATTTGCCAAAATCGGAAAAGTTTTTCAAAGCTATAAAGTTGAACTCTAATAAAATTAGTTAGTTTTCATGAATACATTTCATATTTTGTGTCTCTTCTACTTACGATTACTAATTTAAACATTTATTTTATTTATTCAAATACTTTAAATGGTTATTAAACAGAAATATGTTTAGCTTTTATATCAAGCTAAACATATATGTGTTTTATAAATTGTATTTAAATCCTCTGCTGTTCCATATTGTGTGTGTTTGTGTGCGACAAATTCATTCAACTTAATACTTACTCGTTCGTATTAAAAGGATTTATTTTGTTTTTGTTCCAAATTTGTAATTACATTTTTTTTAAATAAAAGTGTCGTCGTTATTACGCTTTGGCTTTAGTTATTCATTCATAATCTGCAAAGTTTACACAATTAATCTGTTTTCGGTAATTAACATGTACATGGAAATATCTGTTCATTTATAAACGATCTGGACTGCTAATGCTACAAATGTTATTTAATGCCAAACAAATAGTTTTTCACGTAGTGAATTTGAATTATTAAATTGTTTTGAAATATATGAAAACAATTTAAATCCTAAACAGGAATTTAAATAAAATATTTAAAAATTTAGTTTTGAATATTTCATAAGAAAACTAAAACAAAACTATAGGATATTAAATCATAGTGCAGAGGAGTTGAGCTTTATTAACGATAGTAAAAAGTACAAATAATTATTGTTAGATTTCACAAAGAAGTTGCTTTACTTTGTTCTTGTACTTTTTCAATACTTTTTCCATAAATTAATATGAAGTATTCGTTTTCTTATCAAAGAATCTCTATTGAATTTGTGGTATAACGCATACGCACTGGCATTACTCATCCACCACTCCAGCCAATAAACTAAGAATTATGGAACACCTCAAGGACATCACCTTGAAATTAATATAAAAAAGATATAATGGAAAATGCTCAGGATAGGCAGGTCGAAGCAAATAAATCTTCATCTTAAAAATGTTGAAAAAGAAATAGTTTTTTATATCCAGCTGTATTTTTCCAAAAAAGTATAAATTTAACATAATGAGGTAAGACGCATACATATATAGAAACATTTATTAATTTTTGGTGCCATCTGATCAAAGGAGAAGCTAAAATTAAGTAGTTAAGAAAAAGGATATATGGGAGGTACTCAGGATCTTCCACCGAATGCAACCAAATTTTCTATAGAGCTAAAGTGCAAAAGCTTAGAATTCATTTATTGTTTTCAGTACGTTCTGATTATAATTAAAGCAAAAATTTATTTTTTGCTAAAAAGGATAT
This sequence comes from Lypha dubia, assembly GCA_947311025.1. Lineage (NCBI taxonomy): Eukaryota > Metazoa > Arthropoda > Insecta > Diptera > Tachinidae > Lypha > Lypha dubia. Next base: position 64,760,695 of record OX371264.1, on the reverse strand, counting down.
ATGGGAGGTAGTGATATCTTTGCAGTGAATGAAACTAAACTTTCAGCAGAGCAAAAAATCCTAATTTAAGAAGCTTTCACCAGTTTTCAGTACATTTTGATCATAAAAACGGCTAATATCTGGTTTTTAAGAAAAAGGATATACGCGGGGTATTCATAGTGTTGCATAAAATGAAAGCAAAATTTTACCAGAGCTAAAATGCAAAAGCTTAGAACTAATTTATCGTTTTCAGTACATTCGAATTATAAGTAAAGCTAAAATTTAGTTTTTGAGAAAAAGGATGTATGAAAGGTATACATGTTCTTGCATCGAATAAAACTTAACTTGCAGCTTAGCTAAGACGTATAATTTTAAAACCTTTTATAAATTTTTGGTGCATTCTGATCATAAGAGAAGCTAAAATTAAGTAGTTAAGAAAAAGGATATATGGGGTGTTCAAAGGTTCTTCAACCAAATGCAACCAAATTTTCTACAGAGCTAAAATACATAAGTTTACAACCAATTTATCGTTTTCAGTACATTCTGATTATAACTAAAGCTAAAATTTAATTTTGCCAAAAATGATATATGGGAGGTGATATTCTTGCATTGAGTGAAACTAAACTTTCAGCAGAGCTAAAACGCCTAACTTAAGAAACTTTCAGCAGTTTCAAGTGGATTTTGATCATAAAAACTGCTTATAACTGGTTTTAAAGAACAAGGATATATGCGAGGTATTCATAGTGTTGCATAAAATGAAAGTAAAATTTTACCAGAGCTAAAATACATAAGTTTAGTACCAATTTATCGGTTTCAGTACATCCGGATTATAAATAAAGCTAAAATTTAGTTTTTGAGAAAAAGGATATATGACAGGTATACATATTCTTGCATCGAATAAAACTTAACTTGCAGCTTAGCTAAGACGTATAATTTGAAAACCTTTTATTAATTTTTATAGCATTCTGATCATAAGACAAGCTAAAATTAAGTAGTTAATAAAAAGGATATATGTGGTGTACTCAGGTTCCTCAACCAAATGCAACCAAATTTTGTACAGTGCTAAAATACATAAGTTTACAACCAATTTATCGTTTACAGTACATTCTGATTATAACTAAAGCTAAAATTTAGTTTTTGCTAAAAAGGATATATATGCACCGAATGAAGTAAAATTTACAGACAAGGTAAAACGTATAATTTTAGAAATATTTTTTAAGTTTTAGTGCTTTGTAATCATAAGTGCAGATAAAATTTAACTTTTGGGAAAGAGGATATTGTATATGAGGTAGTCATGCTTTTTGCAGCAAATATTCAACAGAGCTAAGCATAAGTTAAGAAGCTTTTACTAATTTTCAGTGCATTCTGATCATAAATAACGCATAGTTTCTAGTGTTTGTGAAAAAGGATATATGGAAGGTAGTCATGTTATATTTTTATTCTCCATAAATTATATTTTTGTAATAATTAAATAACATGTTAATAAATTTTATTTGCACACAATAATTTTAATTTAAGCTCATTTATTCAATTAAAAATAATCTATAACCGGAGATAATTATGTTCTGACTATTATTTACGTAAGCATTTGGCTTAATTTAATGAGGTGAAAGTAATTATATCGATGAAGTTGTGGGTTTGTGTAAATAGTTTTTAATTAAAAAAATGGAATTTAAATGAATAAATTATAAAAGTTATGTATAAACCACATAACAGGTACACGATTGAAAAAGTTGTGTTAAGGGGTGCCAATAAGGTAAAGAAAAAAAAAACAAATTGTCTCTTATGACTGCTGTTGAGTAGATCGGCAAAACTTTGGAATTAACTACTCATCAATACTCTGGTAAAATTGTGCTTCCGTTAGTAGTATTCCTTTTTCTTATTTTTCTTCCTGTGTACTTTTCTTTTAAACTCTGTTCTTTGAAAATGTTTCTTTTAAATAATTTATTTTATTTAACTGAATAATATAACTTCGTTTAAAATATTTTCAGTTTTAACATTTTCAATTTAGTATAAAAAAAAATGCTTTCCATAAAATAGACATTTAATCGATTGTGATTAAAACTAGAGAAAATTATAAGTTATGCTGATTGTTTTGTTGCTGCAGCAGTTGCTGGCTGTATGTAGCTGCCATCGTTTTCATTCAATTCACTTTAGTCGTTGGTCTGTGCCAATGTTTTCATCGTCGTTGCTCTCCTCTTCAATATTGGATTGTTGTTGACTTTAGCTCTAGACATTCTTTTAGTTTGTGGATTATATAGAATTTTATAAATTCTTTTCTTTTTCATTTTTATTTTCCTCCATATCTTAAGTTTCACTGCCGATTTCATTGTCATCCCTTTGCTCCTGTCATGTTGTCGTTGCCGTTGTCGTCAATATTGTATTATTGGCAAATATTTTGACTTTTTTTTTTTTAAATTGACATTATTGTAAATGTCGTTAAGTATTGTTATGGCTGTTCTCCTCGTTGTCGTTGTTGTCAACATTGGTGTTGTTTTTGCTGTTGTTGCTGCTGCTGTTGTCATCGACCTAAAGTACAAGTCAAAGTAGTTTTTAATATGGCTGTTGTTAGAGTTTTTGTTGTTGCTACTAACACCAAAAACAAAAAAAGAAACGCCAATTTGTGTTAAACATCGTTATGCTTATTGCTTAAAAATATAAAAATATCCCCATAGGATTTGCAGTTGCATGTTAGAAATTCCTTTGTGATCGTTGTTGTTGTTATTGTTTTCATTATTATCTCAAAAGGATGAAAAACAATTCGAGCAGCTGATTAGAAAATATTGTATGGCTGTTTATGTGCGAGTATTCAGTTTGATGCTGTTCCTTTTAACTATTATTTTTTATTCCGTTTTTTTTCTTCGCAATCTTTTATATATTTTGTGAGTGTGTGTGTTTGTGTGCGAATGTTTGCGCTCTCTTTTTTTCGCTCTTTTTTCTGTTAGTGGTTTAATATAAAACTCAAAACTTATTGCATGTCTGGTATTGGCTGTTATTGTATTGCTTTTTATATTGGCTCGATTTGTGTGTTTGTTTGTTTCTGTGTATGATGAGCATTTGCCGCTTACTTTGCGTTTAAATTGTGTTGACGCAAATTTTACGCTGCAACTCCCTTTAAATACATTAAAATTTCACATTTGATTGCATATTTATGGCTTTAGAAATTTTACATCGCTAAATAGCGTATAAATGTTAAGAATAATTGGAACCAAAGGAATATAAAGCAGAAAGGAAAAGGCTCATACAAACATGCACTTGTTTTTTTCCATATATTAGGGGGTATTTTTAAAAAGAGGCTTGTTCCGATGCGCAGTATATGACAGTCAACCATATTATTTTAAAATTTTGTTTATAATTATTTTTATTCTAATGATGCTTTACTCCTTACGTCACTTGGTAGGACTACAAGGAGGAGGCTTTAAAAATTTCGATAGAAAATTTTTAATACTTGAACATTTTCAAGAAAATCCTACTAGATTTGAGGAAGTATTTTTAAGAAAACTTAAAAATAAATACTCTTAAGAGCTAAAATATTAAATGTATGTATATAAAAAAACTCAATTATTCATTGATTTCATGATAAATTTCATTGAAAACATAAAATAATAACATTTAGGTAGTGAAATCATCACTTTAAAATAAGCAAATAACAATAAATATTTTTTTTTACAATAATGAGAAAAATTATTAAAAAAATAAAAAATGTCATTAATATAATGAAAAGTTTCATTAAAATTATGAAAATTTTCACTAAATTAATGAAAAGTTTCATTAAAATAATGAAATTAACCCGTCATAATAATGAAACTACTTCAAAGAAATTAATTGGAGCAAAATTATATCTAGCACTTTGTTAAAATAATTTTAACCAAACTAATCCAACGAAGCATGTTGATGTTTCAAATTAACCTCCATACCTAAATTATATCTACTATTAAATATTCGTTTTTAAAGTTCCTTTATATTAAATTCTTTAATAGTGTTATAATGTTGTACATGTTTTTTTATTATAGCGGCTTAAGTGTTATAATATTTCTTGCATTACAACTACTTTAGAATGAAAACTCTCATAAGGCCACCACCAAATTATGATTTTAAGCTTGAACAAATCTTTAAGCCTTCAACATATTCAAACGTTTTTCCATGTCCGGCTGGCTAGACAAAATTTTGTTACTGCCAAAAGCATAATGTTGATGATGATGATGTTGTTGATTGTGGTGACAGCGGTGATGTTTGACGACACCTTTATGTGTTAAATGGAACAACATGACACATATGCCGTCCATAGTTTTGTCCAGTGACCAGACGACATATTTTATAACAAGTTTTGCAAGTACTTTCCTGTTTATACGATTTCACTTTTTTCATGCTTTTTTTTTCTAGCAAACATACACATACACACACATACCGTAACAGAAGAGCAACAAACACTAACTCAACTAAATTTTGTATTAACTTTACTTGCTGTATATATAGTTGACCATTAGTTAGTACATTGTTGTAGTGTACATTTTAGGGGCAACAATTTATTGTTGGTTTTGTGGTAATGACATTTTTAGTTGAATGTCATTTTCGCGCCCGGACATTTTCATTAAAAGCCCAAGTAAGTGTTACTACAGCTACTTTCGTACCACACTTCCGGTTATTTAGGCCTTTCCATCCGTTTGCTTAACACGCTCATTTCCGGCTTTCTATGCAAGTAAATAAGTCAGCAGCTTAAACAGTTACAAATTACCATCAAAATTTTCCTTTAACAATGCAATTTTGTCTGTTGTTGCTGTTTTTTTTTTCTGTTTAAAAAGTTTGTCAGAATTTTTGTTAAAATTCAAGGAAATTAAAAAATAGCATAAAACCTTTTGTGTAATTATAACTAAAGCCTAAAGTTTCTATTTAGCAGACATAGACAGAGTTAAAAAAAAAAAACAAACACAAACTATATCCAATTATTTAAAAATTTTCCCAACGAAAACATATTAAAAGTTTTGCTTTGTCGTTGTTTTTTTTTTTTTTTTAAATGTCTGTTTCATAATCATCATCCATCCTTTTTGATTTCTTTTTTTGCGCTTCTCTTTTATTATCTATTACTGTTTTGCCGTCAACGTCAAATGAATTTTGTTCAACACATTTTATGGACTAATCCGCACTGTACGCACGATTTCACCTTGTAGACGTGTCATACATTTAGTGTTCCTGCGTGTCATGCCACAATTACTAAAGTTTTCTTTACAACTTGTTTTTGTTGTACTTCTGCAATTATTAATTGCATTAAGGTGTGAGTGAGTCGTCCTCCTTATCAAATGTATGCAAAATGTCTCTCCGTTATTTTTGTACTTTAAGTATTTGTGCAACGTCATCACTTAAGTAACAAGAATTTGCAGTATTCGCAGTTTTAAGTCTTTTTTTTGTGTAATATTAATTTTTCTCCTTTGTAATTTATGTAAAATCAGGAATATTTAATTAGTACTTTGGTATGGGTGATAGGTGGTAAAAAAGTCTTTAAGTTTTAAGGATCTGAAGGCTTACAAACACAATTGTTTGTTTTTTATTCTTAAATTTTCATTACCTTCGCATTTTAAACGCTAATAGCTTCTTGTTATATTTAAATAAACATCTTCTTAATCATTGAGATATTTTTATTATATACTTCTTCTTTTTTTTTCAATTTTAATCTACCAGCAAATATATTAACATTTTAATTCATATCCTGCCATGTATTCACTAAAATATCCTGTTCAAAATGAATAAAGGATATAAAGGCAAAAAAATGGAAAATAAAACTAAAAAAGATTATTGTTAAACATCAATCTTATAATCAACTGGCAAACAAACTTTTGATTTGTCTGCAAAAAAATATTCCTTCTGTGTGCGTTTGTGTGTGTGGCTGCCTGCTTTTTTTTTGCAATTTATTTTTCAGGATCACTTTTTTCCTTCAGTCGTCTTTCAGTGTTACGCTTATTGTTCTTTCGTTTATTTATTTTCATCAAATTCCAGGCATATACTTATATTGTCTGGTTTTCTTTATTATTATTTCCTTTTTTTTATGTTTTGCTTTTCAACTTAATGAAAAGGAAAAAAAAAATCATATTTAAACTATTAAGAAGCATTGAAGACAAGAAAAAAAAAACAAAAGGAAACGAAATAAATAAGAAAAACTACTCGTTCGTATTAAGTAAAGTTGCAATACACATCAATGTAATCTTACAATTGCAACAGAAAAATAAAAATGATTAAAAGTTTGAGCAGAGCCAATGATGATGCTTTAAAAAATTTTGTCGGTTTAATCGAATATCGTAGAGCCCCTACAGACATTGAGAATTAGTTAAGAGCTGCTGCATATATGTAAAGAGAGAGATATAGAGAACTAATGAAATCCTTAAATAAATCTATTTATAAGAAACAATTAAGCATGTCGCCTACAAAAAATTGAGTACAGGAATTTCCAATGGCAATAAAAGGGTTAAGCAAATCTCTTGCTTTAACTACAATTCACTGACAGCATAATTTGGTACAATTCAATAGATTGACACATTTTTTTTTATATTAAATTTCTTAAAATTAACCAACCAACCCAATTGTAAATTACAACCGGATATACTTCTACACACACGTACATGTGTGCATCTCGTATATTTACATTTGTATTAAGAACAGAATTGATAATCTTACCAAAAGTGCATTACATTTCAATAGTTACGTTGTTTTTTTTATTATTTTCTTTTTGCATCACTCTCATAAGGCATTGATGATTTGTTCAGTAAATTGTGCTGAATTGAAGAATTCACTTCTTTTTTTTTATTTGGTACCACACGAATTTGCTGATTGTTTTTTTTTCTACCCTTCTTTCCTTTTTTTTTAAACTTATTTATTTTTCTTATTTTCCTTGCCGCTATTAAGAATGTACGCTGATGACGTATACGATTTTACTTCATTGAAGATGCGGGTTAAGACAGTGATATGGATTAAGCAAATATTTAGATAAAATGTAAAATTAGCTAAAAAAAACTACAAAGAAAATAAGACAAAAATAAGACGAGGATTTTTGAAAGTTTATATGTTGTGAAAGACATTCAGTTTGTTAGAGAACTATAGCTAAAGATTAAATGTGTCTTTAGCATTAAAGTGCATTGCAAAAGAACATGAAAATTATTTTTTTCGGAATAACAAGTTTTTCTTACAAATAATTAGCAATAGAACAATAAACGTTTAAACACTGGCTTAGTTAAACTGGGCCAAATTACAGCACTCGATATCGATCGAAATTTCAATACAATTTAAATGTAAATTTCGATCGATATCGAATGCCGTAATTTAGCCCCAGATATGTCAACATCGTTCGAAATCAATACCGGAATCTAATTTCCACTATATCCACATAGAAAAACAATAATATGGCAGCACTATGATAAATGTAATGGTGTTGGTAGCTTTAATGCATTGAAAATTTTTTTATATATACATACGTATGTATATGAGAAATTATTATTATTAGGCTCAAGTTTTAATGAAAAATTTAATGAAAATTCAATTTACTAAAAGTTTTTATTTGTGAAATATTTAGTATATTCAATCAGGCTAGCAGAACGTATCAGTATACCGATTTCAAGGTAGCTGCACCTCTCATCTGCGTTCGTTAGTCCGTTTTTACAATTCATGTAAAGTGGTTACTAGTTGGGAAAGAATATCAACTATTTAATTAAGTGTTTCACAGAAATAGAATACGAGAATTATTGTTTATGTATTCAATGTCTTATAGAGTCATGAAATAGAGTTCGATTCCTTTCAGAAATAGAATTCAATCAGTAATTTTGTTTTTCAGAAAATGTAAAAACGAAAAGAAGTTTTGGAATATCAAAAATTTTTTAAAAAATTAAATTTTTTCAATTTTTAAATTTCCAAATGGTTTCCGAAAAATTGTTTCGATTTTTGGTTTTTTTGTCGATGGTATTTCTTTTTTGCAGGTGGTTAGTTGTAACAGAATTACTTATTTTTGTAATAAAAGAAATAAAAGACCCACTCAGCGTTCAAATTTTCCTCAAATTAAAAAAAAAATTAAAGAAAACTATCTTCCAATTGATTCACTGTAAATCTAAGTTAAACTACAAACGATTTCAAATCTCTAGATAAAATTTATGTTCATTTTGGTTGCTTAAGTTTTTTTTTTTGCTTCAACGCTTTTTGCAGGCAACATTTTCAAGAAAAGAAATGAAAAGACCTCTAAAGCATTAAATTAAGATCATTTAAAGAAGCATGAAGTGCTGCAACAACAACAGTTACACTTGAAGAATTAAACAATTTTAATAAAGTTGTCAAAATGAATGGAGAGAAAAACAAAACTTAATGACTAAATAACTCTTTGCATACACCAACCAACCAAACACCAACCAACGGTACTGGTTCGTTCAGTAGTTGGGCTTTAAGATGTTTTACACCATTTCTATTATTCATTATAGTTTACGATATAACTATTGTTTATGTTGCATTTCGTGTTTTTATGACGTTATTCTCTATTCAGGTTTTTTTTACTGCAAGCTCAAAAACTTGATAACTTGTTGTCCTTTAAGACCCTTCTTTTTATTCCCTAGTGGCACAATTTTTTTAATTTGCTATTTTTGCCAATTTTTCTTTAGCGAGACGTTTTTGTTGTTGTTTCTTTTTTTATTTTTTTGGTTGCTTTGATTACGTTTTAAATTTTTAATTATGTTTCTTAACGGACAACATTAAAATGAACATGTTGACTTGGGTACAAGAGGCTGTGAGACTGTAAGAAGCTACAACAAGAAGAGTTGTTTAAAGGGTGGCGATGGGGTAGAGTCTTGAATCTATGACTACATTTATACAACAGTTTTATTTTGAAATCAAAAAAGAGTATACAATGACAGCTACAAAGCAACTACAACATTAAAAAAATTAATATTAAAACTGAAAAACAACAACATAAGAAAAACTTCTCATACTTGACAAACATACAATTTCTAAAGAGTGCAAGCAAAAAAACAAAAAAAAACAATGCAAAATCATTTTGAAATAACAAGAATGAATGGAAAGTAGCAAAAAAATAGCTGGCAACAAGATCTTAATGCAACAATAGAGAATTTGCACTTATTAAAAGGCAACTTAAAACGCAACGTTGTTATATTATACCTTCTTCTACAATGAATACCAGCAAGATTCTGCTGTATCGTATACATTGCATGAATGACAGTGTTCTCATCCATATATAGAGCCGGCGAAAAAGCGAAATCTATACGAAAATTTTGTCATCGAGAGCAACAAATTAGCAGAATAAATTGCAGCGCATTGTAAACACATTTTTTTCAAGGATACTAGTTCTCCGGGAATAAGGATCGCTATTCCATTTACTTGATAGTGTTGATGCACTGGAGGGTTATTACCTTAATCTGATGATCACTAAGGTCTTATATTGGAGCTTTTTGCAGTCAAGAATTTTTCTCTGTGTTTGCATTTATTGGAGAAAGTCACACATTCCGTTCGGATTGCTCTCAATTCCGTAATTGCATTCCAATCGTTTTTAATTTACAGTCTTCAGATTCTGTTTATTTTTTTTTCGATTTTACAGTGATAAAGTTTTTCTTTACCTACAGTTGTTTGCTTAGGTTGTTTTTAGTAGCAAAGCTCACATTAGGCTTTTTATTAACATTAAAACTTAGTTTAATGACGCTCCTCAAAGTATACATGTTTTTTTTTTTGTTTTTTACTACTCATGAAGATTGAAAAAAATTAAATGGGAATTCTATTTTGAATTTTAAAAGTGGTTTGTCTACAAACTAAATTTTTGTGTATCGTTTCTTAAAGACTCAACTTTCGGAAATAAAAGCACTCTCTCGATCGGAATTAAGATCTGTGTCTTGGCTGAATATCAGCATTAAAACTTCTTGTACTGAAACAAATATTTATAATAGAAAAAGTAAATGGCATGATAAATGGGAGGGCTTTCAAAGCGAACGACAACGAATCAACACCATGAATAAACAATCACTAACTCCCTAAAAGTATGCCATTTCTCTATACCCAACTGTTGGAAGCTCTAAGAAAGTGTGTGCATGTGTATACATACATACACACATATTAATGTTTTAATGCAGTTTAACAAGAAAAAAAACTTAAAACAAAAATTTAGTTGACAAACAGAAACTAGTTGGCAAAAAAAAAAAAAAAAAAATTCTTAGAAAAAAGGAAACTAAAAAAACTATAGCAAAAATTATAAATTAATTTAATGCAGCAAACCCTCTGAGAAAAAGCTAAGGACATACAGACTGACGAGAGTGCGAGAGTATATACAAACTGCTAAGAACTACAACCGAATAGATCAAGAATAAATGAAGGCAATATTCTGGCATAAAGGGCAACGAGAGAGTGTCTTCTTATGTTTCTTTAATTCTTTTTTTATTTTATTTTTCATTTTCTTACTCGCATGTGTATCCTGGTCGTACATTTAGAGGAGTTTAATTTCAATTCTTCTTTTCAGTCCATGTTTTATTTATTTTTGTTTTCGTTATACTTCTTGCATATAAAGTTTTGCTCCCAAGGTTTAGTAAAATAAAATAAAATAAAATAAAATAAATTTGTTGGTGCCGTGTGGTGGCACTGCAGAATCCTCGGAAAGATGTGGTGTTGATGCAGAGCTTGTTTGTTATACACGCCATTATATTGAAGGGGGAAGTAGTAGTTGTAGTTTGCAGTAAGAGCTTCTCAAATATAGTCATCACATTTTATAGTTTTAACTGAAAATGAAGAAAAACGGTTTTAAGTTTATTTTTTTTTTGTAGTTTGTGCCGCCGCGTTGCAAGCGCAACATGGCTTAACATGTTTTTCATGTTTCATGATGAAGCTCTTCTTACTTACGTTTTGCTGCTTGTAGCAAGAAGCAGCTACACTTTAACAATATAATTTAATATTGCATTTTACAAATACGCATACACAAGCACACACACACACACATATCCTTAAAGCTTTAGCCAGTCATCATTATGACAAAATGAATTACTTGAATTTTAAGGCAAAAACAGACGCACCCACACACGCACACATAACGATAAATTTTGCTTAGCCCTCTGCTCTGGCAATCACGCACTGTAGCAGCTACAATTATTGCTAATATTCGTGTAGTTCTTGTTGTTGTTTCCATTTTTTGCAGTTTTAAGCGAAAAGGGTCTTGGCTTGACTGGCTGACTGACTGACTGGGCTATAAACAGCTTAAAATGCAACACAGCATGAAAATGAAGTAAATGTCAAGTGCTGAAATGTCACTACATTTACACACACTTTTTGGTGTGCCTGCCAGCCTGCCTGTCAACTGACTTTATTTCTCTCCCCTCTCTAACTCTGACTCCTTTCTCCAGGAATTACGTGGCTATAAAGACAATTATGTCTTCATTCATTTAGTGTTTGTAAGTATATGGATTTATGGTTGTGCCCGTATTAGTGTTGATTAGAGTACTTTGGATTTATGAGTATGTTTGCAGTATGTTTTTGTGCGTAAGTATGTGCGTGTGGAATATAATAAGAAGTGAAACTGGGCAATGGATGTTAAAGTTAAGTATAGGATTCTCTTTTTAATGCGTAATTGCAATTGCGTTGGAAATTGTACCCAAAAGGACAATTAACTTGAAAAGTATTTGTGTGTGTGTGTGTATGAGTTTATGTGCAAAAATAAGAACATATTTTTAATTTCCTTTTATTTTCTTTTCGCATTCATATTACATGCACATACATACACCAGTAGCTGAAATATGATGTTAAGTGTTCTGCATAAATAAAAGAACAAAATGTTGTCTTCTTAAAAGTAGAAAATTCCATAAATTAGGTTTCTACTGTTGCATTGAAACAACTCTAAGTTTTTCTAACATGTAGAGTGGAGACTATGAGTGAACTAAAAATATTATTTAATAAAATATTATATAATAATTTACAATAATTCTGGTTACGAATATAATATTCTTTTTACAAACTTTGTGCCACTGTCTTCAAGATATTGACAGCATATAAAGCTTCAACATCAATATGGTCAAAGTCGCGAAAGTTCAAAAAACGTTAAGGTAAACACAAGTCAGAAAAATAAAATAAACAATATCTAAAATAATAAATTCGCCAAACTAGAAAATGGCCAAAACCTTTTATTGGCAAAACAAAAAAAAAAAAAAAAAAGAAATTAAAAGAAGAAAATATTGCTAAAATAATGAAAAAAGTAACAAGTTTAAAAAACCGCAAATAAAAATCACCAAAAATAAAAAAACGATAAAAATCCGTAAAAAAAAATAAAATGTCAAAAGTAGCAAAATCGCTTGTATGAAAAAAAATATATATAAAACCGTCAATACTAAAAAATTGCCAAAAACTGAAAAAAAAACGCCAAAACGTTAAAGACTTAAGGCGGTGTCAGATACAACTTCGTCGCTTTGCCTGACTTTTCTAACTTTAATGAAAAATTAAATTTAATTAAAAAAAAAAAAAAATTGTCAAAACGGTTAAATTTAAATATCTAAGAGAAGATATGAAATATTTGCATGGTATCAAGTTCTTAAAGTAAATTTTTTTTCTGGCCAAGGATGTTTTATATTTAGTTTGACATCTATTTTTTTGTGCGAAAAGAATGATCGGGTTGACTCTCATCTTTAGTTCTTCAAATTTTATATTATATACGGCCAAAGTAGAAATTCGTGGCCACTATTTTTAATTTCTTCGGGTAAAGTAGTTGAGTTGGCCCCATCGGGTTTAATTATGAAAGACCAGCATTCAGGTGATGACCCGTATGATACGTACTTGTGCATAAATTGTACTATTTGAAAGAAAAAATAGTTTTGAAAAGAAAGATGATAAACAAATGGATGAATTCATCTTCCGTACGGTGATCTTTTTGTGTGATTAAAAGTCAAATCGCATTGAATTTATTAAGGTTGTTGCCTTCTGTAGTCCCACTTAAGATTAATTCGTTTGGCTATTAATTTTCTAGTTGTTGTTGTTGTTGTATATTTTTTAAAAATTTTCACTTAACTGCAATACATTGAATAAAAAAAAGGAATATAAAAAATGTAATACAATGTACAACTGTTATTTGTTGCTGATGGCCATGGTAACAATTTTTAAATTATTGTGCGAACTCTGCACTAAATTTTATTGTCAGTTTGTTCTGTCTTGCTTGAATTATGTTGCATTGCAATGAGTTTTTCTAGTTTTTCTTATACACTTTTTGTTTTTCCATTTCCATTTATTTGTGTTCTTTACAGCTTTATATCCAATTTGCTGTTACAGGCTTTTGTGATATATGTTGCGATTGTGTGTATGTACTTCTCTCTTTTCTTTTATGCATTTGTCTGAATCTAAATCCGTTCATCCGTTGATAGATGAGAACATAAGCAGCAAATTGTTACCAGTAACATTTAAATGTCTGGTGTTCTTATACACGTTTCAACTGAAATCTGGTTATTCATTGTTTCTTAGTTTGGTATGGCTGCTGCTGGTCTTTTCTTCTTCTTCTCTGTTTTCCTATTTTTTTTTGTGGACCATGGCTTGAACTATATATTTTAATTTTATGTTAGAGCTTCTTGGATTTCTATAATTTTTCTTTTTTTAAATGATTTTGTATGTAAAAGTATTTTCTTGTTTTTTATGGCTTAAAGCAATTTTTTTACTTTTAACTGCCGATGGCAAATAGTTTTTTGAAAAATGAATTAAAATGGGTTTGTGATCACTTGGTCCACTTGTACTTGACGAATTGTTTCTTATTAAATTCAATTTTTTTGTGGTTTTCCAAATCGCCATAAGCTCGAATTCTTTGCTTAATTATTGAATATATTTTTCTTTTTCATTTTAAGAATTTAATTATTTTCCTCGATATTTATTGCTAATTTATGTGATACAATTGTTTTGTTTTTAATAAAACTGCCAGCAAGAAAATCCTTTAATTTAATATATTAATTAATTTCTTAAAAGCTATTTTTTCTTTTTTGCTTTTCTTTAGCTTAAATTAGCTATTTTCAATTAGTTTTTTTCTCTTTTGTGCAAGAATTTTAAGTTCAGTTTTCTTTATTGCTGCCGTTCGTAGTGTCTTCATTAATAATTCGCTTTATTTAAGTTGACCTAGTTTCGATTTTCAACGGATACACGTACTTAACTTTATTGTTGTCATTGCAAGAAAACTAGAGATATTTTTAAGCAGTGCTTGTATGAGATTCACATACACTTACACACAATTACATACCCTCACATTGACACTTGCAAATAGATTGTCTATGATTGTTACAATTCTTGTGTTTCTGTTTTTTTTTTTGTTTGTGACACAGCAAATTGTAACAATGTAATAAAATTTTGTAATTAATTCAATTAAATCACAAAAGAATTGTCTTCTATTTTCTGTCGATGTTGCTAAAATAACAAAAATTTCATTAATGCAACGGCGTTAGAGGGCTGTGAGCGATATTGTGTGAGTGAGTGAGACAAAAAAAGGTGAAAATAATGTCTATAATTTCATGAAAAATTTAATAATCAATTTCAAATGAATAATTAATTTGTATAGAAAAGCGGTTTGTTTTTTCTTTAATTTGATAAATAAGTTTTAACCACACTGCGAGCGTATGAGTGGTGAGAGAAGCAATTAAATATACATCATACGTCAAGGTGGACTAATTTAAATAAACTTGTACACACACACACATACATTTGAGAGCAAGAGATATGAGTAATTACATCTTATTTATAAATTACAATCTGGAAGGAGTATGAATTTAACAAAAATTTCTTAATAATATTTATAATTATGCGGCATCATGCGTCCTTATGCGTGCCTTGTAATTAGCTTAAATAATTATAATTAGTTGAAATGTAACAACTTCACCTCAATTATTTTTTTTTTTTATATAATTTTAATTACGGCACTTCAGGTAAATGTGCAACGTGTATATCGATGGCTTAATACAGAAAGGTCATATCTCGTTTTTTTTCAAAATCGGTTTTTGTACATATTCTGCTAGACAAAACACAAGTACACCTCCCTTAAAATTTCAGTTTCCTATGTTGACGAATAACAGATTGACAGTAATTAAAAAAAGCCCTAACTAACTAAAGATTTTATTGAGTTTTTTCCTTCTAATGTAAATTAGTTAAAAGTTGAGATACGACCTTTTTATATTAAGGCATCGATATGCTCTCTACTATTTGTGTAGCTTTGAATTTTTGCGTTAATTTTAGTTATTTTCTATATAAACTTTTTATTTCACGCTTAACTCATCATCAGAAAAAGAGTAACACTACAATTTCAAACTTTTAAAATGAAATGTTCATATTAAATTTTTTTTTTTAAATTTTTCTCTGCGTATGTGTTGTTATGGCCAAAGTCAAAAATATAAAATGTTCACGGGTTTCTCACCAAAAAAGAAAAAAAAAATAAACCGAAAATATCATCATTATCATGAATTCTACACCATAATAATTTTAATGTATGATGAAATTAGTTCTATTTTTGCACCGGGTAAAAGAAGATCAATCGAGAAAACTAGAGATTTTGCAAAAAGTTAAAAATGTTCATGTTTTGCTTCATTGTAGGGGGAGTTTTATACTTCAATTTTAGTTTAAGGAAATCAAATTTTCTATATTAAATATTTTTGGGAACAAAAAAATCGTCAACCAATATCTGGGGCCAAATTTTGGCATTCGAAATCGATCGAATATTACATTTTAATTGTAGTGTAATTTCGATCGATAACGAGTGCCGTAATTTTGCCCCTGGCTTGTTGCTAGTGATTGAAAGTCTTGGCGAAATTAAATTAAAATCAATTTGCTGGCTGATCCAGATATAAAATTGTAGGTCTTCAAAACTAAAATCTGTCAACATAAAATTTCAAAGTAATTTCTTATTTTATCGATTTTCAATTTTTTAATAAATTAAATAGTTTGCAACATTTGCAGCATATCTTACAATTTTATAGTTTCGCACGGAACCGTTATGAATTTTCAAGAAAATCACTTTTAGTTTATGAATGAGTTGATGGTTTGTTTGTGTGTTTTTCGTGACAGCAGCTTTTCGCTTAAGCTAAAACTGTTTTTTTCGCTTAATCTATTTTTGCTGTTAAGGTCCGATATACATATACCTGCGTTGTTCACTTGACTACGGAACAATATTTTTTAAAATTCGCAAGCTCGAGGTCAATTATCTCATTGAATTGAATAATAAGGTCAAATAAATAAACTTAAGCAAATAATTCTCATTTTCATAAAAATAAATAATAAAAAATTGGCCCAAAAACGCCTGGGCAAGAAATATCAAACATATTAGACCAACATTTTATTGGTATGATCACTTAAAGATAAAATCATTGGCGATGTACAACCGTATATTTGCTGAAAATTTCAGATTTTTGTCAGCACAGGCGATTGCATTTCCTTAAGCTGAACTTAAAATTATAAAATACTCCCTACGATTGCTGAAAAACATAAATAAATAAATACCATCAAGCACAAAAATAAATAAGAATTACAAATGTACTCGTACATACGTGCACACACGCACACTTAATAAAAACTGTAAAAAAAAATCATACATTTCCACTTACCAGCATTTTTAACCACTAAATTTACACAGAGACGAACACAACAATTGTTATGGGAAAAGAGAGAGAGAGAGAGACAGAGAGGGACAATACCTCTGGTGCTTAGCTTTAAGACAACAAATATTTTCAAATAAAATACAAAATACAAAAACAATTCAAATAAACGAAATTATATGAATTGGTATAAAAAAACCCTCCAAAAATGATAATAAACAATAAATAAATTTACAAATTTATGTATTTTATGCTCAGAGCACACACAAATGTATAAAGTAAAAACAGAAAATATGCTAAAGCACACATACGCACATATGCACCCATGCACACATCTTTTTAATGCAGCAATTTGAGGAAAGCTCTTGTCTACATGTTACTAACACAGAGACATTTTTAAATTTGTGCCTGTGTGTGTGTGTGCTGTTATATCCGACACTTGTTTCTTCTACGTAATAGTTTCATATGGAGTATGAATAATAAATTTTAAATAAAAAATATTAGGAAAAAAAGATATTCAAATTTCACTGCAGTTTTTGATGAAAAGAAACGTTAAATTTATATGCAGACAGACAAATGTTGATTTACTAAGAATTTGTGATTGTGAGTACGTGTGTGGGTTTGTGCTGCATTGCATTCTTCATTTTTATTTGAGAATCGTGTGCGTGCGTTTTATTTTTATTAAATTTTTTTTTTTATGAGTTTAAAATTTTAGTAAATGTTTGCATAATTCTTAATAAAAACTTATTAGATATTTAAGATAAATTTGAAGTCAGTTTATTAAAGTCTATTGTTAGCTTTTAGGGAAAAAGAAATGGATTTTAAGCTTTAACGCCGTCTTACTTACTTACCGTCTTTGTGCATCACTCGTTAAATTTTATGATAATTATTTTTATAAAATACTTGAGGTCACTTTACTGACCATTAATAGGAGTTTTTTTCCTTTTTTTTTTTTGTGAAAAATGTTCAGAAAGGCGGACTCACACAGTGTGCAGATGAAGTTGTTCTAAAAAAACAAGTTCTTTTGTAGCTTCAACGTAGTACTTATAAGATTTCCCTTGCGGAGTTTGTATAGTAACACGGTTATAGTAACTCTCCTAAAATTAATCTCAGATGTAAAGTATTTTCTCATGGAATCAGCATCATTATTATTTTGTCTTGTGTCATTTCTATTTATTCGTAATATTTATTTGAAGTTCAAAGGATTCAGAAAAAAACACTGACAAATAGCAAAAAATTTTAATTTTTATTTAAAAAGTTCGTTTGCAAAACAACAAAAACGCATTCCCCTTTTGTTATTTATACACAATTTTTTTCTATATTAATTTTTGCCCTACTGTCTCTCTCATGCTAAAAGTAGCTGTTAATTAAAACAACATTTTGCAGATTGAAACGAAACATTTGCGGAAGTTAAAGAAAAAAAAAAATAGCAAAACGCGTATAAAGTAAAAGGCCGCTTATAAAGTTTTAAAAACTAAGCAACAACAATAATAGCAGTAACAACTTTAATGAACTTTTCCAACAAATTGAGACAAACGTAGTTTGTTTGCACCACATTTTCTTTTTTTCCAAAAAAAAATTATATATATTTTTATATATTTTTTTCTTTTTAAGTGATAGTTTCTCACTGTTGCTGTTTTTTTAGACAACTCTTCGCGTACTTAACATCACAGCCATTTTTACGGAGATTTTTTGTGTTTGTTATTTATTATTTTATTTCAATTTTATTTTCTAGTGGATTTTTTCCTCCAATTTTTTTCAAGACTCTGCACAGTGTGAGGAATCGTAAGAAAATGCGGTGATATATAAAATTGTCGTAATTTTTCTGTGCTTAGGGAAGAAGAAAAAACTTTTTATATGTGTGTTTTTGTAATAAGTCGAGCTTTGTTAATTTTTTAGTAATTAACACTTTTTTCTTTTAAATGGAGTAAAAACTCTCTTAAAATCTTGAAACTGTCACGATATATTTTTTTCTGCAAAAAACATTTTCTGTTGTTAGTGATTCCATACATTTTTGTACTTTTTGTACTGTACTTTTTAAAGAAATACATAAACACCTACGTTGTTGTTATCAGATAAAATTTGAATAAGTTTATTAAATGTTTTTTCTCTTCATTTAGTAAATTTCACTTATGTCGACATAAGCAGTTCTAAAAAGTTTTGATAGAATCTTTATTTTCACTTCGGATTTTCGGTAAAAAGTTTTTCTGGCATATAATATTAAAAATTTCATACCGTCGACATTATATTCTCCAGGGTCTATTAAAAAATATTCATTTAACAATATATATGTCGTTTAAACATAGATGGCGCTACCGCCCACTAAAGTCTGTTACCTTTAAACAAAAAATGTAAAAATATTGTGGTGCTCTGCTGTAGCGCCGAAACCAAAAATTCCTGTTTTTCCTGATCAAAATTTTAAAAGTCCAGGACCTTATTTATGGCCGTTTTATACACTTCGCCAAAAATGGTAAGGATGATGATAGATTTGTCATTCCATTTGTAATTTCAATGCTATTCATATGAGACCTACACAGTATATATATTCTTGATTCTTATATAAAGAAGAGAGTAATAAGCAATGTCCGTCTGTCCATCTGTCCGAATGTCCGTGTTTGAAATCGCTTTTTCGAAGCCACCAGAAGAGTCTAACGTTGTAAATGGCTATGATTCCGCGCAGTCGAATATATAACTCTTACTCGTACTTTTTCAATCTTGATTAGCTCAAAGTTTTTTTTATTAATTTTTTTTTTCATCAGCTCTACTGTTCTCTTTTATGTATTATTACTTTTTCTATTTTATTTACTGGGTAATTAGACATCTCAGAAAAATATAAATTAATATATTTTTTCACTTTATATCTTTTTATGAATTTCATTTTACAAAAAGTTCTTCTTAAAGTTACATTGGTATTATAGTTTCTACAAGAGAGGTCGAGAGTTAGTTTGTAATAAGTTCAAAAACAAAAACCAATTACTCTGGACAGAAATTCTGCTTAAATTCATAAAGTTAAAATGCAGAAAAAAATATGTTAATTTACACAAAATTAAATAGTGAATGATACTATGGAGGCAAGAACAAAAATCTATTGACCATAAAATAAGATTAAAGTTGTATGAAAAGCTTGGATACTTTTTCAGTAGTTTGACGGGTTAAAAGACGGGCGGAGTAAAACAACAAAACTATTCCAATTAATCTTTGTAAAGCGAAAACGATAATAAAGTGACTAAATGATTCATTATTACGCAAATAATCAAAGAAGATTTGAGACTGAACGAACAATAAGTCTGTGGTGTTCGTTTAAAAAAATTTTTAAATAAATTTATAATTTTTCATTAAATTTGGTTGCATTTTTAATGAAAGGTAGACAGGATCAGCTAATTTTTGTGACATTTCCAAATGTTAGTTATGTTCAGGATTCATAGGGACGGTACGTTTCTAAAAGTTCTTGGTTCTTTGTTTTATGTTTACCAGACGTATGAGGAATATTTCTATTTTATGGTATAATAATAACACTCATACGTAACCAGATCTGGGCCCAAATCGTTACATCCGTGAACGTTACAACTCGTTACGTAATTTCCCATCCAATTATACAGTTATTACGTGACGAGTCCTACGTTCACGGATGTAACGATTTGGGCCCTGGTTAGATGACAAAAGCGCTGTTCTTTATATGAATGGAAATTAAATCCTGTTTCATGTTTTCTTTGCATCTCCCCAATTTATTTAAAAGCCCATCTTAATCTTTTGTGAAATTTGTTTAACCTTCCAGTTTAAGTCCGTCTGTATGAGAGTCTAAAGAACTACTTTGGTGTCGCTAAAATGTATATCCCAAGCAGAGGCAAGATTTGTTTTTTATATTCCTTTGGTTTTCTAATGATATTTTAATATTAAAGAGATTTAAACACGAATTTTAAATGTTTATTTTGGCACACAAATGGCTCCAAGGGAAACAGAAAATATTTTCCCAAATTTTTTTGTAAAATTTCTTAGAAATTTTTAATTTATCCTTCATAAAGTTCAGAAAAAGATTTTAAAATTTTTTAAAAATATTTCTTTCTTCGATGTGGGATCATTATTTACAAATTATTTACTTTTTTAATAAAATTTTATATAAAGAATTTATTTATAGTTTAGTCATTTAATATCTATGTGTATGTCTATCATCTTGTCTCTGTCATCTTGTTACGTTTCATAATAAAATGAGGCTTGCAATTTTTACTAAAATAGTCACGATTTTTTTTTGTTTTTTTTTATAAATTTCAACATTATTAGACTAAACGTTATTTATAATGAAATTATTAGCTACATGTCAGCCATATAAATGCAGCTATGTGTGTGTGTGTATGTACATATGTTAGAAGGTCTATTCGTTAGTTGCCATTATCATCAACTTCATCAGTTTAACAGTTGAGAAGTTGAGTAGCCAGCGATGAAAATTTACTGCCACAACATGACCAATCAAAAATTAAGTAAAACAAAACTGCAAAAGTCCATAAGAAGAGTTAAGATTTTTGGTATCATGTTTTTTTCATTCTTTTCTAATGTTTCGTATTTTCTTTTTATTGCTCTTTGATAAAAGTGACAATCTGCAGTTTATAGCATGTTTAATGATATCGGCAGCAATTGCAGCAGACATATTCTAACA
Organism: Lypha dubia; assembly: GCA_947311025.1. Taxonomy (NCBI): domain Eukaryota; kingdom Metazoa; phylum Arthropoda; class Insecta; order Diptera; family Tachinidae; genus Lypha; species Lypha dubia. Next base: position 64,739,509 of record OX371264.1, on the reverse strand, counting down.
GCGGCAACATTTGTAGCAGCTCTGGAGTTCAGCAGTTGTACAGCAAACAAAAAAAAAAAACGTTTTAGATTTTACCACTTTTAACAGTTGTGCTTTATTTACCACATGCCAGCCATGTTGCAGTTTCTTGTCGTTTAAACAACATACACGTTGGGCACGTTTCTGATGTTCAACATTCAAACGCTCAATAAAATGTTAAAATACGAGACAACTGCTTAGAAAACAGCAAAAAAAATTAAATAAACTTCTGAAAAATAAAACAAAGATTTATAAATAAAATGCTCGGCAGATAAGAATTTATCAGGTGCTTCTTTGAGGCGCTCTTTTTTTGCAAATTTTCGCTACTAATGAGTCGTACTTTCCAGGAAGGCCTTTCATCTAGAGCACATGATGATCACATTTCCTTGATTAAATTGATTAAAATTTCTAACAGTAAAAGACTGAAATCGAAGTGAAAAAGAAAAGTTGTAGTCTAACTTGTGTTGTTCGTTGCGAATTTTAATTTTGAAAGTGATAAGCAGAAAGTCATGTCAGTTACAGAAGCCGCAAAACTAGTCAGGCATTAATGTATTTCTTTTTGCAATTGCCTGCTAAGTAAAATACCCAAATGAGACTCCACAAAAACCATGACTTTCCATACTGTTTGACAGTTGGCAGGACTAAAAATTATTTAGATTTTCAATTATGCAATTTAGGCTCGTTAATTTTCCTATTGAAACAAATAAATTATTTTCGTTACGAATATAATTTCTAAAATGCTTTACTCTAAGTGTTAAACTTTAGACCACCTGCAGCAAATTGAATAATAAAACAATCACAATTTAAAACTGACTATAGCACACACTTAAGAAAAAGAAAAAAGTTATGATTTAAAATAAACTATCAGGCCTTTACCTCATCGTTTACTGATGTTATAAATAGTGCCATCGTTATCGTCATCGTCATACACAACGTTGTCGTTGCTTAAAAAAATCTGATCACGTAAAATTTTTGAATGGCTTTTACTGGCTGCAAAATCATATAAAATGCAAGACCCATCATTACAACTAAATGGCTGGTAAAATTTAAGTTCTATTTATACACTCATACATATCTCATATAAACATACACAAGCGCATACGAAAATTTTTAGAGGCATGCATTTTATCATCAGTTTTATCGACTTAATGTGAATATGTTTCATAAATTTCGGTATGATATTCACTTTAAATAAAGCAGATGTTTAAATTTCTTTGCTTTTTCATGCACTTATTTAATGCTTATTTGGCCTTTTCTTTTGTTTTTATTTTTTTTTGATAAATCACGTATCTGAATTTAAGGTTAAAATTAAATCCCTGCCATACGAGCAGTGCAGAAATGATAACACTTTTAATTTTATTCTGTTTATCTCACTGTAGTTTTGTATGTGTGTGCATGTGCGTATGTTTGCAGTAAACATTTGAAAGATGATGTGATGACCTTTGGCTATGCGGCAAGTTGGATATATTCTTTTAAAGTAAATTTTATTTAAAAATAACGTATGAGTTATATTTAGTTTTTATGTTAAATAACACTCGTACACCTCAAGAATTTTTTATATAAGTTTGACGGTTCGCAAAACTAAACCTTGCGAAAGTCGCTACTAAAAATCGTTTCAAACGTTTCGCAAACGTTTTTAAAATGTAAAAATATTCGTAAACCAGCTACGGCGAATACATCATAAAGCACAATATCTTTATATTCAATACCGATTTAGTTAAATTTAACTCAGGTATTTGACAGTTTAAAAAGATGATGTTATTCAGAATTTTTTAAATATCAACACCAGTGTAAAATAAAAAGGATTTATTTTATTTATTTGTTTTAGACTTTTGTGTTTTAAGTTCCTAAGACTGATTATTTTTATTAACTGTTAGAGTTCCATGCGGAGCTCCTAAGAGGAGTAGTTTGTTAATTGATTCTTAAACTAAATTACATTGTCTTATATACTAATTATGAGAAACAAGGTTAGGGGTATCTTAAAATAAGTGTAAAAAGAATTGAGGGTGGTATTGGCTGAAGTGGTTAGCGCGTTGACTGCTAAGCAAACAATGACTTGGGGCCTGGGTTGAAACCCTGGCCAGAGCAAGTCAATCAATATCATTAATTTCTCTAATGTACATTAGAGTGAGACATCGTATTAATTATTGTCGGACTATTTAAGTGATGAAGGCATAGCACTGGTCACTAAAAAACTGTTCCGACAGCGATTGATGCTGTTCCTAGCTAATGTACACAACATCGCCCTCCTTCGTCGGTTAGCAGAAACATCGGCGAAGTAAAAGGATGAATGTGATTCATTTAAGTGAATTGTGCAGCTGCACTTGATTAAACGTATGGGTGTCAAGTGGCCGTCACACAAAATATTTTGCTTGCAGTTTGTCACACACTGTTGGTTATAGTGATAGTTAGACCACGCTACACCAGTGTTTTCTAGCAAAAAAAAAAATTTTCGAAATAATGATTGAAAATTTTGATACTATGCCTGACGAGAATAAATTAAAAAAGAAAAATTATGCCAGAAAAGAAAACGTTATAAATAATGTGAGAAAAACCGAAAAAAAACATTTTCAATATCTCAAATTTTTTTTCAGTGCTTTAGTTTTTATGTAAAAATTGTAATGAAATTTAATCACGAATACCTGCTTTTTATCATTGTCCTTTATTCAAAATTATTTGTTACTCAAACATTTTTAAACCATAATTAGTAATAACCCTAGAGGGAAAAGAACCTGTCACGGGACACGTCACGTGATAGGTTTCTAGGGACTAGCAACCGGTTCGAGTTCCGGAACTTTAACATGGCGTTGTCATTAGTGGGGGTTAATTGACATAATTAAGATACCGGGTAATAGGTTCTAGACCTAAACTTAAAGTACTTGTCCTAAATACAAGTCTCAGTTATGGTTTCATAAAAACCTGTAATACGATTATCCTACAGTAACCTTTCTAGAACTAGTCCTTAATGATCATGTCAGAAAATAGTTCTTTAAAGCCTGGTATAAAATCTAGTCCTTCGATGACATTAGTATCACCGAAAAAAGTGTTACTCGTAGCAGGTATGGGTACAATCGAAAATGAATGTAAATCTTTCAATGAGACCCTGAGTGATGGAATTTTGTTAGCACTTTTGTTCTAGGTTTGTGATATGACCTCTTTTCACCAGTCACAACTCAGGAACACTTTGTACCATTCTCATTTTCACCTATCATAGGAAAGAAATGTTTTAGACAATTGGTACAACATTTCCCGTAGGGAATTTTCTAAAGGTAGATATTTTAATATATATTAGGTTTCTTTATTTAAAAATACACTGATTATATAGGAAGCTGTCATCATATTCATGGCTTTCATTTCCGTTTCACAGATTTTCACTATCAAATAATCACTAAATTTATCATTAACTGTATAGTTTTGAGGCTAATCGCTCATCGATACCTAACAAGCGAATATTTCTGATAATTGATGAAGGCGTAGAGTTCGATATCGAAAAAATCTTATAATATATCATTGAATTCTTTTTTGTAAACTTTGGGCAAGAAAGCAAACAATTATGTATGCGCAGCGGTTAAGCTACGTTCAAATATCAAATATTTGTCCGATTAATAGTAACCACTAGTTTTGCTTAGGGATAGTGTCATTTAACTTGGTTTTTATATTGCAATTCTGCATAAAAGTATTTTTCTTCATTTTATAAAAAATGCGAAACCAAATTTAAAAAATTGGAATTTAAAGAAATAAATTTTTAGTTTCCTTCTTGGTTACGTTTTTTTCGACAAATATTTGATATAAATATGTATGTATGTATACATTTTTACCGGAGTACTCCTGTGGGTACTCCATGGAGTAGCAAAATACTCGTAGAGTAGTTTCGAAACTAATCCCTGTGGGTACCCCGAGGATTGGTAACATAGAGTAGTTTTTGGGTTACGTGTTCTAGCCCTAGGACACCGCAATTTAAATTGGACCATGTTTTTCCCATACATTTGGATTAGTTTTGGAGTAGTCCTTCTCCATTGTGGATTAGTCCATACACGCATACATACATATATGGACTAGTCTCATTTTGTGTAGGGATGTATGTGAAAATAGCTTTAGAAGTTTATGTTTTTATGGCGTATGAGCAATATTTAGTTTTTATTTTAAACAACACTCATACGTACCCACCCTTCTTTAATGGATGGCAGATTTAGACAAGCAACATACCGCAGCTAAATTTTAATTTGGATTTAATAAAATATTTTATCAAAACGATAAAATTGAAACGGACAAAAGTTTAATAAATATTTAGAATTTGAGTTATAAATTTCTATTATTATTATTTTTATTGGAAAGAAAAATCTAGAAGCTCATAATTTAAGTTATAAGTTTTTAGTCGATCTAAATGATGTGTAAGTGATCAAAGAAATGTTTGATGTTTCCGACTTAAGTTTTCTTTGTCTGTTCAATTATTACATTTTCCTTTCTAATAAAAATAATAATTATATGTATATAAAAAAAATTTCATTGAGAAGACGAACTAAAGCCTGAGTAATTAAAAGTTTTTTGTTAGAAATATCTGATACCAATTGCTTAATTACAAAAAATACCTGCCTTTGTGGAAAAACTAATAAAAAGAAACCAACCGCAAATCTACGTCGGACAGATGATGATGGTAGGCTGGAAATTAGTCAAACAATTATACTTCCAGAACATCTTCCGAATGGGAAAATGCTTAGGAACCACCGTTTCAAAGTCAACTGTAGAATCTACTTCGTCGAAATAAAAATCAGCAATATTTTACGTTGGAAAGGGTATATCTAATCTGCATTATATCTTAAGGCATTCTGATAAGATATTTGATAAGCAATTGAAATTAGTGCAATTATTTGCATTAATAAGACCGAACCCCACCAAATGTGTAGCTAAAAAAATTCTCTATCGCATCGTTGTACTAGATATTTCTGATAAATTATTTCAAAGCTAACGAACCAACCACAAAATCGAATAGATAAAAAAGTGATGGCAAACGTCTTAAATGGTTAAATATCACTGATCTTAAGAAAATTATGGTTGATCATATACATATTTTAGTCCTTAAAAAATAAAAGTTTCCGTCTATTTAATTTATTAACGTCATTGGGATATTTTTCAACACACAATTTCAAAAATTACAGAAATTTAAAGCCAATAATTTTGTGAAATATCTCTACATAAAATGATTTATATTTAATTGCCTATAATAGAATGGTTTGTTTGCTTGCCGACAAAATTAAAATTTTATCTCATAGAAAACAGGCGTCTGAATGTGTTTAAACACTTTCCTTTAAACTTGACCATGACTTTTCTAAAAAATGTCAAATATCTTCTATTCATTTTAATTATTTTTAAGAATTCATTATATTCTGTTGCAGTCTTTTTTTTCATTATTATTTATTTATGCAAAAACTCGGGTCACAATATGTTCTTGTTCGAAAACTATTTCAAAAGTTATTAATAATTTTGTAGTAACTTTTAGTCATGTCTAATAAATACAGAAACAAAAAAAGAAATCTACCTGTGTGTTATTGAAATTCTAGCCAAGTTCACCACTGTCTTATGCACGAATGCATAATTCACACATTTAGATAAAAATGAAGCAGACCATTTAGACCACAATAACAGCAACTACAAAAACAACAAAAAGAAGCAGAAAAAGCAACGGCCAAGTTAGCAAACACTTGCAAACAGTCGTTACAAATATTAAGACTTCATGGTGAAAATGTACACAAAAACGAAAGCAAAAACAAATAAAAGAAAAGAAGAGCAAAAAAAAAAACAAAAAACAAAACACAAACAAGCAAACAAACAATTGAAGAGGAGCAAAGGAAAACGAGTTAAACTTAACAAGGTGTGCGGTTTTAATGGGTTGTCGGTGAGTGTATAAAAATTGTATGATTAAATAGCATTTTCCATATATTTTCCTTTTTTTTTTGTTTGCTACAGTAGATATTATTATTATCATTATTTTCTTAGCAGCACTGCACTGCAATGCTGTTAGACTGTAGTCAAGTCTATATATAACAGCTTGCTGCAGTACCATTATTCGTTTTGCGTTTTATCTTGTAGTTATTTCCGCTTTGGTTGCTTCGTGTGTGTTGTGGGTATATTTTATTTGTTATTTTGTTGGTAACTTTGCGAAAAATATATTTAACACGCTTACTAATGACATGTTAATTTATGCAATAAAAATTTCTATGAATTTCAGGCAGTTGCACTTAACTCAAGTTAAGATATTTTTTATACCAAATATTTTTAATTTAGAAGTGGGAATTATTTGTAAAGGATTAGAAAGAAGAAACTTTAATCGAAATCGTATAGATTCCTAAAATCTTCTCTTTTTAATACATTCGTACACAACAAGCCTCATTTAGTTCTGATTTAGAATTTTTAATGCTCCTGAAAAATTTGTTAAAGGTTTTACTTAACCCTTTAATCACTGTTGTGTTAAAACTGCCCCAAAACTTTTTGCAAACACTAGAAAAAAGAAGAAATACTTCAAATTTAACTAAACAAATTCTGAAAAAGTAGGTTAAACAATATTTAAATTTAATTAAAATTTAAGTAAACAATTTTTTTAAAAATAGTTTAAAAGAACTTATGTATAAATTTAAAACAAAATAGTTCGTAGGGTTACTCAAAAGAATTTTTTTTAAGGAAATTTTTATTTAATTTAGAAACTCTTTTTTACCAAAGTTCTGTTTCAACATGACGGGCGAATAAGTTTGGTGTACAACTTTTACGGGAAGCACTAAAAAAATGTGTGATTTTAATACAAATTTTATGCTCAATTTATACATTCTATCGTCTGGACTCACAGCTTAAAATTTTTTTTTTATTATAGTTTTAAAAATCTGAGTTCGAAAATTACGTCCTTCTTAATAATTCATAAGACTTTTCATTCTTAAAAACCTTCTTTTTCTTAAATTGGAAAATTTCTGTTGTGCCATCCCTGCACTTATTATTAAGTATCTAACTACAACGGTACCTCTGCAGTATAACACATTCAATATGTCAAAGTATCTTTTCCTTATGTATAGAAAATAAATTAAAGGACAGTCTTACATGTCCACTCAAGCTGAATTGTTTTATTTACGGAAGAAACCACTACATTTCCAATAATTAAAGAAAATATTATTTCATAAATTATTTATCGTTAAAAAAAATTTCCAGTTTCAAATAATTGAAAATTTAATTTATATGTGAACTGGCTATTGTAGTTCTTTTGCGGTTAGTGTAGTGTCTATTCACTTAACCAAAATATCCCTGTTAAAATCCCAATAAACTTCGAGCTTTTTTAAAGGCTTTTAATCCCCCTAATTCCCGATAATATATCCTGCCTGCAAAAAAGCAGCCCCGGATTTGTCAGCGCACTACTGACATCAATAGCTTCGTTTCACCACATGGATGATTAAGAAGCGGTCGAAACACAAAAATTGCAAGCACTTAGCAAGTTCAAAAACCACAAGGCAAGGAAATAAACCTCGGTTGGAAAACATTGTTCCAAGACACGGCAGATGGATAAACACCGAACCAGTTTTTAGTAAATATTTTGTTATAAAACTGTAAAATTTCCAGTAAACGCCAAAAATTGTATTTCCTAAGATCAAAAGAAATTTTACATTATATCTGCAAAAATCGGCACTGGCATCATACAACAGCAGCATAGAATTTAAATTAAGTAACGTTTTTAAAACTTTAGTTGGTTTCCACAATAGAGACAAATGACTTGTGCAAAAATTTCGTGTAGGATTCATTAAAAAACTGAGAGGTTTTCATACAAATTTTTAACTCAAACTAATTGTTTGTATTGTAGAAAATTTAATTAATGTGCGATTTCTATAATATAAACAATTTGTTTAAGTAGAAAAATTGTATGAAATCAGTAATTTTGAGTAATTTACATACAAAATTTCTACACAAGTCATTTATCTCTATTGTCTTCTGGAAACAGCGCCTAATACAATTAAAGCTAGCATTTAAAAAAAAAATGCAATCTCTGCACACTTCATTGTATTGTTGAGCGAAGTGGTTTCTGTTTATTTGAAGAATCTATTTAAGACCTTTAAAATTGACACTCATCCAAGTGAAAATCTCCAAGAAAATTCATTTTATATTTAAAAATAATTCCACAGCTTATTTTCTAATTTATATTTAAATTAACTTAAGCAGAGTGCTTAAGGAAATCGGCTCAACTCGATTTAATAAAAATCGTATTTTTTTCATCTTTTCTTTATTGTTTGCCAACATTCCATTATAAAGTTTAAGTTTCTCATGGTGTTTAAGTAAGCGTAGCAATTTTACTATCATTGCATATCTTTTCCTTTTCCTTTCTTTTTTTTTCATCTTCTTCTATAACTCTCTTTTAAGTGGACTTGGTTTTTCTAACTATAGTATTTGTTTTTGTGTTTGTGATTGTATTTGTTTGTTTCCTTATTTATGTTTGTTACACCAAGACCTTATTGTTTGTTTATTACTTACAGCAAATGAAATGTTGTATGAAGAAATAAGAAAAAAAAAAAAATCAGATATAATAAAACTTACCATTGTCCATATTGTTGTTGTTGGCTAGTCCTGCTATTTTAAATTGTTTACAGGATATACTACAAATATATAAAAGAGATAATATTGGTCTATAAGAAAGATTACAAGGAAAGAAAAATAGAAAAAATAGCCCAGCCGAGTTCAAGTAGTTTTGTTAGTTTTCTTTCTATTTTTTATTTATTAAAGTTAATATGAATAATAAGAATATACCAAACTCAAGTACGAGTATGTATAGAGAAAAAAAATCATCCTGATAATTTAAGTATTTTATTTTAAATTAAAAGATAAAAACCGCAAATGACAAAGAAAGTGTTACTCGTCAAAACAGAGTAGTTAATTTTTTTTTTTGTAAAATACACTTTTTACATCCATAAATTGTTGCTATGAAAACACTATAATTAGATGATTCTTTAGATTATGTTTCATTCTTGTCAGTACACTTTTTACTCCTCCTTTTTCTGTTTCCTTTAAGCAAATTACAAAAATTATCATTAACATTAATGCAGCTTAGATTTTTAACTTTTTCTTTACTACTAGCTGCTTTTTATCAAGAGCATTTTTTTCAAATTTTCATAAGTTCACACTAACAACGAAAGTGCAAAATGCAAATAAAAAAAAAAAAACAACAGGGATATTCTTTTAAAACACCATGTGTGCGCTGTTAAAAAGTCACGTAATAAACATTTGAAATGTCTCGGCAAAATCATTTTATTGCTGCGGAATGTTATAATGTGGTTAAGTCTGTATAGAGATTTATTTTCATACACACACGCACAGTCTTACACACACACATTGACACACACATACACCTTTCAACTCAAACAACTTTAAACAAATGAGATTTTTTTCTTGAAATGTGCTGGAAGAAATACTTAAACTGAAATTGCTCTACATGTTAAGGAAATCATAAACGTACACCCATACATACATACATCTTAGCTTAAATGTAGCAATTTAGTATTCCTTTTTATTAGCCGCATTTATTAAACACACAACAACATTTGCGATGAATGTTAAATGAATTTGACTTAAAATCTTGTTTATAACTTTCGTGTTTTGTCTATAAAAATTCGTTAGAAATCTGATTGTGATCTGATCAGATACTGGAAAACGGCACGTGTAGGTGTGAGTCTAATAGATCGCAAAATTCGTAAAAATGTTACAATACCAAATACTTCCATCTGAAATAGGATATTGTTTTCTCTAAGAAGCCATCAAAAATTGGTTGAAGGATACAAGTATACACATTTCACTCGAAGATCTTAGTGGAGCAAAAATTTTGAATTAATAGTTATTTAGCTGTTTTGGTTGAAGTGCGTTTCCTATTAAAGAAACTGAAGTCTAAAATCTGTTCTCGCAGCGTTACTGTGATACTGTTCCAAGCTACTGTACACCACTGCGCCCTCCTTCATCTGTTAGCAGAACCATCAATGAAGTAAAAAAATTAATAAGTTGCACCAGAGACGCTGCAACGTTGCTCTAAAATATTAACAAAACACGCAATAGCAGAGTTGTAAAAGAATTGAGTCTTCTACATTTTCAAAATATATTTTCTCCCGTTCCCTAAGCTCTGGCACAATGCATTGCATAAGTAGGGATCATCCCCTAAGTGCCTTTGGTAAAAATTCAAAATATTCTCGTTTGAAAATAATAAAAATTTTTAAAAAAATTAAAACTACTTTCAATTAAATTTGTAATTGAATCTAATAAACTTTTAGTGATTTAATAAAAAATTTCTATCGTTGTTTGAACTTGAATAGCGAAAGAAATTGAATCTGAAGTTTTCGTAATTAAAATCGAATTTAACTTTTTTCATAGAAAAAAGTATTTTTAAAAAAAAATGTTCAATTAACAAAAAAAAAATTATAATATTTATACAGGCTAAAGTTCGTAAATGTTAATAATCAGAGAAATATTAGGTAGACATTGTAGACATATTTCGAGCAACAAAGGAAATATTTAATATTTATAAATCCCTTTTGTAGATTTTTCAACCGCACTGGCCGAATAGAACAAACGTTGTTTTCGGTAGAAGCCATTAAAGTTAAATTACAAAGTAGAATACTTTGAAGATAACGGACCATGAGTTTGCGTTGGTTATTAGTAATTTCCAACCAGTGATGGGGAATTTCGTACTAACCAAAATTGTGTCAATATGTAAAAATAGAATAAAAATGAATTAAATTAATTCTCGTATTCTATTTCTATTGAAAAGTTGTTTAATTGTTGATATTCTTCCCAATTAATATCCACTTTACGAAAATTGTAAAGATGGACAATTGAACGCTGATGAGAGGTGTAGTGGCCTTTAAAACGGTATACTGATACGTTCAGCTAAACTGATTGGATATACTAATGTTTTTCAACATAAAAAAAAATCTTAGTAATTTGAATTTTCATTAATTCAATAAAACTGAACTTGAGCCTGATAATATTTATTTTCATATGTAAACATATTTTTGATAAAATCGTAAAATAATCGCATTAGTCTTCGTTAGTAATAATTGAAATTTAAATTTTGAAATCTTCTATTCAGTTTGAATACTTTAGTCGTTGCTACATTATTTACAAGCAGAAAAAAGAAAAGCCTAAGTTTTTTTTGTTATTTTATTTATTTTTTACTTTTTATTTATTTGTATGTTCAAATGTTTTAGTCCTTCTTTCCTTGGGAAATTTTCAAATAATTAAATGTAACATTCTTGTTCCCCAATTCATTTCTCTGGCTTATTTTAAATCAAATATTTGATTTTTTTATAAACAAAATATGATTTAGAATTAAAAACTATTTCCTTTTAAGTCCCATTCAACACCGTAACAATGTTCTAACATTTCTCTCTCTCTCTCACACTATTCACAAATTGTGATATATCCTTTTTAGGTCTATGCTCGATTCAGGCTGTATTTATTTATTTTCACGTTGTACAAACATTTACCCGGTTTGATTACAAAAATCTTGGTATATTTCTTCTTTTGTGTTTCATGAATAAGCAAAAAAAAAAAACAAACAAATTGAAATAAAACCGAACGAATGATTCCTTCATGCATTTGACTTATTATCCTACAACAAACAAAAAACTATATTTAGACATTAAATACACAAACATACATACACACTTAGTTTCATATTGAAAACTCAAATCTCTTCTGTTACATATGTGTGCGTGTACAAGTGTGTTTGTATGGGTGTGTGTGTCAAACATTCGTCCAATATCGTTGACAAGCATCCAACTTAACAACCCACAAATGACAAACATGCTGCGTTTGATAATAATAAAATACTAAACAAAAACATACACCCGTGCATACGCAAAAACTCGTCGTCAGTGATTTGTGTTGGTCGGGGTTTTTAGGAGTACATGTACATGTGTATGTATGTATTTGCATTGCGTTAAAGGAGAATAGAAGATTTATTTTTTTTTCTGCTCGAGGTTTGAGTTGTTGAGTATATTTTGTACGTGTGTGACAGACTTTTAATTTAATTTCACAAATACTTTGTATTTTAAGTGTGTGTTTGAATGTTTTTCTTAGACAAACAATGATGTTGTTAGTATTTGTGTGTATGTGTATGTGTGCGTCTATTGCATATAAATGCAGGCTGGTTTTTTAATTAATTTAAGGCCCTGAATATAAGAGTCTTTAAGTTCAAATCTAACGAAAGCCGGTAAACGTTGTGTTGCCTTAGCATTCTCTAAGGATCATAAGCCAACTTCAGCGCCATCTGTTAATTAAAAAAAAATTGCAAAGCCCAAATCAAGTCTTAATTACTTGCATACTATGAGTGATGGTATACGTCTTTTGATTAATTCACAACTTTGTGTGTTGAACGTTACTTTTCCTTCGTATGCTTTAGTACTCTTAATAAAGGCGTTATTTTTTCTTTATCATTTTAAATAACAAAAAAAAAAAAAAATATAAATAACTTTAAAGATTTAAAAAGAAAATTTGTTTGAAAAATTAAGAAGTAATAAAATTTTTATTAATCTGTTACTTGTCAAAAATTTTGGTGCTGAGCGTTACTTTTTCCTTAGCATTTTTAAAAACATCTTATTACCTTGATTGCTTCAAATAAGCCATTATGTTGGAAAATTTGAGAGCAATCAAATTTCACCCCAAAAATTTTTTGTTCTGAGCGTTATTTTTTCCTTAGCATTTTCAATGATAAAAAATTACCCTGATTAGATCAAATAGAACATTATTTTGCAAAATGAAAGAATTGTCTATTGAACGTTACTTTTCGTTAATATACCTTATAACATTTTTTAATGGCTGAAATTGCATTAGAAGGATCAAAAATAATATTATTAGTGAAAACTATATAACAAGAATTTTTTTTCTTTCCTTCGTTGTTGCGCTCTGCTTTGTGTATTGAACGTTACTTTCCCTTATTCAATGGCAGATATTGCTCTGAATAGATCAAATATAATATTTTTGTGAAAAATAATAGTAAATATATTTTTCAGTCGTTTCTGCCTACAATTTTGTGTATTGAACGTTACTTTTACACGATATGATCTATTAAAATTTTAGTGCCTTAAGTTTTGTTACAAGGATGGTATGCAAAATTCTTTTCGGTAATAGCTTTTTTCAATTTTAGGTTTTTTTTTCCAGCTTTGTGTATTGAACGTTACTTTTCTCTAGTATATTTTTATACAATTCTTATTGATAGTAGAAATTATATGGTAGAAAATTAAAACTCTTTGAAGACCTTCATTACACATTTCAAGTTAAAAAAACGAAAGGATATATTTACATACAAATTAACCAACGACAGAAATAATTAAGAAAAAAACAACTTCAATTCTTCGCTGTCGTATTTTAATCTTTTATTTAATCTACACCTTGAATACAGTTACTTGTAGGGCCTTGAATTTGCAAACGCTTACCCCATGCGGCCATCCTGTTTAAGTAATACACTCTCTTCATACATACATATTCTAAAGAATGTATGTTGCTTTGTCTTTAAATACAAAAACATGTACCTTTTATGCCGGTGTATTGAAAGTTAAGGTTTTTAGTAGCGAGAAAATTTTTATAAAATTGATTTTGCAAAGAGTTAAAATTTTGTACATTTCAAGCCCAAAAGCTGTATTATAAGGCTCAAACCAATACACAATGAAGATTCCTTTGAGACTTGAGGCAAATACACAAATACAAACAACTCGAACAGACAAAAGTACATACAATCACACAAACTGTAGAAATATACCAAAGTCGACTACGTAAACAACAAAAACAATAATAATGTACGTTAGTAAACTGCTTAAGTTAAACATATGCTTTAGTTGACTTTACTTGAAAAATGCTCATAGAAGCAAACGTAAACACACGTACACGCAAACACACACAGCTTCAACTCATTTTCTTATAGAATAGAACATGCTGTGTATGTGTGTATATGGATTTATATTCTAAAGAAGAAAACAACAGCAGCAAATGTAAAAAGGACGAGAAAGGCAAAAAAAAAAAAGAAAAACAAACGAAAAAAAAAAAATGAACAAGAAACGTAAACGTAAAAAGTAAACATGGCTTACATCATTCAAGAAAGAAAATTGAATTTTAGAGCACAAAGCAATTTGAAAAGCGTGTCTATGTATACCAAGAGTTATAATGCTAAACACATACACATGTACACACTACAAGTACAGCTACACCTACACCTACATGCATATGTTTGTATGTATTAATACAACATTCATTTAACTTTATACTGATATTTACCCACTTCTTTATATAAAATACTTATAGTTTATAATAAAGCCAACAGCTAGCGCCAGAGACAGAGCCAGAACCAGCCATAGCCATAGTGAATGAGAGCCATGTATGTTTCGTTTGGTGGTTGGTTGAATGCTGCTGCTGTTGTCTGTGGCTTTGTCGTTTTGTTTTGGTGTTTTTTGTTTGTTTTCCGATTTGGTTTTTTTTTTTTGCACAACTTTCTTGTAACTCCGTTTCTTGTGTTTTGTGTCGTTTAAGAAAACAAAAACCGTCTTCCTGATGTTCTTAACATAACATTCCTTTGGTACATAATCGCTTACTTAAACAGACACACACACAAACACATTCTTACACTCTCTATAGTAAATGAATTTAAACATACATTTATATTCAGAGGTTTGTAGAGGATCTTACAAAAAGTGATATTTATTTAATAATATTTGAGACTGTTGTATACTAAAAGGACACTTAAATATTTCCTTCTACAAAACTTTTATAAAATTAAGACATCTTGACATGATTTAGGAAATAATTTACTCCTGAACTTATTTTCATATTTCTTCTTAACTTGGCAAGTTTTTCAATAATAAAAGAAAACAATTTTATAAATTAGTTTTAGTTCAAGACATAATGGTTTTCAGGACTTTAGTTTCTTAATGTTAGAAATTACGAAACTGTAGTTCTTATACATACTGGGTGTGAGGAGTGGCAAGGTGTAGTAATGTGGAGGTTAGAGTACCGAAGTACGTCGATACGAATCCCTATAGACTTCGAGTTTTATTAAAAGTTTTTTTAACCCTCTTCATACCAGGTAATACCCGTTGCAAAGAAGATGCCCCAGACGTTTCAACGATCTAATGACATCGTTGTGCTATACGAGGGCATCAGAAACGCCATCTACAGGGAAACATGAAAATGAAAAATTCTTAGTTAGATCAGGAACCACATAGCAAAGATTGCTACCAATACACATTTACATGAAAACGAAGTTTCTAACCACGTCAAATGGCGGCCAATTACAATGTTAATTTTTTAGTAATTTTTGAATAAACACTGAACTAGTTTTTATTAAATGTATTCTTAGAATTATGAAAATTTTACTGTGAATAATAATGTTCCGATTTAAACAGACCCTCGCCGCTGCCACACTTCTCTAAAATGAACGAAACGCGTAACAGCAGAGTTGTAAATTAATTGTTCTTCTTACACAATTTCTTCAACTTTTTGCAAAATTTTTTAAAGGCGTGGAACTGCCCAAAATTGAAAGGGAGCATTACTGTAGTACCTTCTTTAAAATGAAGGGAGAAAAAACTGAAGCCTAAATAACTACTCTCCTGGCATACCCTTTAAAACCCCGTATACTCGTATATATTATTTTATATGTTAGACATATAACTTGTCATGTTTTACGTTTATTTTTTCTGTCTTTTGTGTTCAATGCTTTTGTCTTTTAATCTATTTGTAGTCTGATGTATTCAATTCTGGGGAAAAAAATATCTGTGGTCCATAACAATCCTGCCATATGTCTCTTAAGTCTGTCTTGTGTTTGTTATTTTATTCTCAATTTTTTCTATCTTTTCCGTTTTTTTCCTACTTTTAAATGTAACTTTTGTTTTCTTATTAAGTTTTTCTTTATTATTATCCTGCTTTTTATAATGATTTGTGTTTATTTTAAAGATCTTTATGCAATTATAATGTTGCTACTAAAAACACAAACAATTCAGTCTATTCGAAACGTTCATCCGTCCGTCCCACCGTCCGTACGCCCATCCATCGGTCTATATGATTTAAATATTTGTTTACATTAATGTGCACAAGTATGTTTAAGTGAATGCATATTCAGTTATTCATGTATAGCGCTGGGTATATGTGTGTGCGTATGTATGTGTATGTGTTTTACTGTTAAGTTGTGAAATGTTTGTATTCGTATAATGAAAATTTGAAAAATATTTGCATTTATCTACTTGAGCGTGTATGGCTGAATTTATTTGTATTTATGTGTGTGCAAGTGTGTGTATGTGTGTTTCTGCTCATATGCTTTTGTTATTGTTTATGTGCAAACATATTTGTGGGAAAATCACAGACTTTTGCATGTTCGCTTACTTACGGCTGTTGACATGTGTGTGTATATGTATGTGTGCAATTGAATGTAGACTTCTTAAGAATGTTTGCAGTTTAAGAAGATTAAAATAAAGTTCTTAACAGAGAACAAAAATGTTAAATTATAAATAGAGTATATCTGCATTATAAAATATATTTTCCTTTTCTATCTTTTAATTCAGAATTTTGCAACAATGTTGAAAATTAAGTGATCCAGAGAGAATTTGTTAAAAGTTTACGTATTTTCTTAATACATACCTTGTATGTTTTAAGGCGTAAATTAATGTTTTATTAAGTACTTAATGCTTAGTATAGGAAATAAGTTGTTCAAATATATACATAAGGGTAAAATATTTAGGGCCGTATGCAAAAAAAAACTTAACAAAGGTTGGTAAGCCATTGTTAATCGAAATTCCTTAAAGTTGTATGCAAAAATTATTATTAGCTTACCATACCTTTGGTAAACCTTTGGTAACTTTAAGTATTTTAAAGTAGAAAGAAACCTACTTTAAGTGTATGGTAAAGTGACATTTCCTTATTTTCTTTTTATTTATCGTTTGAAAATTTAATTTTCAATGGTAACATTAATTGTGATTGCAGTAAAATGTGTGTTAATTGTGTAATGTTTTTATAAGCAGATGGTATTACCCAAATCTCAAATTATTATCGGCCAAGAATTTACAAGATGAGGATTGATGGCTTCTCCCTTCCAGATGACCACTTGAAAGGGAAATATCGTTTTAGCAAGGAAACGTAGAAGAAAACTGTGAAATTAATGAAACCGGATATTGAATTCAAAAGTATTTTTAAAAAAAAAATTTACTCAATTAAAACAATAGCTTTACTTACTTTGTCCTCTTCATTAAAATTTTCGGATCTTTTCCTTTTCATATCCTCTGCTTTCTTTATCCATTTTTTCATACATAAATTTTCAAAATATTCATCAAAAATTACTTAGCAAAAAATGGAAATCTACAGAACTTTTAAGTGATGTACATACAGCCAACTCAAGTAAACAAAGCTCGTACTTCAAATAATCGATTTAAAATTTTAACCGATTATTTAAAGAAATTTAAATCCTTAGCAAAAAATAGCCGTATTTATTTATTTTACATTACTATAAATGTATTTAGTTTATGATGTTATGTAATATAAATATTAATTTAGATCTTTAATAGGAAAAAATGTATTTTATATTAAAACTATATAAAACACTATTGATATATCCGGATGAGGACGAGACAATAGAGAATGATGGTACTGCCAGTATCAACATGTTAAATTTATTAAAGCATACAGTAGTTAACATAATGGTTTTGCATAACATTTCTTAACAAACGTTTGTTAGCCTTAAAGTCTTTGGTAAGTAATGTGAAATTTAAAGCTAAAGTAAAATAATTTTTTTGCAAACGGCCCTTAATCTTTAAATGTTAAATTCATTTGCATGCTGAAAACTGACTCTTTTGTAATTTGAAATTTGAAAATTTTGAATTCAAACAAATAAGATTATCAGAATTTATATGCTTATATCACATCTTCAGAATTTACAGGTATTCACAAGAATTGATGTTTTCATATCGAAGAATAATAAATCTATTATGCTTTTGATTTTGTAATTCTCAGTTCTTGCTAGAAAGTTTGTCTATAAGCATATGAGTTTGAAAACTTTTCGATCAGAACTCAGTTCGAATCAAAATTAGTTTCAATTCAGAAAGTTGCGAAATGAAAATTAAGTTTATAATTAATTTTTCTATAAACTTTTTCGTAGTAAAAAACATTTAAAACCATGCATACTTTTAGGAGCGCGTGTAAAAAAAGCCTTGAATTTTAATAAAAATGGTTAATATCAGCTTCGCTAGTGAAAACAATTTAAACAAAATTCTATGATTATAAAAATGCTTTATCAATGTTAAATCGAAAAACAAAATAAATGTGATCTGAAGAAGTGAAAGTGAAAATATTCCGTTCGTAAATAATTTTATGGCAATTAAAGAAGTAACATCCAGCGATATTATTTGCACTTCATGAATGGAATAGATTTCAAAGCCATTATTTCGATTTTAAAAAGGAATTAAGGATGGCTGGATATTTTTTTGATTGTTTAGTAGTCTTTACACTAAAAAAATTAATAAAACTTTGGAAAATTTTACTTAATTTGAGTTCGAATTGACTGTCGTATGGCGCCTATGCCGTGTTTTTTACAGAAACTCAGTAAAATTTTCCTTGATGTTAAGAATTACATATTTCGTCTTTAACAGGAAATTTTCACTAAAAAGAAGAAAACTATTTACAAGAAACTAGAAAATTAGAAAAAATTTCGTAATGTCCGCCACATCTGCCAACTTGCTGCCCATTTTTCCTTGTTTTACCTTCTTCGAACCAAGGATCTTCGGTTTCGTAGATAGGCACTCTAACAACTTCACTACTACACCTTGTTACCTGTTACCAGGCAGTACACCTAAAATATTTATTCGCAGTTTCTTACAATAACAAAAATATTTTAGTCTAGTTTTACAGCGGGTAGATATTCTGCTTAGATGGCTGCTGGTCGAGCTTAAAGGGTTTCTCCTATGGGTATGTCGATTAGTGAGTTGACTGCTTAAATATTTTTTACATAATCTTTAATCAGCGAAACTGAATGCAGGCAATATAAACTATCACCCATTTCTTGGACTTTAGCTTTTTTTAAATACTTTTATGTCCATTTCAAAAAAAGGAAAAAATCTTCATACTCAAACATTTCAAGTAAAAACTTTAATAACAAGATTTAATTTGAAACTACTAGTGAATAGAAAGAAATGACTGTCAACTCAAGTTAAAAAGAAGAACACTTTATACATTTATTTTACTTACACACATACACACACACACACCAATACAAATTGAAATAGTTAAATTGAAAAAAAAAACTTTAATTTAATGGAAAACTTTCACTTGAAAACCAAAATTAACAAAAAGAAGAAAAACATTAAAAAAATAAACTTTGCAATAAAATATACAACTAATTTAAACAAATACGAAAATAAAAGGCTTCACACATACCCACTCAGGCACAAAAACACACACAGACACACACATGCTTACTAAGCAAAAAAAGATAAATTTAAATAAAAAAATAAAATTGGGAAAAAAAACCCAAAAACTGCTCATGTGTGTTTGTTAACTACGTGTATGAGGGTAATGTTTTAGGTACACATAAAGATTTCCTTCTATTTTTCTTTTTTTCTTATACTTTTAACACACATTTCGAAGAACTTAAAATAAAGAAAGAAAGAAAACAAAAAATTAAAGAACATATAATGTTAAATTATCTTTTAAAAATAGCAAACGACTGATAATAAAATTCCCCAAGGCAAGAGCCAGTGCTAAACGAAATACATATGTACGTTTCACATCGATATGGCTGCATGGATATGGGAATAAAATACGTATATGTACTACGTACTACGTTCTATTTCTTTTTCTTTTTATATCTTTTTACTTTTTTATTTGTACTTTTGTTTCCTTTTTTTTGCTTTACAATTTTGTGTCGTCATGCCAAATAGGCAACGCAGTGAGGCATAACAAATGCACAAATGGCCAATTCTACTAACAGCAAACACACATACACACACGCATACATGCACTCCCTGCACAGCATTCATACTTACATGTGTTTAGTCTTTGTTGTATTTTTTTTTGTTCGAAACTCATACGATTCATGTTTGTAAGTGTCTTCGTTTTTGCCTGAATATTTGTATCTGTTGTATTTGTATGGCAACAATATCAAACATTGAAATATATACTACAGTAGCAGCAATAGCACCAGTAGCAGCAGTAGCAGCCAAAGAAGAAATGATAAAAGGACAAAAACAAAAAAAAAATAGAGAAAGAAAAAAGTTGTAATATAAAAGAGCACATAGAGAAGTGGGCTCATAATAACGCTTCTAATGTCTAAAACAGAAATAACCAAAATGTTTCAAATACAAGACACACAGAGAATGCTGCACTTTACAATTACGCACAGTCACACACATACTCAAACACATATACATAACACAATCTTAAATGTGCATTTATTTTTTTTTTCGTTTCCATCTCCTGATGAACAGTGGTTTTTGTAGCAACTGTGGCTGGAAAGTCTTTGCCCTGCCAGAGAGAGGAAGAGAGAGAGTTTAAAAATTTGAGAATGACTTTCAACAGACAGCCAATAGGCCATTGAAATTGTAGTCAGAGAAATTTTGAGAAACTTATTTTTAAAAGGAACATTAATACAGCCGTACTTAAATAGAGCCGCAGTTGCGTCAAAATAAACTTTAAGTACAAATTTTCGTAAACCATCTTTGTAAGTTTATGAAACAATATTTAACGCAACTCAGCTAAATAAAACAGCCGAAAAGAGTCAATATTCATGCACGCTCATGTTCAATAAGAGCAGCTAAGAGATTACGGATAGCAATATTTTAATCATTTTTTACAACATGATTCAAGAACTTTATTCCCATTGCAAGAAATTACAGAATCGAATTACTTGTTACATCGTCTTTTCCGACTTATTTTAAGCACAATTTAAGATTATTTGAGAAGAAAAGCCATAAATCTAGCACAAGTTTTTTCTTTCTATATACAATCAATAGCCATAACAATTTCTTGTTACACAAATTACTTGCAAGTCTTGCAGCCGATTTAAACAAAACCTATACCATTTGAGAGATATTCATTTGCAGATGAGCACAATCGGTTTATTGAAAAAATTTATTTGGTATATGTCCAGCTGTAAACGCCTAAAGTTGTAAATAAGCAAAATTCATGTATGAAAATAATCAGTACGTAATTATTTTCTTTATAATTTGAAATAGAGAAATCCCTTTTTGGATAATAAATAATACTGGAACATTTGCTGTAGTTTCTTTGAATGTTTTTGATTAATGAATTTATTTTTCTTGATTTATTGATATGACCTTGACACCACTGTCAACTTGTTTCTATCTAATATGTGTTTTTGCACATAAAATCTTTTATATTTTCTATTACATTTTAACATTTTAAGTTATTAGATGCTAAACCATACATTTGTACTACTAACGAAGCAGAAATTAAATAAATTGCCTTTTTAAAAAAGGGATAAATATAAAACAACTAAAAAATACCAAAAATCGAAACAAAACTAAATTTTTAAAACTGCAGAATACTTAAATTACAATCAAAATGCATACAAACACACATGAACATAACTTGCTTAGATACTGATTACACACGGGCAATCTAAGAACAACTACACATCCACTCAACAAACCCATGTGTAATCAACATTGGCCATACTCCCATACACATGTAATTGTGTAAACATACAATTTTGTATTAAATGTAAACATGTTACGGATTTCAAGCATCAAATGTGTAAGAATTTTTGTTTTTTTTTTTACAAAAGAGCAACGAAGTAGAATTAAAACGGAAACGCTACACTTAAAGTTTCAGCTCAATAGCGGAAATGCACTCGGATACGGAAATATGTATATAGGGGAAAAACGCAAACACGTTGAGTTTTACAAACAAAACATCTAAAAAAAATGAAAATCAGCACAACTTTGAAATTTTTTTGTTTGTTTTTGTAACAAAAAAATTTTACAAAATACAAAACTGTGAAAAGTACTTACAATACAAATCTTTAAATATGCACACGAGTCTAGGAGTGTGTGTGTGTGGCTGCAATAATGTTTTGAAAATATGTTGGTGGGAAAAAAGCTTTATTTTGAAATTCTTTTTAACAAAATCTTATGGAAATCTTAGCACAAGGCGTGATGTTTTTTTTTTTTTTTTTTTATGAAGCAGCAGCATCTTAAAGAGGTGTAACAACTGTATTGATTTTTGTTAGAAAGGAATTTTTTGTTCTTATTTTTTCTTTTATTAAAGTTTGCCAACTGTGTTTCACTTTCTGTTTTTTTTTTATAATTCGGAATACACAATGAAATTAGAGAAATTAGTACAGCATTTTTTAAAACACAAAATTTTCGAAACTAAATTTTTTTTACCATTTGTAAATTTTGATAATTAAGACTTGTAGAACTTGCTTTTTTAAATAATAATTTCTCTTTGCTTATAAATTTGTTTCAACTCCTTAACTTAGTTGTTTTTAAAATCCTGCAATTGCAGGCCAATATCATAATTTTCCACTTCCGGTCACTGCGGAATATACTAATCATAATAATGATAAGGATGATCATCACCATGAACATGATGTTTATCAATATTAAAACGAAAGTTAAGAAAAGGTTAAAGCTAATGGGCTGCAGATGAGTTGTTTTACTTCTAATGTGTTCAAAGTATGTTTTATGTTTTCAACTACATGTGTGTGCATGTCTGCATGCAAAGGAATTTCTAACAAAACACACAAACAAAAAAAAAAAAAAAACTATTACCAAAAATGTTGGCCAAATAGAAAAAGAAATTTTAAAAATACCAACGAAAAAACATATGAAATCTATTTTGTACAAAGGAATTTGTTGACTTCAAATCTGTTTGGAACGCATGAATGATCTCAAGGAAACTAATTTCTTCTTTTTTTTCGAGACTATTTTTTCTTCTTCATCTTTATCGTTTTAACTACAAACATATAAAGCAAATTGGTGGAAAAAAAAGAAATAATCATTTGCAATATTAATTGCATTTGATTGCTTAAAAGCTTCAAGTTAAACTAAGCCAAAACTTTCAAATATGTACATAATGCAGCAGATAGAATGAAATTTCGATGTTTGTGCACTTAAATGTTTGCTTGGATCATGCTTAAATATATAATAAGTCAATATAAAATTATATTCTCTTTAATAGATTGCAAAAAGGCCAAACTAAGCAAAAACCAATATAATCTTTTAAGAGAAAAAATATAAATTTGCCATACTGATACCGATCGATCCACCAACAAAAATATCGATGATATTATAACTTAATATCTTTTGGATCGAATGCAAACAAAACACAAGATGAGAATAGTTTTTTTTTACAATTATACCAAAATTTGGCGTCTTAACATTTTACATTGTACAATAAAGTCAAATATTTTTCGAGATAACAATTTTCTAACTCAAATTCTAAAATATTTAAAAATTATCCTGGTTTATTTAATTGGGCTATAATATCAAGGATTTGTTCGCTGTGCTTAAAATATTTTCTATTAGCGGAGGTTAAGAGGTTAAAATGTAGCATTAGGGAAAAGCCGTTGGTGGCACCTGGTTTCTGGGACTGTCTCATATTAATTTTCCACATTCCCTGGATACAGGTGAAATAAAGAAACGAAATAGAAGTAAAGACTGTGATACCCTAAGGCGGAATAAGTTCTGCGCGGAAAACTTTAATTCCAATTTTGTTTAGTACAAATTTATTTTAAAAATTCTTCATGATTTTACAACAACTGCATAAGTAAATTTTTTAAATTTTAATATATTTTTTTGACTTAAAGTATCCAGCAATAAAAATTATTTTCTTAATATCTTTATGTCATAAAATTTTATGGATCCGTTATACTTTTAATGGGTCATTCTGTACTTTGTATTGTGGGTTTTATAGTTTTTCATGTCTTTTTCTTTTTTTATATTAAATTAAATAAAAAACAATAACAATATATACTCGTATGCACTATATTTTGTTGTATTGTTTGTTTGTATGCACATGTGTGTTTGTGTGTGTGCATTTTGTTAATTGTATTATCATGAATATGGACGACGATGGTCTCTTGTATGGCAAATTATATTAAAAGTTTTCCTTCAAACACTTATTTGTGGAAGTGGTGAGGGAAAGAGGGAACGGCACAACACAGCGAAATGTCAACAAAATTAAAAAAAAAAAAATAAAGAAAGAAGAAAAAAAAAACAAAAACAAACAACATGATGACTGACTGAATAATTTAATCTCAACCGTCAAAAGCAATAACAACAATAAACTACAAACAACAACATACAAGTATGTTATGGGACAGCTCCTGGGAAATATGGAACACAAATGGAGCTGTTGGTCAGGACATTCGTTTGATGGTGCGGACAACAGAAGCGACATCGGCATCGGCAGATTCTTTCATTCATTTATTGTATCCTTGTTTCACGTTGTATTTTCCGCAATATATTTACACATTTATTCGAACATACTTACATGCGAGAGAGCAGGGGTTTGGTTAAGAGAAATATAAAAATAATTGTTTTTATTTAAAAATATCAAGACATAAAGGATGGTTAAATAAATGCATCCATCTACTATACATTCGATTAATGCCAAGTTTTATAAATGTTGAAAAAGCTGTTCATGTCGTACAACACAGAAATTTTCATTGGCCACCGCAATGACAACACTTTTTTTACATGCATTGTTGTTGTTGTTACTCTTATAGTTTTGATTATACTTTTTTTTTCTTTTTTTATGGTTGCCATATTATTTGTGTGCAAGTGCTGTTAATATTGAAAGTTCCGTTTTGGTTTTTCAGAAATTGCGGAAATTAAAAAAACTGTATTGAGTGCAATAAAACGTATCGAGCTTAAACTTTAAGGGTGGGGCGGAGTACATCATTAAGTGAAACAGATCATCGTTGAACATTTTTTTTTCCTTCTTGTAGATTCACACCGGATTCAGTACACAAATTCCAAATTTGATAGTGGAAAAATAATCTTTATCAATTAGAAATTATTATTTGTTGACTCATTTACTTAATTTAATTCTCGTATTCTATTTTCATACATAATTATATTGAAAAATATTTAAATTTATGTAACTTTTTAAAAATACATGATAATAAATATGGCATTCTATGAAAAGTACGTTGTTATGTTCTTCCCTGAAGAATGGAATTAATTATCAAATATTTATTGTAAATAAACGAATTGATAGCTTTCTTCTGTTTTTAGTAGAAATCGTTTAAAAATTATCCAGAATCAATGAAAACAAATTTTTTTGGCAAAAAGTGGTTCCCAAGCACTTGCCATCACTGCTTCGAACAACCAAAGTATTGGTGACATTTATTAAAGTCTGGTCAAAATTAAAGAGTTTATATTTTGTTTTATTTAAATGTGGCTGATCTGGAATTGTTCGTTTCGCTTTCAGTTCATACTGCTTGTCAGTGTTTGCTTGTCTGTGTCTCAATTGTGTGTTTGCCCGATTTTATATGTTGTGACACTTAAACACATGTGACCCTGCTGTTTTATGTTTAATTGAGTATTATCCCCGCTGCTTTCTACTCTCACTCTCTCACTGTTCTACTCAATTATTTTGATTTTAAAACAGCAAAAACAGAAAATACACAAAATCTGGATAAAAATATATAAAAGTTTATATTGCAACGAATCTTAAACACTCTTTTATTGTGAATTTAACAAAAATTTGTTTTATTTGTTAGAGAAAATCTGCAACTAAACGATTGAAATTAAGTAAAAGAAACAATTTTTTAACCAAAACGTTTAATAAAAAAAAAAATTCTATCCTGCAATCATTTTTGTTTTATGTGAAATTGTGCGAAAGAAAAAATTCAGTAGACAGTAATTAATAAACTTATTATAAGACAAATTCAATAAAAAAATCTACATTATTTGTTAATAAACTTACTTCCCTATAGAGTGTAGAAGCAAATGAATGTTAAACAAATTAAATTAACTTCTCAAGTAATTAAATAAATGAGAGAAAAAAGAAAAACAGCAAAGAAAACAACAAAGTACATTATGAACCAACCATACTACATGCACAATGTCTGAATTAGTCCTTTACACTACAGATTTCATATCGCATAAGATTTGCTCACATCACACGAAGGATTATTGTTGACAAACACACACAAACACACACATAAATGCACATGCATGCATAAGTAGCTAACGTTCAAGCTTTTCTAACAGCGTTCTAGAGGTGGCCTCCCTTTAATCTAAACATCATACTCAGATTCTGCTCCACCTGTTTGAACACACACATATAGATTCCCACATACACATACATATGTATATGCATTGATTAGAAACCAACGCATATTCCAGCAGCTCTTGCAGTGAAAACAAAATCTCCTTTGAGATGTTGTTCAAACAAGCCAGTGCAGGATTACTTAATGATTCAAAGACAACAAACAACAAAGGAACAACAAACTTGACATATATACTCACATGCGAACACATATGGCAGCCACTCTAAAAAGTGTAAAGTGGGAAGACACGAATAAAAGGTCTATGTCGTGCCTGTTATACGAGTATGTACTCTTCATCTTCTTCTGGTCTTTTTTTTTTTTTTTTTGTTTTTTCTTCTATAATCTCAATACTTACACAAACAAGATTTGATGCAACATATGTTTAGCAGACATGAAATTAAGAAATATAGAAAAAAGTATGAAGAGAAATATGAAACCAACACACAATATGAGAGAAGAAAAAAAATTAAACTGATATAATTAGGAAGCAACATGTTGTTGGCAATGTGTAACCCACAAAAAAATCTCATTGTACGAGTACTTGGCTTGTAATAAATCATAAAAGTCGCCACCCAGCAAAGAAAACTGGAAAAGAGTTAAGTTTAATTTTTAATTGCGAATTTTAAGCATTCATGGGCATTTAACGCCAATCGAGACAGCTGCAAAAAAATAGTTAAAAATCCTGTAAAAATCATAAATAGATTCTGCTCACATTAATGGTTTCAAACTCTTATCCTTTTGTCTATTGTTGATTAAAACTCTGCTCTGACTCAGCAGAAATAATTAATGTTAGAGGATTTTTAGCTTTTAGATTGTAACCTGTCGTGATTGGCAGTGAGGTCTAAACGCCAAACAACCGATGGGGAAACTGTGGTTACTCTCTAAACATCATGGTGCCAGTTCAACCTTCCGTGAAGTCTAATTTTTCTTTATCTGTTCACGTACGACTTTCTAGATTTTCCTTTCTAAAAAAAAAGATTAATTGAGAAAAAAAGAACTTTTGCCGGAATATTTAAATTTGTTTGATTATCAAAATTACAAGAATCGAAATTTTAGAAATTCGTTCTTAAAACAACAAAAAAAAAAGAATATTTTTTACGCTCTCCATACTCTCAGTGCTACTCTCAGAGTAAATTCAAGTGTAGCTGCGTTGTTTAAAGTTTTGATTTATAAAAACAAGCGCTGAATAAAATTTGCCACTGTTCAATACCACTCACGGAATAAAATATAAATAAATATTTAATTGAAACAATTAAATAATAAGATGAAATTTAGTGAATTATTTAAAATATTAATTCAATAATGTTCCAGGAAGAAAATCAAATCCGATTCAAGTCAAACCTATTTTTGAGTGTCCATTTTCTTAAGTGTTTTAAAAGATCCATACCAATACCTTCTTCTAAACATCTTATTTCGCTGGGTTATAATACCTTTAATATACGTGGCATTGCTTGCATGTGAGACTTAAATATTTCAATTAAAAATGGGATCTAAAGTTGTTTAGATTTTTACTTAGACATTTAATATGTTTTAACATGAAGCAAACAATAAAGATGTGTACAGAGACATAAGAAAGAAATACCAGTTTAAAGATAAACAAAGTTAAGTTTCACTAAAATGTCACTTAAATAATTTTTTAATAATGAATTTGCTGTTTGTACAAAACTTATAAAAGAAAAATATCATCTTAGCCATAATCAAATTCGAATTTAAATGTGTGTTGTTTGTTCAATTCAATAGTGGACAACACCAAAAATAAATAAGAATTTTATGATTTCGCAAGAGAACTAAAAAAAAAGAAATGTTTGCCCTTTGTGCACAATGTTAAAAAGGAAGCGGCATAGGATATCTTGTAATCCTTTAAGCACACTAAACGTTTTTAAACAATAATCCTTAATGCTTCAAAATGTTACTTATTCCAAAGAATTGAAACATGAAGTTAATTGTGCTTATAAATATTTTATTTAAAGGATTTAACAGTTGAGTTTTCTTTGGTGCTTTTAACACTTGAGAGTGAGTTTCATGACAATACGCTATAAAAAAAAAACGAAATTTAACCTAATTTAGGAAATGAAAAAAAAATTATTTTAAAAGAAACAAAAAAAAAAAAACAAGAAAGAAACAAAGTCACAAATAACGAAAAAATTATCTCTCACGCACATGTCCTTTTGGAAGTAATTTTAAGTGCTCTTACACAAAAGCACTCATGCACTCATGGTACTAAATGTTGTATTTATGTATGTATATATGTACTCTGTATAAATGAGATATGTACGGTTAAAAATTACCCTCCACTCGACAATTAACATAATTTTTGTTTTATTAAAATGCCGGTAGAAATAGGCAACGAATTTTTTATACCCTACTGAAGACTTTTCTCTAAACGGAATGCCTTTAATGACTTTAAGCAAAGAAATTACTTCAATGTAAATCACGACAGCTGCCCTAAAGTAGTTAAATATCATCACTCCCTTATTACTTCTCCTGATTCAATGAAAGATAATCATTCGATTTTCTTTTCATATTAATGGTTCGGAAATTCTCTTTTTCCTGTTTTTATTATTCGAAGGAAATTAATTTAGTTTTTTCCTTGCAAATATGGGAATTAAAATTGGCCTTTCTCCTTCGTAAACAAGAATATACTGGAACAATAGAAAAATGTCAAGTTCATGGATTCTGCAAATTTTTAATTAAATAACATCTATTGTACTTGTACGCTAAATCAATGAATGGGTTCATTGATGTTTTTAAATCACAAAAAAAAATTACGACTGCAATAAAATGTTTCACATTGTTTTTTTTTAATGAATATTTTCATTGTAACAACGTATGTGTACATTGAATTAATGAATTTTTACATTAAAATTTGTTTAAATTATATTTTTAGTGAATACTACTTTAACTCCTATTTAACTCGTTATTTGAATCATCTAATAAAAATTTGCTAGATGTATTTATTTAAATCGGATCACAATGGATCCAATTGGGTCTCCGAGTGGATGTGTATTTCACACTATTATAAATCGGACTGAAGTTTTTTAAGGTCCATTATTTTTAATCGCCGAGGTCGTTTTTGTCACTTTGTGGCTAATCATGAATTTCCTTGGTGTGATCAAAAGTTCCAAATGTTCAGTACGTATTCTAGGTCTATTTGTAACATTGTGCTAGACCGATAGCTTCACTGATACAAAACTTTTTGCATTTGTTCCGGTAAAAAAAAAATCCTTCATTTCTCTTCGTTTTATATCGTAGAGCACAGAGAGGCTACGAGCGATTTAAATGACTTAAAATTTTATTGAACAGAAATAAAGAAATAGAGTTTTTGCTATAAAAAATTATATTTTAAAAGCACTTCAAATGATCAATATTTGATTTAAGACTGCGCGTCACTTGAATAGATCATCCTCTGTGGCTATAAAAACTCATCTGTTTTCTTAAATACCAGTTTTGCGGCCAGTTTATGTCCATAAGTTTCCGTGCTAGTTTCCATTTTTATAGTTACGAAAGTCAAAAATAAAAATAGTAAAGAAATTACTATAATCTTTATTTATTCCAGTTGTCACCACAAAAGCCTGCCATTAACGAAATACTTATCAGTTTGTATAGTGTTAAATAAACATTAAAATACCAAAGCCAACCAAATAATTTAGTAGATGGCCTAAAAATTCACAAACCCACGTGTAATATTTGTTAAACGTAAGTAAAATTGAATATTTCACTTTAGTAGAAAATAAGGAGTGTAACCATTAAAAAGTTTCCACATTTTATTTAAAGAAACAAAAACCGTTGTAAACTTTTTATTAAGTTATAAATGAAAGTTGTTCTGTGCAATGAAATGATGATATAATTCGAGGATTTTTTTTTTGTAAAAAGACAATCCTTTAATTAAGACTACAAACACAATTAATACATTTCAAAAGTAAAGCACAAACACACACAAACATAGATACGCATTTTCACATGTACTTTTGTAAATAGAAAAAAAATGTGTACATGTGTAATCCTTTCGGTAGGCTTGCTTTACACCACTTATGTGTAATTAGTTGCCACTAATATTTAATCAACTGCAACAACTATTTTAACAGTCTCTACTCGTAATTGTGTAATTTTCAAATAGGAAATGAAATTTGAACTTACAAATACTTGGTACGTTTGCAAACAGCTACACTCACTTACATATTCCAATAGCATTAGTAGTAGTGGTAGTAGTAGCAGTTAGATCACACATACATACACACCCACGCACGTGCTGTTTGCGTAATTTTAAATAATTTTGTCTGCCAACGTATGTACAAACAAACATCTTTTTAGAATTAAGAATTTTAATTACAAAAATTTTATACTTCTACTATTAAGTATTCAGTCAGTCAGTCCTTAATGTTGTACATACATAACGTTAATAATACAACTGGCTTCGTATAATGATGTTGTCTCTCAGGACAACATATATGTGTACATATGTATTTGTGTGACATTTTCCATAAAATAATCATATAATCACCGCCATAATGAAGCCGATAGTGATAAAAGTAATTAAACACGTTATTGTTATTAAAAGCAATTTTGTCTTTAAGGAGGAGATTAGCAAACAAGTCAGTCAACAAAAAGCAAACAACCAACCAAATGATGAAAACAATATGCCAAAGACAAAGTTGTTTTAATGTTAATGAAATACATAAATACATACATACATACGTACGTACTCATACATAAATATGTAACGTATGCTTTCTAATTAACATTAATTTTGAAATTTATGTTTGTATACAATGCAGCACACTCATACATACTTACATACATACGTACATATCGTTACCTTAATATACAAAAAATTATTTATTTTCAAATCTAATATTTATTATATTTTAATACGCAACCCTCTAAATGAATGGTTTGAACAAAATACGCGATTTGTAAAATATATGATTTAGGACCTTTCTATATTAAGGAAACGGTATGTATTTTAGAATATTAAAACATACGAGTAAGCACATATTTTAAGCTATTAAGAGTAAACAAATTTATTTATTATGACAGTTAATATTATTCTCAATCAATTTCTGCTGCGGCGGTTGCTTGGCACTCGTTTTGTGGTGTTTTTCAAATCTCATTTACATATTAATGTTATTTTAGATCTTTAATTTTTGATAACATACTCGAACGGTTTATAATTACAAATAAACGAGCTTAAATCAGTATGTTTAAAAATCTAAATAAATACAAATTTGATGGGTTTAGATTTAAACAAAATTAAAGTTGTAATCAAATTCGCAATAGAAGCAATTTTGTAAGAAAATATATACAAGAACTTGGTAAAATTTCATACCTAAAGGTGGAAAAGGCATTTGCACAAGATTGTGAATAGGACTAATATACTATTTAGTAAGAACAAATTAATTCATATTGTAATAGATCCGGAGCCGGCATATTTATTGCTAACGAACGACACAATCGTCCGTATTCTAGATGAAATTATTTTTTTTTTTATTATTCTATTTTATAATAAATTAAGTTATGAATTTTTAGTGGAACTGAGTGATGTTTAATCAAAAAAATTTTTAATTTGTCAGGCTTAAGTTCGTTTTCTTTAAACAAAATTTTTATAAATTAAATTATTATTTTTACTACAAAGGAAAATCTATTCTATTTTATTTGTATTCAAAAGATAAATGATGAAAATTCGGAAGACTTAATTCTTTTGCAATTATGCTATTGCACATTTAGTTCATTTTAAGAGCGATGTTATACGAGATGCGCTGTTAAGTAGATGCATTAACTTATTGAAGCTGTATGAGCTGGCATTTTATTAATTGTTTTACTTCGCTGATGGTTCTGCTAACCGACGAGGGAGGGCAACGGGTTGGGTGTACTTTAGCTTAGGACAGTATTTATCGCCGTCGAAAATGTTTTTAAGAGATCACTGCTATACCTTCATCACTTAAACAGTCCCACAAGAATTATATGTACACTAGAGAAATTTGTAATGTTAATTGACTTGCTCTGATTGGGGATCGAACCCAGGTCCTAAGTAATAGTTTGCTTAGTAGTGAACGCGTTAAGCATTGTAGCCAACACCACCCTCTATGTCCTGAGGATGCTAAAAACTTGTTCAGCGATATATCGAATTTAATTTAAAATTGAAGCCAACGTGCTAAATTTAAACACTTCAAATAATATATTTTTTAATATGCAAACATCATAAAATATTTTGTAAAAAACAGCCTCACAATATTGATGCCACATTTGATTAAATCCACACTTTTATATTAAAATTAAAACAAAACAGTTGAATATAATAAAAATTTTATATTATACGAATTTAAGTCTGAATAAAACAGTTCAACTAGAAAAATCATAAGGCAACATCTTTAGTGAATCATAAAATTTAGCTTTTGAAGTAAAGCAACAAAAATAATGTCCGCGTAAATATGAAATTTTTAAAGTAGTACCGAAATCTTAATCAACAATGAATCAATAGGTGGAGAAAGAATTAATTGGTTTCAACGAATTTTTTATTAGTTTTAAGCTTCAAATCAACAAACCGCTTCATGAGTTTCATAAGGAATAACAGAACCACTTAACAAAGTACTTCAATGAATACTTTCATTGAAACAATGTAAACCTACATTGACCCCTCGCATTTTCACATAAGTTAATGCATCTAAAAATTATGTAAAAGAATTTTTTCAGTGTAAATTTAATTTCTACGTTCTTCAATTTTTTAGCACTAATTCTAATAAAAGTAAAAAAATAATCCGAAACTAGCAACGTGATATTACCTTCTAAGCTTATAAGTACACATATGTAACTTCCCTACGGGAAATGTTGTACCAATTGTCTAAAACATACCTGTCCTATGATAGGTGAACATGGGAATGGTAAAAGTGTTTCTGAGTTGTGAATGGTGAAAAGAGGACATATCAAAATACTAGAACAAAAGTGCCATCAAAATTCCATCACTCAGTGTCTCATCGAAAGATTTACATACATACTTATGTATACATCAGGAATGTCAGTGTCATAAAAAATTGAGGAAATAAAACTCACATGTACGCTTTCGCTCTTTTATTTTGCAAAATACTAGCTTATCCCGGTGTGCTTCACTACCCCCTCGTTATAAAATAAAATTAAAAGTATTAATATATCCTATTGTGAAAATTTAATGACGATCGGTCCAGTAGTTAAGACTATATTACGATTTTTAATTTTCCTAAAAAGGGGCTTGGTCCCACCCACTTTTCTCCTGGTACGTATTCCAAATTATGCCAATACCATATGTACCAAATATCATCGACGTAGGTCAAAAAATGCCCCAAATATGGCAATTTACATAAATTTTTGGGTTATATGGGCGGTGCCTATAATTCATCCGAGAGTTCCAGTTAAATACTATGAAAATTTCAGGAAGATCGGTCCAAGGGTTTGGCCTCCTATAAGGAACAAACAAACAAACAAACAAACACACATTCGGTTTTATATATATAGATAGATAATTTAAACCGCTTTAAGATAATTTAAACGAATTAATAAAATTTTTATTTTTTAAATGCATTTTTTACATGTAAACTTATTGTTATGAAGCATATAGACTCGTTCGTTAAGGAACTATTTTCTCACATGTTCATTAAGTACTAGTTTTAGACAGGTTACTGTAGGATAATCCTATTACCGGTTTTTATGAAACCATAACTGAGACTAGTATATAGGAAACCACCACAGGACAAGTACCTTAAGTTTAGGTCTAGGACCTATCACCCGGTATCTTAATTATGTCAATTGACCCCCTCTAATGACAACGCCATGTTAAAGTTACCGGTCTATCTCATAAAAAGTTCCGGATCTCGAACCGGTTGCAAGTCCCTGGGAACCAGTCACGTGACGTGTCCTGTGACTGGTTCTTTTCCCTCTAGGGTTAAAATGGAAAGGTCCTTACTCATTTTTCTCAAATCGAATTAATTTGCTATATAAAAAAATCAGCTTGTTTCTATCGAAATATAATACATAAATAAAAAAATAAATGAGATAGGGCCTTTCTATATGAAGGTAATGATATGTATATACGAGTACAAATAATAAATATCAGATATTGTATATTCTGGGATAAGTAAAATTTTAATTTATAGAAAAAAATCCTTATTTTTATAACACTGTCAGAATCAATTCAAATTCTATATTTAATTAGAAAATAAAACGCAACTCTCTGACCAGACTATATATTAAAATCACAGAAACAAAAAATTAACCAAATTCGCTCTGCTTAAATATTTTTCAGCATCATTTAAATATTTCATTTGCAACTAAAACCAGCTCATTAACATCCAACAAACTTCATATCAAATAAAATTTCTCAACTAAGTGAAATTAAATGAACCCAAGTGTCAGTTTGTCACTTTAAACTTTTGCTCTCCTTAAATTTGTTTTAACATCAAAAAAAAAAAAAAAAAAAAAAAACAACAAAATACAAATTTTTGTTTTTGCTGTTAATTACCAGAAATTAGTATTAGCACGAATATGAAATAGAGTTGGTGTTCCGGCAATTTTTTCCATCTAGTTTACAACTTATCTTTCTTTTTTAGTTTTATAATTTTATAATTCCTTTTTTTTTTTGGTTGGTTCTCTTCCTGCTTTCGAATAAAATTTTTAAAAATGTGTTAACTGATGTGGTAAATACAATTCGCTTTTAATGCGACACTAATCATCATGTTGATAATGATGATGATGAATGCGACTACGATGATGATGTCGACAAAGTTAAATGTTTGTTTTGATAGTTTTGTGTGTAAAGAAAAAGTTTTATTTGAATTTTTGAAAATGTTACAAATGTAATAAAACTGATTCAACTGACACATTCATTCAGTTGGATACACACATACACTCGTACACATGTATACACCTACATAAACATGTAGACTTCTTTCTCTTCTAAAGCAAATTAATGTTGTGTTTTTTTTATTTGTTAGTTTTCTATAGGATCTCACACATACCCCCGAAACACACTCCACTCACGCACACAAGTCCAACATGAACAAATTGAACTTGTTAAGGCATTAAAAGCAAGGATTCACTGAATTGAAAGGGTCATAAAAAAGTTTTATGTTATTTTTATGGTGTTGACAATTATGCTGGATTCGAAAAATGGAAAGTTTTTCTTCAACATTTTTTTTCTCTTCCTTCTTTGCGCCCATCACTTTCCCTCTTTTTCCTGTTTAATTAAAATGGCGAATAGTTTCGGTTTAGAAAATTATTGCATTTTTATTAAAACAAATCCAACTAAAGTGGTTTCTTTAGAATATGCTATAAGCTAAAATTCAGTGCATTTTTGGTGCATTTGTAGGCCAGTGAAATTTAATTTATTTTTAGGAAAAAAGCAAGACAGGAAAAAAGAAAATTTTGTGACAACACTAGTTTCGAAGAAACCCTGCCTTATTAAAAAGCTATATTTTTCTTAAAACATTTTTGTTGTTTAAGCTTCTGCTTCTTTATCATGAGCTAAAATTTTTGCCACCGAAATATTTTCTCTAAAAATTTCTTTAAAACTCTTGAGGCAAATCCTTTTTTTAAGATGCTCCCTTGAATTCTGACAGTTTTGAATGTTGCCAATTTTAATCTATTTTATGACTTCAACCTGTCGCGAAAAGTTTTGGATGACATGATAAATGTGTCTGTAAAAGTATTTGATTTTATGATTTATAGTTTCATTCGTACCAAAAAAGTGGAAGAAGCTTTAAATCAATCAATATTTTAATGTTGGAAAAAAATTTGTTACTCCCTCAACTGTATGGCACACTACTACTCCATTAAGATTAACAATATGCTTGGAGGGCTATTGCAAAGACTGTTGTTTGCTTGCGTGGTGTGCTGCGCTGTGCTGCGGGGTGTTTCCTGTAGCCAAACCCCAAAATTTTTTCTTATATTAGATTTAAAAAAAGTAGCAAAGAAATGGCATAATAATAACTCTAGAAGAATAAAGCAAGTCAGTAGTAGTGTTTAATAAAATTAACTTTTATAGTAAAAGAAATGTGTGTGTGCAGGGGGTGGTTGGAGCGAAAGGCGAAAAATAAGAAAACAAAAACGTTTAAATCAAAAGACAAAAGTGATATTTTTCTATAATTTGCCATCGTATATTTTTTTGTCCATACTCTCTCGTATCTTTATGTAAACGAACGAACAGCTAAAGCAGATTGATAGATATTTTATTATATTTTATGCCAATTCACTATTATTTGCATTGAATGCCAATAATTTTTTTTTCACCTGAAAAGGTTGAACAGGATTTAAGCTCTGGGCTTTTGCTGGCTGCTATTGAGACTCATGCCACATAAGTCAAAATTAACAATTCTTTGTGTTCGGCTCTTTTTTTTTTCTTCTGTAATCTCATTTTATGCCATGAAATCTGAGTGTGCTGCTGCAGACGACAAAATGAATGAAGTTTGAAACACCAACACTACCAACAAAAATTCTACGATTTATTAGTTTAGTTTCTTTTTTCTCATCTCGGTTTTGTGTGTCAGTCAGGGGTCCCTCTTATAAAAGTTCAATCTATTCATTTACAGAGTTTGATTTTTTGGCTCTTCTTACTGACATTACATCCGGTGATTTTGTATCCTTGATACTTTAATGCACACACACACACATACACCACCGCCATTACAATAGAGTCTGTTTGTTGTATGTGTCAATATAGTTTTAGCTTTAGCATTTGTTGTTGTTTTTTCTTTTTTGTTGTTGTTAGCAGTTTCAACATGACATTTAAATATTGAAACCACTACTAAGTAGTAATATTTAGATGAATGTCTATTTGTCGTATGTTCGTTTGTTCGTTTGTTCGTTATGTTCCTTTGCCAGTCAACGCTTTAACTGATTTGAATTTTGAGAATCCACTTGAATTGAACTCTACTGGGTAGAATGTGTTGCAGTTTGACTTTCGTTAAGGATTTATTTTGGCTTTGCATAACGGTTTTACTAACGATTCACAAACAGATTTTCCCAAATGCCAACAGCCATTTTAACATGTGATACATTCAGTTAAACAACAACATTTGATCACACCACAATAACATGAATAAAATTCATCTTATCTTCTGGGAGATACTTTATGCTTTTGTATTGGCTTTTTTCCCCATTTTTTGTATGTTAGTCTACTTTTTTTTTTCTTGCTCTTGTGGTTGTTTCTCAAATCTTTTGTGTACTTGTTTTGTGTGTATGTGTGTTTAAGAGTGTCCTTTTTTTTAGTAGTGCTCATTTTTTTTTGTGTTTGTTTGCAAATGCAAGTATAAATTGGCACTGACGCGTCAAGTTAAGACCTGAGGTTAGTAAACATTTTTTGTCGAAATTTTCGTATCATTTGGATTTAGCCCAGCCTTTGTTTTATTGTATGCATAGAATCTTTTATGTGTGGTTATACTCTTGTCAATTGTAATTGTATTGGTAATTATTGGTTTTTAGTCTTCTTACTACTTGCTTCATTTATTTATTCCTGCTTAGCTTCGATTATGTCTATTTTACATATTTATTTTTTTTTTTTTTCAAATATTTTCTTGTCTGTTACCTTTATAAGTCTAACTTCACACGTGAAAGTTTTCTTTCATGAAATTTCTGAAATTCTCTTTTAAACTTTCATTCATGTCTACACACTGAAATTTAATTTCATGAAACTAAACATTTTTATATATATATGAAAAGTAATTAATTAATATATGAAAAGTAATTAATTACGTTTATTCGTAATAATAATAATATAAAAACATTTTTATATATTTAATTTCATATGAATTGTCAACACACAACAACAAATGTACGTGTTGACAAATATGAACTACAAAACAAAACAGAATTTCAAAAAACATGAAAGTGTGTACCCGACACCATTCTTTTCTCCCCTCTCACCCACAAACTACCACTTTCATGAAAGAAAAATTTCATGTGTGAACACAGACAAATAATCCCAGCTTTCACTTTTGTTTTCAAGTACTTTGAATATAAATATTTTGTAATATTCTTTTTCTATATTTCTCGTTTACTATTT
Organism: Lypha dubia; assembly: GCA_947311025.1. NCBI lineage: Eukaryota > Metazoa > Arthropoda > Insecta > Diptera > Tachinidae > Lypha > Lypha dubia. The sequence goes on along the minus strand of OX371264.1, from coordinate 64,701,185 downwards.
ATCTGAAATTGATAATATATTGTTTTTAAATAAGTCTTTTCGTGTTTGTCCTTAAGAGTAAATCACTTTTTCTATTCATTAGTGTGAAACAACAAAAACGAAGAAACAGTTAAATAGATAATGAAATATTTAAAGAAATATTTGAATTAATATTTAAACAAATATTTCAATAAATATTTAAATAAATATTTACATTCATATTTTCACACAAATTTAATACCGAAAAGAATTTCCGCAACATTTACAACTCTTAAAGGATAAAAGATATTGAACATATTTTTAACTCATTAAAGCTCTTGTTAAAAATCCGTCATATAAATTTTTAAATATTAATCAAGTCTGATTACATTTTACATCAAAACCAAATTTAACACGCATCTACAGTGATTTAAATTTTTTTAGTGAATCGGCATAGTAAATCCCATAATCCTTTTACTTTAGCGCAAGAGATAATTTTGTAAAACATTTTAACTCTTAATCTTCTTTTTCGTGTGTGTAAATTTTGCTTATTTCAAAACAAATGGGAAAGACTTTCACTAAATATAGAAATAGTGGGCGGGAACTATCAGCAAGCCAGCGAACCTTCGATTGCAATACCTAAACAAGGATGTATGAAAAATGGCCCCAAATTTTAAAATAAAAATTATAAAATTTGCCCAAAAATAGGAAAAATGGCTTTAAAGTTCGGGATGTTGGAAGGGATTTTTGTTTTTTCCAATACAAACAATTTTATGACCACTTTTCGATTTTGGTTGGGGGAATTTTTTCATTTTTCCGTTTGGGGCCATTTTCTACTGATGCCATATTTTGTGCGGCCTTAAAACTCCTAATAATTTTATTTGAATTAAGTTATTCTCTCTGAAATTTATTAAAAAAGTTATTTAAAATCGTTGCGTGCTAAACATATCTATACGCCTGCATTTTAATAGAGCTTATAACAAATCATCAGTAGACTTTAGCTGTATTCTTGCAAACATAGAAATCCCATTAACTTAGTCAACAACTTTCTAATACTCTTTAGTCTTCTGTAACTCTTAAATTATTTAAATAAGCAGCAATGCATAAACTAACATCCTTTGTTAGTTTAAAAAAAAATTTATTTAAAGTCTACTGATGATTTCTTATAAGCACCAATTAAATGCAGGCATACAACAAATGAAGATGTTTTTCTTTTAATTTAATTTATAGAATATCTGAATTGATTATGTTATTCAGGTATAATTTTATATGATCCACGGCGTTATTTAAAAAAATTACTTTCAAATTTTCAAGGTTTTATAAAGTGAATATCTCTACAAAATCCGTTTCATAAACCTTTAATAAACCATTAAAAAATGTTTATAAGAACGTCAAGATGTCACAAAGCCGTGCACTACTAATTTGCAAAATGTCCTTCTCTCCAACCAATATTTAAAATATATTAAATCAAAGAAAATCCCATTGATATTATGGCCAAATCATAGTCATGACATAGCTCCGTTCGTTATGTAAAGACGTTTAAATTTGTCGCAACAAACCGTATCTAATAAAGAAGAGTCACGTACGTCTCACAAACTGCATTAAGTTGTTATAATATTAAATTTCTTATCGAACCAAAATCTCTCAAAATATCTTGTATTAAATTTCTATTTCAGTTTCCGCAAATGTCTAACAACCGAATGTATGTATGTACAGTGTGATTTTATGACTTTTATCTTGTGGCTTAATCGTACGACTGAGTATGTATGTTTGTGTAAATACTTTAGACATAAACAATGGTTGCCTCTTGCCATTATCAACAGATTGGTTAGATTTTGTTTTGCTATCGCATCCACATAATCATATGCAACAAATATGATGTCACATGATTTCTATAATATTAAAGTATAGAAGAATATGACATGTACAATACATAGAGACACTCCACCAGACATTGTGGCAAAGTGGTTAAGTCTAATGATACATATTAATACATGATGATTACATGCATTTAGATTTACCATTATACTTTGTTTAATTTCTATGATCAACATCAGTATGATTTTCGAAATATTTATAAACAAAATATCTGTATGTATTAGTATAGAAAAGCAACAACAACAATATCATTATTATCATTATCATTTTAAACATTAGCATAAGTGTATTGTTCAATATGACAGTGTTCAAACTGACAGCCAATCAATCTGGTTGTTAAATTTTCATAGTTTTTTTTCTTTAATGTTAATTCATGTCGTTGTATGAAATGTCAAAGGGCATCACATAATGTTTAAGACAATTTCTAATAGCGATAAAAAAAACTTAATAAGGCATAAAGTACCTACAGAAAATTAAAAAAAAATTGGGGTTTTGCAATTTTTTGCAATTTTTACTTTACTTCTCTCAGCATAAGCGAAGAAAAAAAAATTTGTTTTTTTTAATCTTCTGTACTGGTAATCGACGTACCTACAGAAAAATATTGTCCACACCAAATATTAAATTTATTGGACTTGCTTTGGGTAAAAATTTAAATAAATGTTTTAAGGTCAGATTTAAACTAAATTTTTTAAATTTAAATTTGACCACTGAAATATTAAATTTATTATTTATATTAATATTAATATTTCGATAAAAATAAACTTTAAAGCTTTTAAATTATACTTTATTTATGATTATGATTACAAGTCAATGTTTTCGCTTGATTCATAGTTTATCTTTTCTTATAGTTTCTTAATATTTCAGTAGGTTTGATTGTGAACATTCACAAGAGCATAACCCCTCTGCATTACATGCCATAGTATTGCTAACTGCTTACTTATGCATAACATTTCACACATATTTTTGTATTCTATTAGCTGCACATGTAAAACTTAATAGCTTCCGCTTAAACCTTCAACTCTGTAACACTTTAATAAACTTCATTGTAATTAGAAAAGCAAAAGGGAAGAGAGGAATCATCATAATTACAATTATTATTAGAGTATTGTCAATGTTGACATGAGTGAAAGGTTTCACAGCATCACATTTGCGTTAAGTCAAAAATATTCAGATAAATGACGGTTGGCTGCATGTAAGAATAAATCTAAACACACACTTGCACGCACATGTACAAACATCCATAACTTTGAGTGTGAAATTTAAGTTTGCAAATCTACGAAACTTTTGTGTAAAAGTTGAAAAAAGTGACATGTTTGAGAAATTATAATATTAAAAAAGAAATAATATTTCTTAAAGCAAATTAACAGAAAAAAAATATACTCTTTTTTTGCATGACAGGATTAACTTCAAGTGTTCACATCCATTTGATAGTTTTAAACTATCTGTCGATTAACTTAAAAAGAAAATTTTATACTGTGTGCTTAATAAATTAACATAAATAATTTACAAGATGTTTAAGTAGCTCCCTAGCAAAATTGCAAATTAAAAGATAAAATACTTAACAAATAGTCGACATCGACAATAAGGACGATTAATGATATCAGAACCACTAAAACAACTTCCTGTCAATTTACACACTCACGTTTATTGGAATATCCCAGTGAAGAAAATCAAACTTGTGCTACAACAGAGCTAGAAATTTTTTAAAAATTGTTTATGGCTTGTATATTCGTATTTGTACGAAGAAATTCAGAACTGAAAGAAAAAGAAAGTCTGCATAAATTCAAAGAATATTTTTGCTAGAAATCTGTAAAAGTATTAGAAAATTCTAAATATGATATTTTAAATACATATATTCCATAGGATAATTATGCTTTATAATAACGACAAAGATTGATTTTGGAAATTCTTACAGATTGTGAATGAGTATACGTCAGCACCTACCATTACGGTTTATCTGACGGTGTACTTAAACACTTAGTGTAGATTAAGCGTTCACCATCGCCCCTGAGCCACCCCACTCAAGAAACCCGAAGGCATCCCCGAAGGGATGACAACAGGTAGCAACTTCTCAGACATGACCAAGGCCCATCATGTCCAAACACCTTGCTAAAGTGAGCGAGCTACCTAAACTCTGGAATCCTGTTGTTTCACAACAGCACATAGAGGCTTCGCATCGGTAGACACGAAGTCCGCTAAGCGAGCATCAGTCTTTAATCGACACCTCTCCCAGCTTTTGGTAACAACCACAACCACTACGTGAACTCTCGAAAGAGACCTCAACCAACAACCGGCCCATGGGATCCTGTAACCGGTATAGTAGAGGAGGACTCTACTTCCCGGTTTAAACATTCCCCCATGTGGGCTGCCGGCCCCGTAGTGCCAGTTCAAACTACTGGTAAAGTTTCGAAAGGAAATCCCAAAAGGGATTAACTTTCTATTGGTTTTGGTCATGGGCTAGACCTTAGGTACCCTTACACCTTCTATGTAGACTTACGTGGCAAGCCACTACGTTCATTATAAAATATATGCACATTCCGTTGCTCTGTTAATTCAGAGATTGGTCCGAGCATATAAGTTTTATGGGTAACTGACAAAACGTTATGTCTACAAAAATCAGTTACCCTATACCCCGGGGAGTATTGCATCTTGTTGTTGAGAATCAACAAGATGAACTATCTACCCCCCGGGGGGTGGAAATTCTTACAGTTAGTAAAATATCTAAATGCTCACAAACACATCGTAATTATTCACTCTGAACGATCACCTGAGATTGCGTACTCGATTAATTTCGCTGAATACAGATTTTGTACGCAGCCGGCCCTTGAACGGACTTAAACTTTATCTCAGAATACATCAAAATCATGATTTCAATGAAATGATGTAGATTCATTAATTTGTTGCAAAAATTCATCGATTAAATGAACGCATACGTTATTTCATTGAAACTATTCTTTGGAACTATGAAGCAAACGAATATTTAAAAGCATTCGTTATTGTTAATCTGTAAAAAAATTAATTAATTAATTAAGAAGGAAAATAGGGTGGTGTTGGCTGAAGTGGTTAGCGCGTTGACTACTAAACAAACAATGACGTGGGGCCTGGGTTCAAACCCTGGCCAGAGCAAGTCAATCAACATCATTAATTTCTCTAATGTACATTAGTGAGACATTGTATTAATTGTTGTCGGACTATTTAAGTGATGAAGGCATAGCACTGGTCTCTAAAAAAAAAAAAAAAACTGTTCCGACAGCGATTGATGATGTTCCAAGCTAATGTACACAACATCGCCCTCCGCAGAAACATCGGCGAAGTAAAACAATTAATAAAATGCCTGCTAATACAGCTTAACAAAGTTAATGCGTCTACTTAACACCGGAGGCACCTAAATACTGCCTTACAAATTAACATAACGCGCAAAGCAGAGTTGTGAAAGAGTTAAGTCTTCAAAATTTTCAACATCTAATTTAACATAACGCGCAAAGCAGAGTTGTAAAAGAGTTAAGCCTTCTACATTTTCAACATCTATCTTCTCTACTCTATCCCTCTCTCTGAGTTCCGTCACAATGCACTGCAATGTAGGGGTCATCCCCTGAGTGCTGGTTCTAATTAAAAAAAAATATGAGGTAATCATTAAAATTATGAATTTTTTCCAGGAAATTTTGATTTAATTTAACGTCTTAGTTACTTAATGTTTTTCAGCTGAACTGTGGCCTTCTGTTTTTGAGTATTTTAATTGATTAGAAAAGTAGTAAGAACAATTTTCAGAGTCTTTGCAGACTTGTTTTGAACTAATGATTATGACAGCTGAAACATTTATCGGATCGGGAAATGCAAAATTGCCTTAACTAATCATTCAAACTTAATTTTATAATTGGAATTCTTCTTTATAAATTTTAATTTTTAGCTGATTTTTAATACGAATCATCTTAAGCTAAATCGTTACACAACAGTTCAAGACTCAAGTCCACACCTTTTCTGTGGGCTGCGGTCTGCGACTTTTTTTCAGCAGAAAATCAATAATATAGAATTTTTCCCATTTCTTGCAATTTTCGGCGTGCTATACGAGTATAGCCTTCCCTAAAAATTAAGGCAAAAATATTTTTTTGGTTTTTCTATTCTTTTGTAATGTGAATTGATGTTACTACCCCAAATATAAGAATCCAAAATAAATCTACTTAATGTGTCTCATATGAATATTGTGGAAACAGAATAACAAACCTACAAAATACTCTTACAATTTCTGATGAAGAGTCCTTTTTAAGCCTAATTGAAAGTTTATCTCATGCTAACCATCGTATTCATATGAACACTACAGACATCTCTAACAGCTAAGTTGTTTAGAACATCATCATTAGGATAATTTATACAAATACATGTGTTATTTCTAACATACAAAAATATTTATCACTCTCTGCTTCGCTTAATTATTATTATTACTATTATTATTGTAATCATCATGATCATTATCTGCATCAGCATCTTAATCATCAACATTCCTGATAACTTGTATGAGTGAGTATTGACTAGCTCAATTACAAGTTAGTTGAAATGTTACACTGTTTCCTTTTGTAATCATAAAATTATAAGAAGATTTCTTTGCTCCAGTATAAAAATATAATCCTACACTTTAGTATGGAAAAGCTCTTGACTTTCGAATTCCTTCAAGCCGTTATTAGTGGGTATACTTAGAAAATGTATATTCAAAATTTCTAGGTTCCTTCGCTTCCATGCTATGATGGGCTTGATACTGATGACTCAGCCAGTCAGTAACATAACTTTGATTAAAGTTTTCTTACTTGTCTGGAACACACTGAAAATGACAACTTAATAACAACTTTCAATTATTTTTACAATATATAATTAAGAGAATATTTTCACTTGCACTTGGATACAATGTTGCTGCTACAATCACATATTAAGCATGCATACAATCGGATTTGAAACTTTCACACTACCTTAAACACAGCTACACACCAAAACACACACACACATACTCAAGTGAATTACCACACGTTCGTAGTTTTTGAGAGTTTTGCTAATGAGTTCAAAACATGCATTCATTCATTCATTCGTTCTTTTAATGTTTAATGCTGCTCGCAGGATGCCTTTTTTGACTTTAATTTTTCTTGTTGTAATTTTCTTCCATGTACTACAATTGCTGATATTTTACTTAAAATATCAGCGTACAGTGGCCTAAATCATATTTTATTTTTAGTTTGGAAATTAGTATTCTTTATAGAGATTTTCTAATATGAAGTTATCAAACATATCACAGATCTCGATTCCGATCGAAAATGGCTTTAATACCTAAAGTTGAGCCTTTACAAAACGAAAAACGAAAATTTTTATTGTAATCAAACTTCTTTTAAAGGTAAAAAATTTAATTGACAATGAATTTATCTACACACTTCATTTGTAATAAACAATAAAAAAAAACATGCTTACTTTTAGAGAGGTCAGTAAAATTACCTTTGCATGTTTATAAAATCGCTTTCATGTGACGTTTGCTATAAAAATAATTTAAACAAACGCTTGTGGGTATAAAAAACACAATCAATATTAAATAAAAATACAAATTAAACAGAATCTGAAATCAAACACCATTGGAATACAATTACGGAATTAAAACAATTCCGATCAAAATAAAAAACTTCCCCGCTTATAGAAATTATACATATTTTGTGATCTTCCCCCACTGTGCATTCATTACCTTTGCAATCTCACATCCGCTATCTTTTGCTGTCAGCCAACTAACCAACGAAATGAAACTCATACACACACTACAATCATACCCAAACCATTCATTCGTTGGGTAGCCAGTTCCTGTTTTTCGCATTTAGATTAATTTATGTTGAACTTAGATTAGATTACAATTCATCCTTTTCTGTTATTTTGGTCCTTCTTTATTGTAAACTGACTAACAAAATCATACACACACAGCCATTCATACACGTCTGAACACTCATACACCCACAAACAAACGACAACGAAAACAAAGTATTTTTTGTTTGGTTTCTTTGTTTTCAGTTAATTAAACGTTTACAACTTGGAATTTTTTTCTTTTGTTTTTGTTTTTGTTTTTGTTTTTGCTTCTTGTATTTGTTATTTGATCATTTGTACTAGTAATGAATAATTAATATTTTTTGTTGCTTAAATTTTATCTCTCTACTTCTTCTTCTTCGTCTTGTTTTAATAGCAGTTGCTGTAGCCGGCGGTTGCACACCACAAAGAAAAGGTAAAATAAAATGTGAAGAATATAAATTGATGATGAGTCAGTCAGTCTAATGCTTGATGATAATGAGGATTTAATCAATTAAAATTATTTCAGTAATAATAGAAAACAGCGAGTTTTTTTTTGTTTTTACAAATAAATTGGACTGCTGATTTGATGTGATTTCAATGAATGACGCATAAGATCTTTAAATAATTAGTTTGTACAGAGAAACAACTTTGTTAAAACAGAAGATGAAGAAGATAAAATTGTTAAATCAAATGCAAAGGCAAAACAAAATTCTTCTTCTCAATTAAATTTTCAAAATTTATTGAATAAATAAATTTAAATTTTCTACTTTCAATAAAATAGTTAACTTTTATGCAAACAAACTTTAAATTAAACTTTCAACTCTATCTGAAGTTTAACTAACATTTCTATCAAATAAATTTGAAATTAAGTATCATTTATTATAATAATTAAAATTGTTGCACAAACATATGTACGTACATACAATCAGCAAGTGTACGTGAAGTATGTTTGCAATATTGTGTTTTTTTAAGACACATTAACATTCATTTATAATATTTTAATTTTAATTTAGTCTGTGCCGTAAATATCATTTACACCATAAATACTTTTAGTAAACATTCATTTATATAAAGTTTTATAGATTCAATTTAAATTTTAAGAGTTTTTATAAATTATATTATTTAAATTAAACACAACAACAGCAACAACATGACAGCACTAAGAGAAAATTATGTGTTTTTGATATTTTCTAAGAAATAAAGTAAAGTGTCATGATGTTCATCATCATAACGTCCGCAATCAGTTGTATTATTAGTTAAGAGAAAGAAACCTACCTCAGTCACTGTATCGTACGTGAAAAAGAAAATGTTGCCAAGTTTAAAGTACAAAAAGTGTTCGGTCCAAGTTGCAAGTTTCCCAAAGCACCCTGTTATGCAAACGAAGAATAAACAGACAAAGGACCCTAAATAGTATATCCTTATATATAAAGCCTACATAGTTCAATTCACTTAATTTTTTTGGAATAAATTTTATTCGAATTATTTTTATTAATTTATTTTTTATTTATATTATTACGAATAAACGTAATTATTATTCGAACTTATATTGATGAACCTATGACAAGTAATATTATTTAGGCTCAAGTTTAGTTTTATTGAATTGAAAATTCAAAATTACTCCAAACAGTGTTTCGTACTTTTTCGTACTAAGCAGAACTGTTTCAAAATGTAGAATAAAAAATTAATTAATAATTAATTCTCGTATTCTATTTCTATTGAAAACTGGTTAAATAGTTGATATTCTTCTCAATTACTATCCACTTTACGAGAATTGAACGCTGATGAGAGGTATATAGGCCTTGAAATCGGTACTGATACGATCTGCTAAAAACTGATTGGATATAAATAATAATATTTTTCAACAGAAAAAAACTCTTAGTAATTTTGAATTTTCATTAATTCAATAAAACTGAACTTGAGGCTAAATAATATTACTTCTCATAGGTACATTAATTTTTATTCGAATAATTTTTATTCGATTTTTTTTTATGCGAATATTTTTATTTACCTAACTTTTTAAATAAATATTTTCGAAACACAACTATCTTTATAGCCTAATTCAAATTTATCTGGGACATTTTGTTAAAAAAATGATTTTTTCAAAACACAGTGCGGTACACTCGGTGAATATTTTTCTGCACTCTAAATGGTATACCCTCTAAATTTCTAAATAGATTTTAATGAGAGTTGGGAGTCGGATTTGGGGCACATTTAGCTATACAACCCTATTGAATTCAAAAATGATTCTTAAAACTTCTAAATAGTATTCAAGTGTATCAAAAAAATTATCTAAACAATGTTTGCAAACAGATGGAAGGGAACGAAGTCTTAACTGTAATTGTAATTTTTCCAATTTAACCCGAATAATAGCTATTTGATTAACGTCTCATAATATACATTTATTCGAATAATTTATATTCGAATATATTTAAACGAATATTTTTTTAAAAAACACTATGAGTAATAAAAGTAATCATGTTACAACTCTTCTAAAATTTGTCAAAATACATATTTTATTTCGAATTAATCATGTTACAACGAAATCATGTTACAACTCTTCTAAAATTTGTCAAAATACATATATTATTTCGAATTACTTTTATCGAATGCTTTAACCGTTTTAAAAACAAATTTTTTTTAATAAATTTGGAATGACTAGAATGGAGCTTAAAAAAAATGTGTTACTTTTATGTAAGACGGTTTAAAAAACCAAAGCATTTGCCATTTAAATCTTATGAAATTGTTCGAAAATGCTTAGGCTGTTTTCGATTAATATTTATTCGAATCATACAGCTGGTAAGCAAATAAATTTCATTCGAATAAATTTTGCGCGAATATTTTTTACTCTATTTACTTAAATGATTGAAAAAGTATTATATTATTTAAATCGTTTTATATTTGCTCAAAAATCTCTGCAATAGACTAACATATACGGGAACTAAATGCGCATTCTTTGTGAACTTCTAAAATAAAATCATAGATCATTTTTATACCGTAAAATTTTCATAGTAATATTAATTCAAAAATGTTCCAATTCGAATAATTTTCATTCGAATAATGTGTAATCTTGTTTGGATATTTCTATTCAAACCATTGTTTTTGAATGACAGCTTTTAAAGTGTTTACTCAACAATATTTATTCGATTTATATTAATCAAGTGAATCAATAATTTTTTTAAATAATATAAACAAATCATCAAGGATGGCAGATAAAAGACATTTCGTTTGGGTAGGATAACCTAAACATGATTCTAAACATGATACCAAACATAATAATATTTTTATCATATATATTCGAATAATGTTTATTCGGATATTTGTTATTCGAGTATATATGTATGAATATTCGACTATTTGTATTCAAAAGAGTATAAAAACAATAACTAAACAATATTTTTCCAAACAATATGAATCGAATAACTTTTGTTCAAATAAATATTTTTCTAATATTAGAATAATTCTTTATATTAATAATTTTGATAAATACAATACATGTAAATTTATACAAATATATTTACATACTCATTCCAAATGCATAAAGCTACAGATCTCTATTGCAGTGTTTTCTTCAAATACAACATACTTGTAAAATATTCCAACCACAATTGCTGGTCAGCAGCAATTGCCAATTACTATTTAGAGTGTCTAACTAACAAATTGCATTTAGTTATTGTATAAAGAAATTCTCCTATCTGTTTGCGTGTACGTGTGCGTGTGTTCTTTTTTGCTTTATTATTATTATATTCCAAGGGAAAAAACATATGCAACACAGATAGAGTTTGTCAATTAGATAAATTCCCTTAAAACATACTTAATTAATGTAGTAATTTTATAAAATATTTTTTGTAAAGAAAACTTTGTTCATTGTAAGACCGAACCGAATACATATGCATATTTACCAGATGTAAGCACACACATACACACATATGTATACACAAATAAAATCTTCGAAATGTATACAGACACAAATAAATTGTTGTTCTGAATTTTAAATAAAATATTTCCTTTAGTTTTCCTTTTGCTCGTAACAAGATTTTCTTTATATGAAATTGGATATGTACTTATTTAATGCCAACACACACATACAGGCATGCACACACTTATTTAAACTAAAAATTAAAAACTTAAAAAATATACACATTGTCTGCGCGTGTGTGTATATGTGTGTAGGTGTCAGTAAATCCTTTCAGTCCTCAACTGCTTGCAGTGAAAGTAAATTTCAATTTGAATTTAAATATTTTCACACATCTTTGTATGGGATTTGTTAGTATTTTAGTAAGTTTTTGAGTATGTGTGCGCTACATATTGTACATTTAAATGTTTGGGTTTTATGTAAATGTTTCCTATTGCCAATTTTCTTACAGAATTAAGATAAACTACACTTGTTTTTCATTTTTATTTATTATTCTAAAGTAACTTTAAACTGCAGACAAATTTACACAGTAGTGCAGACAAGAGTTAAAGCATGCATAAGTCGTAGGCTAAAGAAAAGCGAACTGATAAGTAGGCAATAAAGAAATCAAGGCAAAATACGAGCAATTTAAAATGTTTTATTTTGCATAAAAAATTTTAAAATATATTTCAAACTGAACTTAAAAAATTGGGTATTTTTAAAAAGTATTAACTTATTGCATTTTCCTTTTAACTCTATTCTGATTTCATATGGTTAAATAGTCTTCTTAAAAAAATCACATTTCATAACCCCACTGTTCCAATATTATAAAGTCCATATATTCACTTTAAAAACTTTCAAATTGTTTTATAGTTTTTATTGTTGTAAAATTTATTTACCATTTTCTTTAATACAAACACTTAAAATCTTATATTCTAAATTTTTATACTTCTTGTTAAATATTCTTGCGAAAAAAGAAAAATAAGAACTCTCATTCAAATTAAAGGAAAAGAGCGAGTGAGCGGCAGAAAAATAAATCAAGAAAAACGAAAAAAGATCATAGAAAAAAGTTTTTCATTTCCGGTCCTGAGGTTTTTTCTTTAGAAAACTGTTAGTTTTGCTTGTTGATTTTCTTTAAAAGAAAAACTTCTAATTACATACATGACCAAAGGAAAAAGTAAAAAAGTAAAGAAGAGAATTTCAAATAACCAAGCAATAGATAAACGCACATATACATACGCATACTCGCACTAAAGCATGTGAGAAAAGTTAATTATTCTATTTTTTTTTCTTTCTTACAACTACAATTAAAAACTGCAGCCACACACATGACAGCTACATAGTGAGTGAAAGAGAGAGAAAGAGACAGAGAGGAAGAAAGAAATACTTACATGATCTAACGTTTGAAGCCAAAAAGGGCTAAAGTTTCGTATTTATTTTGAAAAGCACAGCGTTAAGACCAGAAGGCATTTAAACATGAACATGGTTTAACCTTGTTGCAACTGCTGCTTTTAAAACTGAATTTGTTTCTTTCGTTTTTACGTTTTTACGTTTTTAGAATTGCTTCTTAAAGTAAAACGTAGCACGCTCGTATGGAATTTACAGTTGTGGACAAAACAAATGAATTTGAAGATAAATAAATGTTATAAATTTTTTCTAAAAACTTATATATGTATGTACGAATTATATGTATTCTTCTTACATTTGAACTTCAACAAAACGCTGAAATTTTTATATTAAAAACATTTGGAATTTCTTAAAATTTATTAAAAATGTTAGAAAATATTTTTCTGATGACATGATCGCCAAAATTGGGATTCAAATTTTTTGACCCGGTTTTCGAAACAGCTCGAATTTTTTATTGGTTGCGTTTAGCAAGGTAACACTGTATTGTGAAAATTCCCAGACTTTTTCATTTTAGGGAATTTCACATAACGATAAAAATTTTATTTATTTGGCACTTTGGATGGTTGAATACAGATTCAGCCTTCAGGAGAGGCAAGAAATATTCTTAAAAGCTCTTCTTATCGGTTTTAGGCGGCAAGCAAGAACCAAAACGATTTAAGTGGGCCGGCTGTAAAAAAGTATTGAGTAGTGAAGACCGAATATCCAGTTTTATTTTATTATTTTTCGGGTACTCAATACTTTTAGAGTTGTATTTTTATAACTAAATTCACTGAAATTTTAGTGGTCGATAAATATTATTAAATTTTCATATGTTATCTATAACTTTGCCTTAAAGGTAATTCTTTAGAAATATTGATTAATATTGAGTATCTAAGTCTAATCTAAATAATTATGCAGAGAAAGAACCGTACCAGTTTTTTCATTCAATGTATAAGTAACCACATACATGTTTGTACCATGTATGTTTTCTGCGTGCTTTTTACTTTTACTATTTTACACGGAGACTTCATTTTTTATCTAAATTGTTGCCAAAAACTTCAAAAATTCTTCGTATTACTCCAGAGGCTGTTTGTATGTAATTGCAGTAGCAGCAATCACGGTTAGATAACACACCACTATATTTACACTCATATCTAGTACATTAATCCGGCTCATTTTCTGTCAAAAAAAAAGAAAAAGATTTTAACATCCAGTGATTTTGTTGTTTAAAAACTTATATTTTATTAAAAATACTGTGAAATTTTGCATCACGACAATCATTATTTTGATGCAAATCAACAACTAATATGACGAATGTTCTTTGCAAGCCTGCTTATTATGGTCTCCGAGGTCAAATACATACACACGCACACACTAATATTTGTGTAGTTGCACTACTTTAAAGTTGGGTTTTTTTTTACCAAAAATAGCGTAAATTTTCATTTTAAATGTATGCAAGGAAGTGTTACTTTTCAAGTTGGTCCAACACACACGGTTCTGAAACGTCAGACTGCAGGTCCTTAATTTCTTTGTGAATAAATGTAATTTAATGCCACAACAAGAGTGAGTAAAAATTTGAGACTCAAAAAAATAGAAAACAAAATCATTTTACTTTAAAAAGTTGTGATTTGTTTCTTTTTTTTCAGAAGAAGTTAGAAGTTTTTATTTCATTTTACTTTAAAGCATTTTGGTGTGTTGATTCCTTTTTATAAAACTGAGTGAGTGAGTGAATGTATGAGAGTGGAGTCAATTTATAAATTTTTGAGTGCTTATGTGTTTTTTTTTTGCTTTGACAGATTTTAGTTGCAGGATAAAAGTTGAATAAAAAAAAAAAAAGAAATATATTTAATAAAACTTTAGCTATTTTTATTAGAGTTACCGAAAATTATTCACATGCTGCCTGCCCCTGTCTCTTTCTCTCGTTTATTTCAACGTATAAATTCTATGTTTAAGAAATACTTGCTTAAAATTCTCAACACAAAATGTAACTTCTTTAAAGTACTCAAGCAGATGTTTTGTAGGAGTGTGTGTGTATGTGTGCATACTTTTAAATTCAGCTTTCTTAGACTAAGCGATCAGATAAAAAATAGAGACATTTAATATGTTATTTTGATTCAAAAAGAAAGGATTTCAAATCAATTTTAGAGCATTGATTTTTAGTGTCTTCAAAACATTTTCGACTTCTTTATGAAAGATTTCTCATCATCAAAATTGATGTGATTATTTTGAACGTTAAGGACACGATATTGTTAATTCATTTTACAGAATCAATATGTTAATGAAGATGTATCAACTAGTTTGTTTTTTGTTTAACCCAAAGTGGTTTTGTAGGCTAAACTTCAAAAAGAACAGGACATAGTTAAAATTTCAATGAAAAAGAAATAAGTAACATAAAATACAAATTCAAAAAATTAACATATAATGACCCTCGCACCACTAATGGTAAATATCCAATTATAAATGATAAATGATAAATGCAATTATGACATTTAATTTTCACATGGCCAGAAGGAACAAGCGCCGTATATACACGTATCTGTTGATAATGTGCAATTTTTAAATGTGTTTATATATAGTATTTAACATGTGTGACGCATATGCCAGCTACTATTTGCTTTCATACTAAAACTATTTGTAATTTAATCATTTCTCATGTTTATTTTTATATAAAATATGCTTTATGTCAATACTATAGAATTGTAGAAATTAAATGAAAAAAAAAAAAACCATCAAAATTAAAACTGAAAATTATTATTTTATTAAAATAAATGAAATAAAATCAAAGAGACCATACAATACGAATTTTACACACTTTATTTTATAGAAAAGAAATATTTTAAAATCGAATCATCGCAGAGCTCTCATCGATTCGCATTGAAAAGAATAGAACATCCAAAAAATATTTTGTGGCCTATTTTTGAACAAAGGCTATATATAGTAAGGTGAATATTGTGAAAAATGGAAAAACCCCTATTTTACCAATTTTCTGCTTAAAAATCGTCGCTGATCTCTAATATTTTGTGTGAACTGTTGATTTATGGTCTAACATCGATTCACATTGAAAGAGAATAGAAAAACCAAAAAAATATTTTGTGGCCTATTTTTGAACAAAGGCTATATATAGTAAGGTGAATATTGTGAAAAATGGCAAAACCCCTATTTTACCAATTTTCTGCTTAAAAATCGTCGCTGATCTCTAATATTTTGTGTACACTAATGAATTGTGTACTAACATCGATTCGCATTGAAAAGAATAGAAAAACCAAAAAAATTTTTTGTGGCCTATTTTTGAACAAAGGCTATAACAGTGTAGCCTCGTTGAACGCAACCCTCGATATGCGCAACCCCTCGCTTAACGCAACACCCAATTTCTTAACATTGGTGACTCTGTAAACGCAACTTTTCAAAGGCTTTTTGTTTTTTTTTTCAGTTTGGTTTTTGATAAATAAATTCAAAACTTGTGTATGTAAAATCTTGTGCAATAGTCTTTTTGATTTATCGTTATTCTAAGAATGACAAATATTTTGTGCGTATTACTTCTGTTTTTGAAATCAATTTAGTTTAGATACTTCTTTGTTTATAAATGGTTCTTTCATCAAAATAACAAAAATGCCTTTCGTGACAAAATTTGTTAAACTAACAATAAAAGAAAAGAGCGATATTCTTAAGAAACTTGAAAGTGGCATACCTGTCAAAACGATATGTAATGAATACAAGGTTCACAAATCAACAGTGGGTAGAATAAAAAAAAATTTTAGACCTTTTCCCTTAAAAACATGAATCTTGAATGTGTATTTTATTAATTTTTTATTAGAAGTATATTTTGTTTTTCTGTTTTTATTCTTTATTTCAATCAAATAAATACGATTATTAAAAGTTAACCTTAGTTTTTTTTTATAAAATTCTTGATTGGTTTAAAATAAATAGAAAAATATGACTAGAAATTTGTGACTTGGTTTGCGCAACAACTCAGTTATCGCAACAGTCCAAAATTTCTATTGGTTGCGTTCACCGAGGTTACACTGTATATGTATAGTAAGGTGAATATTGTGAAAAATGGCAAAACCCCCATTTTACCGATTTTCTGCTTGAAAATTGTCGTCCAATATTAATACATAATTATTTACTTTACAAACGACAGGACGTACAAATATAACCGAAATCATTCACTTAATGATTCCATTTAATTACAAATGTATGACGTGTATATTCAATGCTGATTTGATAAAATTATCACAATAACCGCAAACAATAAAATTTGACATTTGTGTTAATTACAGATGCCAAAAAGTTTTTATTTTGTTATTTTTCATTTTTAGAAATTTTATTAACTCACATTTAATACGACGACGACGACGAGGACGATTTAAATAAATAAAATACATGACAACCTTTTAAGAATCGAATTATGTAAAACAGACAATCTATGACAAGTTTACAAATACAAATTAAAATAAATATTTTATAAAGAGGGCAAAATAGTCACGATTTATGGTATAGAAGAGATTTTATGGTAAAGACGTGTGTGTTTCAATCTATTTTTGTATGAGAAATATTAAATTCTGCATCTGAGTGGTAGTAGTGTTGCTTGTAAACATAAAACGACTTAATTAACCAAAAATTATTTAACATAATTTTATAATGAAATTTGAAGTGGATGATTAAATATTTAAATAAATGTTTTAAGTGTTTTTTTTTTTAAGTAAAAGCTACACTACTAAATTATAACCGAAATTATGTAGCGAGTTATTTACGGAGTATCACTACTGAAACTCATGTAAAGATAATCGTTCATATCAGCATAAAGTTTATTAATGAAAATAAGGTGCTCTTAAGAAAAATAATTGTAAAGTAATATTGAAAATTCGAACTTTAATTTAAAACTATGAAATGTAGAGCTGTCATCATTTGATATTTATTTAATAAAAAGTCGGTAAATTTTAACCATGGAACGCTACACTCTTCAACAAAGAATTTTAATTTAATTTAATTACTATAATGAGAAGTTAAGTGGGATGAAAAATTTGCCGGTTGCGTAATTTCTCGATCTGACGATGTCAATTGGGCGCCTCGTTCTTGTGATTTAACGCAGCTGAAATATTTTCAATGGTGCCATTTGAAAAACCAGGGTTACGTGAACAAACCACAAAAAACTGACACTCTGAAAGATGAAATTCGCCGCTACATTGACGAGATAAGCGCAGCTTTGTTGCAAAATGTGGTTCATTTTGTGACAAGAGTGGACATTTGCCCAACATCATATTCCATTATTAATTTCCATATTTATACTTTACATTTGTATCAATAGAGCCAAATTTGCTCACCCTTTACAATGCCACACTAGAGAACATTAGAGAAATTTATGATGTTTTTATGACTCAACTTGACCAGCATTTGAATGAACTCTGGTCCCAAGTCATAGTTTGCTTTGTAGTCAATGCACTCACTACTTCAGCCAACAGCACCTTTGGCACTAGAATTCTTGGTCTCGCGATAATTTTGTCCATCCTGGATCATTAAGCTTCATGACAAGATCATTGTTCAGGAGCTCTCTAAAATACTACACCCTTGTTTACTAAAGCTTGTAACAAAATAAAACAATCTCATGCAGATTTGCATTCATGTATATGAGAGCGAATGCATTGTAAACAGTTTGTCCATTCGATTGCCACAATTGCGAACTTGTAAGGCAGAGAAAAAACACAAGTGCCATATTTGTTTCTGCGAATCTATTCAAGAAGACCTGAGGGAAGTGCCCAAATGAAAGAAACTGAGACGAACGAGAAACCGACTATATTTATAATAAGCCACTATAAAACTTAGATTTATCTTTTCTGGACTACAATCACGCAAAAACTCTCCACGAAATTTTTCAGATGTCCAGAATTTAGCGAGGAGCTCTCTTTTTAAAGTCGAAAAAATATTAAAGGAGTTAATTAAGTCTAATAAACATTATGGCTGCTCGGTCACTTTTAACCAACCGATCGTTTGGATACTCACTTCTATTTCACTCTTGTCTCTGGCAAATGAAGAAAAAAATTCAAAGATTTTTGTTTTAAATTTTATTAATTTTTTATTGAAATAAAAAAATTTTGCATTTTCTATATTTTTTTTATAATATTTTTGGGTTTTTTTATTAGTTTTTTTTTTAAATTTATGTTTTGCTCACAGTAATTTCCATCATCAAAAAATTAAATTACGTACATTTTATCTGGAGTTCCTTAAGGATTTTGTTTTACGTGTTATTTTTTATATACTTTTTTTTCTTATTTGATTTAAACATGTTTTTTTTTTTTTGTTTTTTACGTTTAAATGTTTTATATTTAATTTAGTTTTATAATATTTTTTTGTGTTTTTCCGCAGTAGTAATTTTTAAATACTTGACATTTGAATAAAAATATAAATAGTACTATTAAATATAGTGTTGTTTTTGTTTTTTATTTTCTTTTATGATTAAAGGAAAATTTTACTTGTTTTTTTTAAATATATTTTTAATAATAATAATTAATAATAATAATGCACAAAAAGCAGCAACAATTAAGCAAAAATTTTCCATTAAATTATTATAAAAAAGTAAATTTAATTTATATTTCTTTCATGTTTATGTGTGTAAGTGAGTGAGTGATTGAGTGCATGTGTGTGTGTGTGTGTTATAAATTTTTAATTTGTGTAAATTAAAGCTTAAAATAAATAACAATTCACATTTTGATGAAAACAAAATACAGTGACGGTCAAAACTTATGATACTGGGGCAACACATTCGATTGATCCTCTATGATTATGATTCACAACTCATTTGATAATTTTCTTAAAATTTCTAAAACTTTTATTTTCAATTATAATTTAACTTAACTTTTTACAAACTGTTCTTTTACTGGGTTGCGAATCGGAATAACAAACAGTTGCATTGTATGAATTGTAACAACTTAGATGGCATTCTTGGCAACTTTGTTGCATGCAGTTTATTTATTATATGAAAGCGTTGAAATAGAAATGTAATTTATTATATTACTTCTCTCTCTCTCACTCTCTCAATGAAATGCGAGAGTTATATGCAACAAAGTAGCGCAGTAACTTGAAATGACATCTTAGCTTAGCTGGGTTGTGAATCATTTTCAGATCATATTTCTATTTACAATCTTAGTTCTTGCTTTAACAACTTTTATTTTATAATAGACTTTGGACAAAGAGCTTTCCAAGTAGCAGCAACTGTTTATTGCTTGAAAGTATTTTTCCCGCAAACATTTGCTTGGCGCACATGCAAGTCTCAGTCGCATAAGTTTTTTTTTTTTTTGGCCATCACCGTAAACTAGAACTCTCTTGTTTTCTAAAAATAAAAAACAAGCTGGGGTTTGGTATGATTTTTATAAACTAATTATGAATATACATTTAATGCTTTTTATCAATAAATTTAATATAAATAATTATGTATATATTTTTTTGTGTTTGGTTTTTTTTTCATTATATTTTTTTTTTAATTTTTTTCTTTTCGGTATGTAAAAAAATATTTTGGTTTTAATTTAAACCTTTACAAATTAAGTTCTAAATAACTTAATTTTGTTTCAAACGGATTTTTTTCAATTCAGTTTCAGTTTAAAGAAAAAATTCTACAGTAAAATTAAACAGATTTCATTTTTTTAGTTGATTTCGTTTTATACATTCATCTACATTAAGATTGACTTTACTTTACTTTACTTACATATAATACATACAGTTGTTGTTGTCTTTATTACTAAAAGTTTTTTAATAATCTTTATTTGTAATTCACATTTACATACAAACAACACAGGGGATCTCGTTTAATTTTCAATACAAAGAAAAATGTTTAATTTTTGCTCAATTATCAATTGATCTGTTTTTTTTTTAACTTAGTTTGGTTTTTCTATTTTTTTACAACATACTTAAATATTATTAGTTCCGAAAATGTTGATCCTAATTTTTGACATGTACAAAACTCATATTTAGTAAAAGAACATATCAAAAGTTGTTATTTTTTCATCTTATTCTCTAAAATTCTACAATTTTTATTTGGTTGATGGTTCCGGGGAGTTTTAACTAATTTCATTAAATTTAATTAATTCTATCTCGCTCAGTTATTTCATAATCTATTACAAATGGTTAAATGCAGTAATAAACAAGTCAAGTGTTTTTATTCGGCCAAGCCGAAATTTTCATACCCTCTCTCTCTCTCTGCTGTGATGATGTTGCTGCTGTTCTGGGTTGCTATCTCTCTTATTATTATCACAAACTATTGCAAATTTTTATTCTGCTTTGTTATTATTGTTATAAAAAGTATGTATGTTTTGAGTTGATGATTTGATTTCGATGATATAATTTTAATGGCCGGCATTCATTAATCCGGAATCATAAATTCTCTTAGCAAGAAAAGTTCGATTCCATGTACCCAAACATTGTTTCAATGAAAACATTCATTGAAGGCATTAGTTTTTGTTTTTTTTTCACAAAATTAATCAAACAGTTCATTAATTTAATGTACTAACCTATAGGATCGTAGAAATAATGAAACGTTTCCTTGAATTTTCTGCCAAACTGTAAATGACCTTGAAAATGGTAATAAATTTGGCTCATTAATTAAAACTCAGAACTCAAATTTAATGCAAAATCAGTTAAAATTTCACAAATTAACTTCCATATTCGGTAAAGCTAAGCCAAGGCGAATTCATATAAAAAGATCTCGCTCCATTTTGCATTACAAAATCCCGATGGGAAAGCATTCATGTACATATATTGAAAAACAGATCTTAGTGAGGTCAAAACTACAAGCAGCTAAAGTGAGCGAATATAATCATATGTGCTCCCCGACCACTTTGTATGAATTCGCCTGGAGCATAACAATAGACTGACTCAGTTTTAACACCAAAACATTTTAAATATTTAGTCAAATTTGTCATCCAATATTTTCTATTGTATTTTTAAGGTAGATTAAATATACATTCCCTACAATTTTCCAAATGTCATATTGCACGATCATTTGCACAATATCGTCAAAAGGACTAATACAGAATATTACTTATTTTGAATATGCTACCAAAATTTAATACGGAGACATATAAAACTGCAACGCCCCAAAAGTATGCAGCGAATTTGAATGATCAATGAAAACGATCATAAATAGTACTGCCATACAGAAAATACTTTGGGATATCTTAGCATGAATGGAAAATCGGGTTTCTTACTTTGCACTAGTACACTAATATTTTTTTTTATTAAATAAACCAAACATTTTGAAAATTTGTAAAATAAAGTACTAACTCAGCTTTTATAAAATGTCGAAAAAATTTGTTTTTTTTTATGAAAGAGTTGTTGAGTATTGAAATATTACAGAGTTCCTAGGTAGGTTTATACGCGTTGTGTGCAAATCTTTTGGGTTCTCTTCCCCATTTTACCAATTAAAAATACTGATACAATAACAAGACTGAAAAGACATCTCGTTGCATTGACGGCAGCTGATTTATTAGCAACTACTTAATTCTTTCAGAGCTGCATTTAAATTATTAAAACTTAAACAGCAAACGGGATAAACCATTAAAGCTGTAGATTATCATTATATGGGAGTGTTTTACTAAACAAAATATCACGAACAAGAATTAAATAGTTTTGAGTATTTTAAAGTTTTATACTCTCTCAAATTTTTGTTGAAAAGAGCAGGGAAAAAGCAGATTGTGACCAAGGTTGCATACTTTACTTTTGTAAAAATTAGACTAAGTACTTGGTCTCTGGCTCCCTCTGTCTCTCTATGAGGATAGCAAAACACAGCAGAGCGGGTATTTTCATATGAGTTATAACGTTAAGTAACTAAAGGGACAAAAAACAAAAAAAAAAAAAAAAAAAAATATTAAATACATTAAAAATAGCTAAAGAATATTTATTTTCAAAAATTTTCATTTAAGTATTCTTGTACTGCCATCTTTTATTTTAAACTTTACGATATTTTTGTGCGTAAAAATATATGTATGTTTCATTTTTAAACTTTTTCTATATTACACACACATCCATCATGCTTTCATTCTATTTATGTAAATAATCTATGCTTAGCATTTTATTTACTTTATATTAAATATTTTTATATTTCTATATCATCATTTATGCTATTTCCTTTTTTTATATAAATTTTTTACATTAAACATTAAATTACAAATAGTGATTTTGCCTTAATAAATCTTAGATTATCTTTTCTTTACTAAATAATTTCTATGGTAATAAAATCTATTTACTATTTTTTTGCATTTTGTAACTCTAGAAATAATTTTAAATAAAAAAAGAAAAAAAAAAAAAACAAAAGTATTTCTATAAGTTTATGAATTTATTTCTTACTTATAAATATATATTTACTAAATATATTATTTAAGTTTGTTTTTCTTACAAAAAATATTTTCTATTTTGTAGATATAAATATTTTTCGCTTTAATTTGTTGTGTTTTTCTTTCTTTTTATTTATTATTAAATCTTTCTTTCTGTTTATTTTTTGTTATGACTTTATATATAATTTTTTTTTTTGTTTCGGTATGCATGTAAGTATGTATGTATGTATGTATATATATTTTCCATTTACTCATTTTAAATATTTTCTCTACTGTAAATTCTTAGTTTCCATTTCTGTATATCTCACTATAGAAATAATTTGAACAAAACAAATAAACCGTATTTTTATATATTAAATATTTTGCTCTTAATTGTTTAATTGAATTTAACAAATTTTTGAGTTTTGTTAATTTCTTATTGGCAAAAACAAAATAAAAATGTTTTTGTCCTTTTGTTCGTTTGCTTGTCTTTCTTGGAAGAACATGCACCCGTTTTGCCAGAAAATTGGCAAAAAAAAAAAACAAAAACTCGATTTCGACTGATTGAAACTTCATTCTCGCACATACTTGCTACTTGCACACCTCGATCTTTGCGACACGGAAACTATTCGCATTACATACTTAGTACTTGAAACATTCGAAAATGTTCACTTCAATACTTGTAAAAAAATTTTTTAACATTAATTTTTTAGTCGCAAAAGATTTTCTCGATTATGACAACGTTGTCGCTGAAGAAGTTGATGAAGTGCTCCTTAATTTAGAAACAATTAGATCGGATCCGATCTATGTCAGCATTTCATTTAATATTTGCTTGGAATGGACACAGCAAAATAGTGTTAGGGGCTGTGCACATATTATGTAATGTTCAAGGGGGGAGGGAGGGTTAAAGATTTGTTACGGATTGAATATTTTGTACTGAAAAATTAGTAAAAAGCGTTGCATGGTGTGTGGCTGGGGGGGGGGGGGGGGGGTGGGGGTATAAAATCTCTGAAAACCGCGTTATATAATATGTGCAGAGCCCCTTATGAAACTTCAGATGTTTTAGAGACAGCACAAATTTAACGCCATTCAACAATTTCCTTAATATTCCAAAAAATATTTAAAACTGTAACAATTTTATAAATGTATTGAACAAAATAATGAAACAAATTAAATGCTGTACTGAAAAGATCTGTATTTTTTATACATTTTACTTGTTTGAAAATTAAAAGTTCGGTTCTTGGAACAACCTTAACAGTATCAAGTTAATATTAAAATAAATTTGCCCCTAGAAAATATGGATGTAATGCATTAAATTTTTCATAAATAGGTTGTGATGGCAGCTCTGCTGATCACAGTAAAATTAGTCGCCAAAATGTATGCTATAATTTCAAGAGATAATAGATTAATAATATTGTAGTGCTGCCACATCGACATTGTGCGACACGATCACGATTTTGAACAACCATAGATGGTTGTGATACTATGTTCACACGACAAGATGAAGCACTTGCTTCGCTTTCTGAATGAATCTAGCTGTTCACACGACTCATTTACTTGCTTCGATTTGGCAGTTCTCTTTTTAATAACAAATAAAATCTAAAATGGACAAAAAAAATAAGTTAAAATTATTACGCATTTTTTAAAATGCACAAACATATTTTTTGTTTCCATTGTTGTTTTATCTTTATAGTTTTACTTCAATTTTTCACTTTTAATCAAAGTTTTTGTTGCATTTTTTGCATCTAGTTCAGAGAAACTTCCGATAAATTACGATAAAATTTAGAGAAGACAGCAATTTTTCATGCTTCGCAAGTAGATTCAATATGAATCTACATGCTTCGCTCTCAAAATTTTGTATGGCGAAGCATGTTGCTGCGCTTCGCTAGTGATTGGGGTGTGAAGCATGAATAGAGAGCGAAGAATGTTCCGTGTGAACGTAGTATGAGTTGCATGGCAATATAATGTATTGTGAAGATATTTCTTCTAATTGAGTTCTTTCAGTAAGTTTTTAATAAAATCAAGAGTTGTATTAAGGTTTTAATGAACAACGGCGCATTTACTTTGAAAAATACATACATAAACTACAGAATTTATTTACCTTATGGAAAATTGTAGTACTAATTGTCAGTAATAAATTATGTATGAAATATTTTTCGTTCATGGGTAACAGTCAACGATGCTCAGTTGATTTTCCAGTTGCTGCAAATGAACTGAAAACTGTATTCAGTAAATTTTAGTTGATAATTTAAAGCTTTTCGGGCTAACACGTATTCTCTGCGAGGAGTGGGGAAATTCCCTTCATCCTAAAATGAGTACCATTTGCTATATTTTTTGTAATTGTATGTCATAATTAGAGTTGCCAGACTGGGAAGGTTTTTGAAAATCCCGTGAACGAATTAATTCTCGTTTCAGGTTTCTCGAACTCGCAGATACACAGTTTGCAAAGGAGTTGTCTGCTTTTATTGGTGGAAAAGCCTGACAGATTTTTTACTCTTATTGGCGATAATTCAGCAAGAAAATTCTTAGTCACAAGACGAAACATTTTTATTTTGTTTCTGTTTGTTTCTTCATTAATTTTATGAATTATTATTAAAATGTAATCGAGTGATTTATAAAATATTTTATTATACGATTCATAAATTTTTTGTTTGTTTGGTTTTTTTTTTAAACTAAAAATTTAATTATTTGTTTATTTATTTATTATATTTTTTTGCATATACGCGGAACACCTCGTTGACCAGTCTTTAAATTGTTTGCTTTTTGTTTTGTTAAAAAAAAGATTTTCAAGTGTTTTTTTTTTTTTTGGTTTTTCTTTTGAAATTTCATTTGTTTCAATTTTATGTATTTGATGTTTCTGGGGTTGTTTTTTTTTTTAATATTCTTTTGTAGTGGGGAAGTGGGAAATGTTCTTTTAATATCGCCTTTAAATGATTTCAAATTTTAAATGTTTAATGAAGTGATGATTAATTCATTAATAAGAAAAGAAGAAACATGAAAACTAATAGTTGTTGTAGTTGTTTTACTTTTGTTTATGTTTAATTTATTTAAATAGTTTTTTAATGGTTGTATTTCGTTTTACGTTTTCTTTTTCTTTTTGGAATAATAAAAGATGAATAATAGATAGAGATAATATTTTTTGATGCGAATAAACTTTTATGATTCTTTAAGTGTATTTTCTTTTTTTTTTAGTTTGCTTTTCTTTTGTTGTTTTTATTATTATAAAACATGTATATTTTTACAAAATATGATTTGTTTTTTGCTTGTTTTTGTTTGTTTTTTTCTTTTGGATTCTAAAAGAAACAGATTGAGTTTTTATTTGACACATTCGTAGATAAGAAGACTATTTTGCTTGCAAGGTGGTCTTCTTATTTATTGATTTTTTTCTTTTTTTAGTTTCTAAATTTGCGGAAGTTTTCTTTTTTTATTTATTTGATTACTTTTGTTTTGTAATTAGCCAAAAATGATACACAGTTTAATGTTTAATTAGTATTTTCTCTTTTTTTTTCTTTAATTATTCAAGGAAGCAAATAAATCGGACTGGAAGCTGAGATCGCGCAGTTTGCTTCTACATATCTTTCTCATTCGCTGTCATCTAATGTTAACAGGACTGTGGAGAAGGAGTAGAAGGAGTATGGGGACCTCGGTTTACACTTATTTTTGCTTTATATATTTTTTAAAGACGATCGATCTTATTATGTTTCAATAAATTTATTTAATTAATCAATAATTTCTTAACTAAAATTAGTTAATTTAAGCACACAAAGTAAAAGACACATATTTTTGTTTTTTTGTTAGACATTAATAAGCATTTTATAAATGTAATTCTTTCTTTTTTTACGTTTTTAGTTTAATTTAATTTAATTTAATGAATGAAATTTGTTTGTTTTAATTTATTTTTTCACTAATTTTCTGTTTTGGCTTCAAAAAAAGCTTTGTGCCAACTGTTTTTTCTTTTGTTGTTGTTTTTTTTTTCTATTTTGTTAATTTATATCTACATAGAGTTTAAGCTACAAATAATTTTTTGTGTTTTTTTCTTTTACAAAATTTGCTAAAAAGCTACAATTTACAAATAATTTCAAAATTAACACAAAAATTAGGACAAAAATATTTTGCTAATTTTAAATTTTTATTAATGAAAATTGCGTATATTTTTGTTTTTGTTTATGTTTTCTTTTTTTCTATTTTAGTTTATTATATATTTGTTTTTCTCAAATGCTGGATCACAGAATTTTTCATCACACATCACTGCATTTAGCAAATATTTATTTTGTTCTACAAATTTTCGTTCAAATAAATTTACAGACATGTCCTGGAAGTTGGCCAAAAATAGAAACAGTAATTTAAGATTATTTAAATTTCTTGCCTAATACGGTTTTTTGTTATAATTATTGCTTACTTTTAGTTTTGTGATAAACTTATAAACTTGAAAACTAATAAGTTGAATCAACGAAATGATAATGAGATGTTAGCGAAGACAAAATTCTAGTGAATTTTTAAACCATCAATAATTTAAATAAAAAAAAACAAAAAAAACTTAATTGAATATTAAAAATATAAATTAAATTATTGGGAAACTTTACATGTTTGTAAAAACTATCAATTAGGGTGTGATGAGACCGTGCTAGACCCCCAAAAGATTTTTGTGGGCTTTAGTTCGATCTCTAGCGCATGCATTTTATTTTCAATTATTTTAAGCTACCAACAAATAAATAAAATTGAAATACCAGAATATAAAAATTTAATAAATTTTAAATTGCATAATTATCACAACAGTCCATTCTTTAGATGTGTAAAGTTTCATTACTCTAGGTTCGATATCTTCAGAGTAAGGGATCGATTTTTAAAATTGAAATCGGACAAAAATGACACGAAATTCTCAGTTTTTAGTAAAGTTGTGTATCTCTTATATCTCCGGAGTAAGTCGTCAGATTTTGATGAATTTTCTTTTGAATGAAAGATTACAATCTCAGCTTTACTATAGACAGCTTTTAAAAGTGCAAAATATTATAAAAGCTTAGCAAAAAGAGCAATTAAAAATAAACGCCTACTTTTGTTCATAAAAAAGTGGGTGTGGC
This sequence comes from Lypha dubia, assembly GCA_947311025.1. Classification (NCBI taxonomy): domain Eukaryota; kingdom Metazoa; phylum Arthropoda; class Insecta; order Diptera; family Tachinidae; genus Lypha; species Lypha dubia. The sequence continues at coordinate 64,672,887 of OX371264.1, read as the reverse complement.
CGAACAATTTGAAATGCATCTTATTCTCCATTAAGAACTCTACAATGTCACCAAATTTCATGAAAATATCTTTCAAAACACCAGAGATATTCAACAAAATGTAAACAGACCGTTTTTTGTTTTTCCGCGGGAAAATTTGCAAAATAAATGATTTTTTTTGTTTGTGAAACACCAGGCCCCCAGAATTCAGCAGCAAGTAGATTTTGAAAAACGAGTTTCTTTAAACAGCTATAACTCCTTAGCCACTTGAGGTATTTAAGTAAATGTTTCACCATATTATAGATGGGAAGTTTGGCTACAAGATGGCAAACCTTTGGCCCGCCTGGCACCCACCCCTGATGAATAAAAATTGCGATTTTTATTTAAAACCTCTATATCTTCTAAACTAGTTGACATACAAAATTCTTATAAATTGCATAATCATCACAAGAGTATATTCTTTAGATGTGTAAAGTATCATTACTCTAGGTTGGATATCTTCGGAGTTATGGCTTGATTTCTAAAAATGAAATCGGACAAAATTGAAACGAAATTCTTAGTTTTTAGTAGAGTTGTATCTCTTATATCTTTGGAGTCCCTTGTCAGATTTTAATGAATTTTTCTGTTGATGAAAGATTACCATCTCAGCTTTACTACAGGTTTCATTTGGGAAATATTAGAAATCTCGACTGGAATAACATAAAATATATCTTGATGTTTTTGGAAAATTATTTATTTAAATCATAAAAATTACATAAAAAATTATTTATAATATTAAAAATTTAAATTTAAAAACACAAAAAGTTAAATTACAGAAATAAAATTAGAAAACTTAAAATTTAACAGAAAATACAACAAAAACTAAAATTTTGCAATTATATAATAAATCAAATGATTGACTGATAGACGACGACGACAAATTTAATTGTTAAGATTTCTAATAAAAATCATTAAACTAAATAATTTAAAATATACAGACAGACAGTTATTTTAAGAGCTAAAAATGCAAACTAATACAAATTTATAAATTATTATTTTTTTCAAGCAACAAATTTTTTAATAAATTATTAGTTTAAACATTTAGAATTTAATTTATTTTTGTTTGCTTTTCAATAAATTTGGCTTTGAAACACTTGAGTGTAAAAATTGTGTTGTTCAATTTTATTATATTTTTGTCGGGTGTGCATAACCGTTTTTAAATTTTTAACGTTTTCGTTTGTTTTTAATTAAAAGAATAGAAAACAACAAATTAATTTAATTTTGAAAACCAAAAAGACTTGTGTAGAAAGAAAAGTGTAAAATAAAATTAATAATACTTTTGTTATTGTGAAAATTAGAAAAACTTAATATTTTCAGGTTTTTTTATAAACTTTTTTTTTAAGAAATTTTGTTTTTTTTTTTAACTTATTTAAAAATCTGTGAAAATTTCAATTTATTTCGTAGCGTTTTTTTTTCAAAATTAACAAATTAATAAATATGAGAACTTAGTAACTAATATTTTTAACATAAAATGTTTGAAACATTATTTGCACTTGAAATTTTTAATATAAAAATAAACCATTATTATTTCATTACAAAATAAGAAGAAGAATACAAGTTAAAAATCAAAAACGAATATTAAATATATGAATGTTTTTTTGTTGTTGTTCATGTTTCATTAAGTGCTCAGCATTATGCAAAAATTTTCAGTTCATTTAACACAACAAATTTTGGGCAAACAAATTTGAACGAGAACACTGGTCCCAGAAATAGGCGAACTGATGATCCTGTGTCGCAATCGAAAATTAAACAGGTCATACATACAGTTAACGATACTTTATTGGTTGACCACACTGGCTGGCTAAAGCAATACAAGAACATGATAGCAGCATAATTAGGCCCGAATACATGCAATTGTTTTTCTTATTCAACAAGAAATTTAATAAACCAGTTCATTGATTTTATATACAAGTACTGGAACTAATGAACAATCCTTGATGTTTTGTTTTAGATTCATTACTTTCATGTAAAAATACATTAATTGAATGAACGCATGCATTGTTTTTTTTATTAGTTCATTGACTTTATATTCAACTCTACTTTAAATCAAAATTATTGAGCAATTGATTAAAACAACGAAATTTTTCAATCATATTTTGGTTAATTGTAGAAAAATTAGTTTTGGTAAAAAATATGTACATTGATTTGATGAAAATATCCACAGAAGTTCAATTCAAAACGGGTCATTGAAACAATGAACTCTTTTTCTTTAAGTTTCGATTCAGTATAGATTCATTAATTTCTTGTACAAATACATTGTTTCAATGAACGCATGCGTTCTTTATATAAAAATATTTATTGAAGCAATTGTTTATTAATTCTAATACAATTACAAAAAACCAATTATGTTAAACATTTCCTGTTGTAATTCTCTAAGAAAAGTGATGATTCTGTACATTGATTTAATGCAGAATGAACTTTTCATTTGAATTCTTGGTTCGGTGAAGTAAGGATTTATATGTTGCCCAGATCCCTCCCTTCAACTAAGTGACTGTAGTCGGCGGTTATTTGGGTCACAACGTCATTTTAAAATAGAGTCACCACCACATCTGCGTTTTTTTATAATATTTTTTGTAGAAACAAATCTGAAACCCAAAATGTGAACAGCCAGTGTGTTTCATTATGATGCCCAAAGGATATTCAATGTCCATCACGCTTCTATGAAGGTCTAGAGCTCCAGCTAAAAACACGTGGAGAAACATCCAAAACTTTTCCCAAAACCTAAATGGTGAATCACTGATTTATATCTGACCTCTGTCCATGTATAGCAATCCATGGTGACAATCACATAGAACAAAACTGACTCCTCTTTAACCCTTAACCTCTTTTTCGTCGAAGTATTTCCAGCAGTGATCATCATATAAAAATCACCCCTACAATTACGAATAGAAGAAGCCTTCCTTCAAGTATTAGCAGCTAATTGGTCGTAATTCTACCCTTTTAAAAATTGCACACGCCACAGCAATAAAATATTTGCTAATAAAATCAAGACCCTTTGTTCCCTCAAACCGATCTTCAATAAGATCACATTCGTTTGATATGGATGATGTGGTCATTCATTTCATTCTTTACAATGATTTAGAAAAATTCTCTTTCAATTTCTTTGCTCGCTTCCTATTGGGACCATCTCACATTCTTTGTTGTACCGAACCGAACAATTATTTGCCTCAAAGTAGTCTTTTCGATTTGCTCACCATTATTTTTGATAACAATAAAGACTGAGACTTAAAAAACATAATTTTGAAAACTGTTTTTTTTTTGTTTTTTTTTTTAAATTTGAAGAGTTTTTTTTTGCTTTTTTTTTTGCTTTTGGCAGTGTTAAGCTTTTGCACATTTCGTTTGCATTTTTTTTGTTTTAATACACACGATTTTTAAATAAAAATTATTTCAACATTTTGGAAAATGATAGAAAATTTCTTTTCTTAACTTAAAACTTAAAGCAAAACTTACTTAGAGAAGAAAATAACATATTTTTTTTTAGATATTTACGATTATTTTAATTATTTTTATATATTAATGATTTCTATATAAATTTAAAAATATAAAAACATAAATTGCTTTACTTTGGTAAAAATTTGATTTGTTTTTTGTTAAAATTACTTCGCGTACACTTTCGGATTTTTTAGGCTTAAATACTAAAAACATTTTTCTATCAAAAGTTAAAGCAAATCAAAAACAAAAAATATTGAAAAAATTAAAGATTTGAATTTCAGTTGATAAAAAAATGTGTGATGATGATGGCACATAACGCTTGCACGCTCTCTCGCTCTCTCTTTCACTCTTCTATTTATATTTACTGTAAAACTTTCATCTTAAATTTTTCGTAATTTAATTCTAGTTTTGCTTTTCTTAAATTTTTCTTAAATATAAACTACATTTCTCTTAAATGCTTAGGAAACTTAAATTAAAAATTGATTTTGTTTTTTTCTTTTCTGTGTTTTTTTTTTCTTCTGTATTTTGTTAAAGGAGTTTTACAGTATTTAGTGTGTGTGTGTGTGTTTGTTTGTTTGTTTGTTATTTCCCAGGAATTTTGCACTGTTTTCTTATTTGATAATAAATTAAAATATATTTAATATTTTTTTTATATTCTTTAGAAGTTTTTGGAAGAATTTTTCTCTTAACCGTTTTTTTTTATTCTCTGCCTGGCGTTTTATTATTTTTGGTTTTCACTTACATGTGACGCTTCATGTGTAACGCCAAATGATCGGAACGGGAGAAACAGCGATCACAGTTACGGCATTTAAAGGGTTTAGCACCAGTGTGTTTGCGATAATGACGCGTCAATTCATCACTGCGTGCAAAACGCCATTCACAACCTTCCCAGGAGCACTTGTATGGTTTTTCGCCTAAAAAAAAGATAAACAAAAGTTTGAAACAGAAAATTTTAATGAGAAAAATATAGAAAATATTAAAATGTATACATATACATGTACATACTTATGTACATATGTATGTAGTAGTATGAGAGTATGTGTATTATGATTGCCTAAATATTTTCTATTTAATGCACACTAATTGTGATTCACAACCCAACTCATTTTTTGTATTAGAATTTAGAATCATTTTTTTTTGTTGTAAATAAGAATAAAATCTAATCGAACACAATTTACTAAACAGCAAACTTGGTTGTGAATCACAATAAAATAAAAACAGTTGAGTTGAGTTGTAACATCGTTAATGTCAACTTATTTTGATTGTAAACCTAAAGAAGGACAGGCATAAGTCATATTCAGTAAATACTGCAATATATTCTTTTGATAAGAAAAATTTCTGCTTAATTATAATACAAGGAAAAGAAATACTTCATTTCAATTTTGTTGGGTTGTGAATCATTCTCTCTAATGTGCAGGCCAACAAAAAGCCCAACTCAGTATATGTTTCGTAAGTGGTTTTTTGCTAGTCTCCAAAAATCTATTACGTATGCATGTATGCCTATAATACACAGACTGCATCTGTATTTATATTCAAAAACTTTTAAAATTTGGTGCTTTTTCTGTTTTCATCATAATTGGAGGTATTCACGATGACACTCGTGTCAAATTGTATTGTGAATGTTTATTTTCCTTAAATAGTTTCTTATATTAATGATTCTGGAAATCAGAATCAGAAAAATTGCTGGTGTTTGCGTAAAAAGTCCTTCATAAAATAAATTTTATAACGTATCAACATTCCTTTTTGCCATTGAATATTTAATGAGAAATTTTAAAAGATATGGAAGCGAAAGGAATTTTGCAGAATTTAAGACTTTTATTTATCGAACATTATTTTACAACCGATCAAAAATCCCAATGTAGCTCTTCAAAAAAATAATTTTTTTGCTTGCAAAAGCACACAAAATTCTTGTATATGTGAGAGTGGAGTACACTGTCTTTTTCTTAAAATTGAATGATCTAACTGAAATTCAATTAAACTTTTGCTTCGATTTACGTATGCAAAAAAAGTACGAAAAGTGTATCACATGTGACCCTTTTTTCTGGCTTCAAACTGTCTTCTGTAGGTTTTCCATTTTATTTTGTGGCATCAGCTGTAAGTTAGAGACTGTAATATTTGAAAATCTTAAACTTTATTTTACATTTTGCCTTTTCAGCTCAATCAGCAGCAAGTAAAATTAATTTGTGCCCCGAAATAATCTATTTGATTATTTACAATAATTTCGCTATTTTCTACACCAATCGTGAATACCCCTATTGACTTCCCTCAAACTTATTGTCCTTACAATATTTAGCTATTGTTTTTTGTTTTTGTTTTTCTTTAATTTATTTTATTTTTATGTTCGTTTTTTATTCATGTTTTCTTGTTATTTACTTCCAATTTCAATTGTAAAGTTTGTGCTCGTATTGTTTGCAGAACAAAACAAAACCAACAACAACAAAACAAAACTTGGCTCATTTACATTTTCCTTTTGTTGCTCCTGTAAGGTTTTACTGTGTTCTGGTTAAATAAAAAAGAAAACGTAGTAAAGAAAAGTTGTTTGCCGGTTGTTTTGTTTCTCCTCTGATGAGAGAATTTTAATGAAATTACATTTTTTTCTGCTGCTTTTATTTCCAAGTTTTTGAATTTTTTAGATTTTAAAGTTTATTCTTGTTTGATTTGCAAGTTTGTTGTATGCAGAAAAATGTTTTATTAAATAAATATTTATAATACAATTGCACATTGCTGGAAATTTTTCTTAAGGTAAATAGAGAAGAAGAAGAAAAACAAAAAAACAAAACGAAGAATTAATGAAAAAGAAACCAAATTAAACTTTTGCAATTTTGGAAGGATTAAAAGAAAAACACAACCAAAAAAAAAAATCGCTGCATACAAAAAGTATTATTAATCTTGGCATTGTCAAACAGGAAAGATATTTGATTAAAATTGAAGTGAAATTCTTAGCAGAGATTTATGTGGCAATTTTGAATTTAAAAGTTTTCTTAAAACTCTAGTTAGTGAAATTACTAACAGTGGATGTCAATTGTGATGAGACACTAAATGAATGCCCGTTTTCTCTCTAATCTCAAAATTGTAAAATTGTTTAGGCACTGACTCCTTAACTAAACAAAGTTTTAATTGAATCAATAAATGTTAATTTTAATAGACCCTAAATTTTCTGAAATCACATAAATTGAAACAAAAAACAATTTTCCACATAAAAGTAACATAAGATCTGGTTGCATTTCTAAAACACACACCAAATTTTTCGTAATAAAAATTTTAATTCTTAATTAATTTTTTAATAAATTTAAACAACTTTGCAATTGAAAATTTATGAATATCTTTAATGCAAACTATTTAATCAATACGACGATTAAAAACTAACTGAGTTCTTAATTGCATCTCTCTGTTATATTTTTGTACTGTGATGTTGTTTCCCGTAAAAAAAGTGCTAAAAACTTTTTTATTTAGCTTCTGCCACTGTAGCACTCTGCCATTAAATACACATATTTATTTTTAATATATTCTTATTTGAAATCTTGCACAAAATTTATGATTGAATAAGTTAAACTTAATTGAAAACGAGGTCAATTTGGTATAAATATAAATTTATTATATACTTTTGGCAAAACAGATAAAATATGTTGTTTCATCTTTTTCGTTTTTTTTACAAAAATTGTATAATATCCGTTTGCTATGTGGCTGTATTTGATATATACACACACACATATAACCACGTACGTACGTTCTCGTGCATGCATACAAGAACAAGTAGGATGTGGAAATAGGAAAGATGCAATGAGGTTAAAACCATAAAATAAAGCTACATATATAGAGAAAACATAAGATAGATCTTGAACAGACATGCACATAAAAATGGCGACAACTCAAGAGAAAAAAGGAAATGTTCCAAATTTAAAATAAACCGCTCGTTCGTCCTCCTTCCCGAAGGATTCACATACAATTAAGCGATACGAATTTGCTAAAATCCACCCAAGCCTTTAGCTGCTTTAATAAAAAAAACAGCATGTTTGGTATATTTAAGGATTTAATTTCTAAAGAACAGCAGTTTCATTTTTTTATTTCGACATCTATGCAGACAGTGAGTGTTCCTAACATGCTCACACAGAAAAAAAAAACACTTACAAAAAGCTTTGTACAACGACTTCAACATAAAAATCGAATGTAATTTATAGTTAAACATCGCAGTTTGTTAAACTAAAGAATGGACAAAGAAAGAAACACCCAAACAGGATGTGCCAAAAAAAGAAATGACTTGGTAAATTTTTTTTCTTCATGCATTTTTTCTCTTTTTGGCTTCGTATATAAAATAATGGAGCTTAAAACAGACACAGAAAATTAAAAAAAAAAAAAAATTTTTTAAATAAAATGTACCAAAGTGGTGAAAAAAGTACCAAACTTTAAGGGCATTCAGCCAGTGGGGAAAAGTAGCAAATTAACAAAAACTGTACACAAATATCCTTAACAAATTTGTTCACTAAAAATTAAAAGGGTAAAAGCTCCAAATATAAGTGTTCAAAATAAATATTCACTAAAAGTAAAGAGGTCGAAAAAACAACCAAATAGTTGTACAGTTCAACGATACTTTTTATTCAACACAAATTTGATTCACGAACATGTCAAAAATAAACATAAGAATGACCGCGAATGTCATCCCTGGATATTTCTGATAATAAACTTTTGATATTTATCCAAATTATTCAAGTACAGAGAAAAGTTCACTCTTTTAATGAATTGTTTATTAATTTTGATCTAATGTAAGATTGCGTTAAATCAATGAAATGGTTCATTTATTTTGTTAATAATAACCACGATTACTTTTAATAAATTAATTTTTTTTTTGTTAACACAACCTTGCAAAGCGATTAGCTTGTCTGCAGATAACACCCAGGATTTCTGGCCGGAATCGAACCGACAACCTCAAGACTACTAGTATAGCATTGATACATATCATCCATGGCGGCACCCGTTTACATTGAACATTGAATCAAAGTATTTTTGCATAGAATTTATGAATCTATTAAAGAAGACTTAATAATTATTTGGAAATTTTGTACAACGAGAGATCATTCGAAATAACAAAATGATTAAGATCAACTTTTTAGCATTTTATAAAGTTTTTTAAAATGGAAAAAGTTAAAAAACAGATTAAAAAAAATTTTCCAAAAATTTTTGTCACCAAAATCTAAAGCGTTTGTGAAAAAATTTGAGGCATTCAAAGTTTTTTTAAACGCAAAAAAAAAAAAATTAAAAAGCCAACAGGAATTTCTAGAAAATATAAATAAAAAACAAGGACGCTTTTCGAAGGATACCTCTCCAAGGCCTCATTAAATTTTAATGAAATTTTCACTAATCAACAAAGTCTTCGAGACTCAGAACTGATAGAATTACGGATCCCATCAAATATGATATCAATAAAGTTTAGTCACAAGTATTATACCTCCGCACGATGTCTAAGTTCAGCCAAAAACATTATCGGTAGCGGAAATCCTGTAATAATCGCTCAGTATATTTCCTTTGTATGTGTGTCACTGTCACGTGTATTAAGGTGCGGTTTATACAAGCCGAACGAGTGATTTGAGTGTAAATTTTGTATGAAAAGCTCTCAGTTTTTTTGCTGGGTTTCCATACAAAATTTACACTCAAATCACTCGTTCGGCTTGTATAAACCGCACCTAAATAATCAAATTTTTACTCAAATTAATTTCAGGCAAATTGCAATTCCTGTTGTCCATGTCGCTTAGCTTTCCCCCCGGGGAGTAGATAGTTTCATCTTGTTGATTGTTAACAAGATGCAATGCCTCCCGGGGTATAGGGTAATCTGACTTTTATAGACATAACCTTTTGTCAGTTACCCATAAAACTTATATGCACTGAACAATCTCTGAATTAACAGAGCAACGGAATGTGTATATATTTTATAATGAAGTAAGTGGCTTGCCACGTAAGTCTATATAGAAGGTGTAAGGGTACCTAAGGTCTAGCCCATGACAATAATCAATAGAAAGCTAATCCTTCGGGTTTTACTTTCGAAACTCCACCAGTAGTTTGAACTGGTGCTACGGGGACCGGATGGGAGATTGTTTACCGGAGGGTAGAGTGATGACCTTCCTTGGTCACACGTTTGTGGTGTGAAGTACTAATTAGCCGCCGTATCTGCCCCCCGGTTTCATGATTTCGTGGCCGGTTGTTGGTTGATGTCTCCTTCGGGAGTACACGTAGTGGTTGTGATTATTACCAAAAGCTGGGAGAGGTGTTGGTTTAAAGACTGATGCTTGTTCTGCTGCTTGCGGTGGACGGACTTCGTGTCTACCAACCTGAAGCCTTTATATGCTGTTGTGAATCAACACATACTAGAGTTTAGGTAGCTCGAACACTTTAGCAAGGTGTTTGGACATGGCGGGCCTTGGCCATGTCTTAGAATTTGCTACCTGTTGTTGTCCCCTCGGGATGAGTTCAGGTTATTCCCGAGAGGGCGGCTCGGGGCGATAGTGGACGCTTAATAAGCACCCTGTGTTTAAGTACACCGTCAGATGAACCAAATGGTAGGAGCTGACGTAAACTTGTAACACAATCTGTCCATGTCGCTATCGGGAATGGAGTCTCGGAACTGACATCGACGAAATATAATGAAAATTTAATTATCGAAAATCAGCCCAAAGCGTAAAGAAATAAAGTACAAGGGGTATCGCTGTGGCGAAAATTGCTTCAAACTTAACATTATTCGTTTCACAGTATGTACTCGTATATGAATTATTTAAGTACACAAAATACAAATGGGGCAAAAAATATACGAGTATATCGTAGGGTACCACTGTGTATTTGGTTTTTCAATTTTTTTTTGAAGAAATATTCTTAGCATATATAAGTTGGCTTGCTTTTCTAAATGGATTTATTAACAATATAATTCTTAAAAAATTCAGAGCTCACTTGACAAAACAGCGCAATAGACATAGAAAAAGTAGACAATGCTGCACTCTTATAAGAGACCTAAACTATTTAGTGCAGACACAAACTAAGTAACGAAATAGAAAAGCATATTTTTAGGATATTTAATAATTTCTGTCAACCATTTCCAAGGCAATGTGCTGCTTAATGGCATTTTTATGCCAAATAAAAGAGAAAAAAAATTGTTTCTGCTCACTGCAGAATCCAGTTTTTCTACCATTTCACTATTAAACAGTAGTGTCCTTGTTTGAAAATTTATTTATTTAAGTGTCCAGTAAATGTTGTTAAACTAAAAGTACATTTGGTGCTTTTAAGTACTAAAAATTCTCTTCTTTACACTTTCGCTTAAGCAAACATTTTATAAAAATTGCTGCACATTAAGCCGTTTCTCACACATACACATTCATCATATACATACACCCATACGCCACTAATTGATATTATAAAAGTAATTATTCTTGCTACATAATGTAGCCTACTTAAGTGGGCTAAATGCGAAAAAATAAACTTACACAAATGCCACCAGATAAAGAGTTTTTTTTTCTTCTTCTTAAGACTAAAAAGCAATATCTTTAAGATTTATGAGTATTTGTTAAATAAAAACTTTTGCAAGGATATTGAAAGCTTTTCCGTATTAACAAATTTAAGCTGCTTGAATTTAAGTCGGTTACATTTAATCCAGTTAAATCAAAAATTTTCTAAATAAATGAATTTATTTTAAAAAACTTGTTAAACATTTTTATGTTCTACTGGAAATTTTAAATTTAAATTGTTTGTGGCCTGTGGCAAGTTTATCAGTAAAAGTTTCAGTTTTTATACCAAATATTATCCAGTTTTTTTTTTTTTTTTTTTTGCAATTTTCATCAAACCTCACTGCTGTTAATTTAGCACACTGTACTATAAACTTTATAGTTTTCTTATTTTTTTTTTCAAAGTTCATAATACAATTTTCCTTGAAAGCTTTTTGCTGCCTTCTTTGTCCTTTATTATTATTATTAGTATTAGAGTTTAATCTATTTTATAGAAAATTTCTATATTCGAATTTTTTTTTCTATGCACAAATATGAAAAAGCTTAAGTTTGAGCAGCTGCCTGCATTCATTTGATGATAATGGCTTTCGAAATACACAGCAATTAATTGTAAATAAAATTTGTCCCATAAATAGTTTGTAAAAGGAATTTTTTAATTTCATTTATATTAGTGCAGCTTGATAAAACTTAAGATAGTTAAATTATATTTTAAAGTAAAAATAATGAAAATAAAAAGGAAGTTGCTTTGACGTTCCTACAGTTGGTTCAATCAGTTGCCAGTGAAGGCTTGAATTAATGAATAACACAGACTTGAATTACAAGGACAAACGCGATAAATGTGCGTGTGTCTGCCTGACAGCCAGCCAGCCAGCCAGCCAGCCAGCCTGCCTGTTCTTACTCTTTCTTGCAGACAAACACTTGCCGTACACTCCACTACCACGAATGATTTCCACAGAAGAAAACTTTTTAATTACCCGCTAACCATTAGAATTTTAAAGTGTATTCTTAACGAAATCCTTAAGGGAAATGTACTTTTCTTAAGGACGATAAAATCGACAATAATTTATGGCAATTAAAAAACAGGGAATACAATCGCAAGAAAACAGTTATGGTAAAACGGGAACAAAAAGGATATGAAAAGGGTTCAATTACACAATTCTTACTTTAACGCTTTCAAAACAGTTAATTTAAAAGCACTTTGCCAGCAACATTACGGGTGAGTGGCGGCTTATCAATTATCAAGTAGGTTTGTACTCGTATGTATTCGTGAATGCTAAATGAAATTTGGTATTTTAATAATATTAATTATGCTTCTTAAAGCAAAAGCAAAAAATAAACAAGAGAAAAATTTAAAAATTCTATTTAGAGAACATGTTTCCCTTAAGGGCTTGTCCTTAGTTTCATAATTGTTGTCTATTACATTTCACAGCAGCATTTACATCAACATCACAGAGTTTTATTTGTTGGCCATAATTTTTCATGTCTCAAAAAGAGAACGCATAAATAACACATTTCCGTTTTCCTTTTAAAACCATGTTTTCTTTTTTTCTTTTAGTTTTTTTTTACACAATCGCTTGTTTTAAAACGCACTCAGGGTTTTGCGAAGATTTATATGAGTCTCTTGTTTTTTTCCTGCTAGTTCTTTTTTGTGACTAAAGAAAAAAACCGTCAGTCAACGCCGGCCTATTTTTCTTATTCTTTTATTTACTTTTAGAAGAAAGCACACAAAAAAAACTGCTAAGGAAATGACGTAACAAAATAGAAAAATTACACAAAAAATTATTGCTTAAAGGCCTTTAGCTTAAAAGCCCTGGAAATGCTGTTCTCTTTTTTTATCATTTCAATTTGTATGTTTCCATTTTCAATGGATTTTTTTTAGTTTTTCTTTGCAATTTTTCTGAACAGAAAAATATTGGAGAGTATAAAATTTGTTATCATTAGTTTTGTCATATAATTCATGCTGCAGCAGAGCGCTAGAAATATTTGTCAAGTCAAAGAAAGCCAGAAAGTAACAAAAAAAAAAAAAAACAAAAACCCGCCTTTAAGTAAATTTTGGGCCGGAAAAAAAACTATATTTTCTAAAAAAAAAAAAGAATTTCCACTGCAAAAATATGAATATTTTGTTAATACTTTTTATTATCTTTTTCTGGTTTCATTTTCTTAGGAAACATAATGGGAAGCACTGCCAGCAGAAGGAACAAAATAAAAAATCCTGTCACTTTGCACGAGAAATTAAGCTGCAAGGAAACACAAATTCCCCAAATCATCCAAATGTCAGCAAGATTTAAGTCAAAATTGTTCGTATTATTATTTTAATGGTATTTTAGTATTTTGTCATACATGTGTACATATGTACGTACATTCATACATACAATGTAAATATAATTTGTCTGCGTACATTCATACAAGTCAAGAACACATTAAATACACACTTTCAATAACAGGGGAGCTTTTGTTAATCCTTTCGAAAGCAATTAACAAACTATCAAGGTTATGAAATAATTTAATATTAAATATTCAAAACAATTTAAAAGTTTTCTGTATATTATACTAGCTGAACCCGGTGTGCTTCGCTACCCCTCTCGTTATAAAATAAAATTAAAAGTCTGGCTGACTTCCAAAACGTCAATTGCTTTGTATTTGAACAAAGCATCACATTTCATAACGCCGCAGTACAATAATTATACAATGTATACCATTTCAAAACGCCGCCGCCAAGTATTTTTAACGCAGTAAAAAAGCAAACAAGGCATCGGTTTTATAGTTGATTCAACGTTTCAGAACTTTGCATATGTATGTGATTTAAATACAGTAGCAATACTGTATACAAACTTTGTTTACGAACGTTTTGGAAGTCAGCCTATTTATATATCCTATTGTGAAAATTTAATGACGATCGGTCCAGTAGTTAAGACTATATTACGATTTTTAATTTTCACCTTACTTTTCTCCTGGTACGTATTCCTAATTATGTCAATACCATATGTACCAAATATCATCGACGTAGGTTGAAAAATGCCCAAAATATGGCGATTTAAATTTTTGGGGTATATGGGCGGTGCCACGCCACTTTTGTCCAATAAAAACTTCATATAGCCTATTATTCCTTCCAGAGTCACAGTAACATGCTGTGAAAATTTCAGGAAGATCGGTCCAAGGGTTTGGCCTCCTATAAAGCACAAACAAACAAACAGACAGACAGACATTCATTTTTATATATTTATATATATATATATATATATATATATATATATATAGATAGAACATAAATTTCAATATCAGCCATGCACAGCAGAACAGAATAACGTTATTTTTGTACGTCCTTATCACTATTTGATACTATTTTTCCTTGAAATTTTAATACGAGAATTACATTGTCAATTAATTGGATATTAATCTGATATTTATCACGAAAAAAAATCAAAATATTACCTTTGGGGTTACTTTTTTTCAATTGATATTGATTTTTTCATTCGATCCTATTCTTTTCTTTTTTACCAGCTCTCAAGCTTTTTATTGGTAGACGGTCACGGAATTATGCAACCAACGAGGGTAGTGCAATGGTGTCAGCATTTCCATCCCCAAGAGGACAGACATGCATCGCGCAATATAACACCGTATATGTGCGTCATAGGACGACTCTCTGTAACCCACGGTAGACACTCTCCCGTGAGGCCTAACACTTACCAGTACCAGTTTAGATTACTGGTAGAGCCTCCAAAGAAAACCCCAAAGAATTTACTTTCTATTGACTATCACCTTCTATCAGACTTACGTAGTCTCCTACTTCTTTTATCTAACTTGTATGTAAGTACATCTATTGCTCAGTTGTTTCAGAGATTGGGTAGAAACATATAAGTTTTATGGGTAATTGGCCCATAAAACTTTTACCCTTTTCCCTAGCAGGTACAGCACCAAGGTGTGGATATCACCAATATGACAGAACGTAGCCCCGGGGGGACACTAATATACATTAGAGAAATTTGTGATGTTTTTATGACTTGTCCTGACGCGGTATCGAACCCAGCTCCTAAGCTTTTGGTTTGTTTAGTAGTCAACGCGGTAACTAATTTAGCCAACACTACACCCTACTTTATCATATTTTTGTTTCAAGTTAGCCCTTTTAATAAGATGTCATCCGTAATGAAAAGAATTTGTGAAAGAAAACTCAACAATCTATTTGGTTGTGAATTACAATAGGAACATTATTTTCTATGTCACAGCATTTAGAGAAGAGTGTCATTTTATTGTTATTTTTTTTCAATTTCATTTTTTCAAACCAACTCATTTCTTAAATAACCCCCTTTAATAGTTTAAATATTTAATAAATTCATAAAATGTGATAAAAAGGGCTAATAAGCCATTTTATCTTAAAAAGACAGATTTTCCCTTGATTTATACTTAATTTGCTACATTTTGTCACAACACAAAAAAAAGAAGTATAAAACGGCAAACTCATGTGTGTGTACCAGCGCAAGTTTGTGGCATCTTAAGATAAATTAAGAAGATTGACAAAATTCTAAAACAACAGTATTCTCTGGCTTAGCTTTTTGGGCTTACAACAAAACATTTTTAATATTATTTACTTTTTTTTTCTTGGTGTTGTTGTTATAATTTTTGTCACATTACAACACTATCAGTTCTTTGCTGTTTTGTTTGAGCAGGTGTTTCTGATGCCGCCAGCAATAATATTTTGCTTAACATGTGTTCTCTTATACTCAAACTAACGAATAATAAGTACAGGAAGTACTTTCATATGTGTGTGAGTGCGCGTGTGTGAGCTTAAATTTAAATCAGCGTAGGTGAATGATGGGTGGCACGCCTGCTGTGCAACACAACTTGGCTGTAGGGGATTTAAATCTCTGTGTTTGTGTGTGTGTTTTTTTTTCCGGTTAGAAATTGAATAATTGGTTGTCATAAATTATCTTGAGAGTCTGTTGGGATTTGCTTAAGGATTTAAAACATATAAAACAGAAAACAAAATAACCTTCAACTTTTAAACAATCAAATAATTTTGTTTTTTTTTTCTTTTTTTTTGGCAAAAAACCTATCTCACTCTAGATTTTTCTTTCTGTTGGCATTTCTTTCAACCTTTGTTGCTTTTTTATGTGGATTTTAGGATTTTACCTTTTTAATTAATAATGACTAAAATTGTTGTGTGTTTTTTACTACAAAAATTTTTGTTTGTATTGTTAAAACTTTGCCACAAACAAGTCATTAAAATTATTTATTAACAAACAATAAAAATAACAATACTGTTGCTAAACGATTTGGATGGAGGTAAAACTTGTAATATTAAATTAACAAATTAGTTTCTAACACTTTCTTAACACTTTCAGGTCTATTGATTTGTTACTTTAATAACCGAAAATGAGAAATCATAAAAAGGTCCAGTTATTTAGGGGTTTGACTGTATTATGTGGGTCTGTGTGTGAACACAGAGGCGTTGAATTTAAAGGTGTTAATTTTATTAAAATCTTTTGTATTTATTGTTGGTTTTTTGTATTACTACAAAAGCTTTGCTTACTGTTGTTGTTATTATATTAACCCTTCTTTTTTTTCTTGTGTGGCCAAAGTTCTTATTTATTATTGAAAGAATTGAAAAAGAAGCAAAAGTTTTTTACTTTCACTGCTTTAAGCAGCTTCTTTAGTTGGCTTTTGGCTTTGTCTTGGCTTGTTCCTTTACTTCCATACATACGCACAGAAACATTGTATGTTTGTGTATGTTTTTGAGGCTTATGTTAGTTGTTTAACTTAAATAACTTGGATCTGTTGAAAAGTTATCGTAACGTCTTGGCAGGATATAAACAAACAAAAAACTCTCTATATTAAATTACACCTTCATAGAGAGTAGTCGGCAAGACAGCACATCCTTTTCGAAAGCAAAAATTATACAACCCACCAGCAGCAGCTTGTTTCTTAACCATCATAATAATGATGCTGCCGTTTAATAAACAACTACCACAAAGGCTCCCACAGGCTATTATTTAAAGGTTTTTTTTTTCTCTTCTATTAACAAATCATGAGACTGGTTGGTCTAAGTACGGTGTGTAGTATACCAAATACACCATGAAATTTAGTAGGTGTAGGAAAAATCTCTGACACACTGATTACATCAAAAAATTATATTTACAAGTATCTGATAAGAAGTTTTTGTTACCCAAAAGCCAAATATGTAAATAAAATTTATAAGTTTCCAAGCAAATTTGTTTCTGTGTCATGGTTTCTTTATAAGAAAAAACAATGTACAAATTGGATTAGAGATAGAAAGATTTTTTTTATGGAATATGTTGAAATAGAAATATTATTTGTTTATAATGAAAATAAGAAAGTGGTGTCTTAAAAGATTAAAAAATAAAAAATTATTTATACACATTAAAAAAAAAACAGAATCCAGCCTATGACTGGAGTTTGAGCTCTTGATCCGTAATCGGGCTTGTTTTAAACCGGGTTTCTAACCGGTTATATAACCGGTTTTGTAACCGGGTTTATAATCGGTTTTGTAACCGTGTTTTTTAGAAAAACTAAAACATTGTGGTATGCACAATGTAAAAATTTCTTTTCAGCAATTTATGTGTTATAAATATTGAAGGGAGATCACAATCCGAGTTTCTAACCGGTTTTTAACCGGTGTTGTAACCGTTTTGTTTAGAAAAACAAATACATATAATGTGCATACCTATGGAAAAAATATGTTTTCGGCCATTTATGTGTTATAAATATTGGGGGGGCATATTTATACATATCTTAGTATAGAAAGGTCACAACACGTTTTTTTTTAAATCGCATGTTAATCATATTTTGGTAGCTAACCCTCTAAGTTATCGAAATAAACAAATAAACGAGATTTGAAAAAAAAAAAATATTAGGGCCTTTTCTTATTAGCGTAGCGATATATAAAATATACGAAAATTAAAAATTACTTTATATTCGAGTAACACATAACAGGCAATTGCTCGTTTTTCACTTTTAGTTATTTCAAGAATTTCAAACAAAAGTAAGTAAAAGAGATTGCCAACTAATCAAAGTTCAAAGGCATTAGCAGGACATCCCTCGATTTGAAGGAGGTTAAAAAACTTTTACTCAGCAGTACTTATTTCATTAAAATTATTTAAATTTTTTTCCTCACCAATATTTCACACGGAAAATCAAAATTATATCCATATTTTTTACTTCTTTTTTAAGGTAGCAAAAAACAAAAATTCCTCACTGACATCATTTCCTTGGAGGTTATTTTATGGCAGCAACAAAAAAAAAAAACACTGTATGTTTTAAAATCTTTTAACCCTTGAAAAATGTTTTCTACATCTAAAACTACATTTTTTTCATATACTTTTTCGTCTTCTTAATTCAATATGTAAATAAAACAACTCACTTTGACGTGATCTTAAACCCTGACCGCAATTATAGAAATAATCCCTTGGAATTTATCAATACAAAATAGTTTATAGAAAATATGACAAAACAAAATAAAACCTGCCACAAGCAAAAAAAAAGGGTTACAAAATCATTTTTAGGGTAAGTTGTCACTAAAGGAAAGCCTCTAAATTCCCACTTCAAACTTCAAAGGCACTATAGACACACTTAGACACACACTACTTTGGTCACTAAGGACAAAAGATGAGAAAACAAAAACTTTCACAAATATTTTAATCCCGCTAGTACTACCGTTGTTGAAAGTTTACTTTGGAGATGTGGGCTTGTTGAATAAAGATTTATATTTGCAAGAAGATAATAAAATATTTTTCATTAAGATAAATTCTGAAACATTTGATTCAGAAATAACCACGAAAAAAAAATATTTATTGGCATTTTTTTATAATTATTCAGAAAGTGGCAACGTGGATTTCTATACTTTCGATGTAACATTCCCAGCGAACATTTTGAGAAAAAATTTGTTGTGAACTCAGACATAAAAATGGCTTCAGAAAAGTCGCACTATAAAACCGACGGCGAATTTCTAAATGCCTTAAGAAATTCCAGGCAACTCGACAATTACTTTTCAAGCTTTTTCTAACGTTAGACAATGCGACAGCAAAATGTTCATTAGGATGCATTCATTTACATACATATGATTGGCAAGTGGAAGGTATTGTCTGTCACAGACAGAAGGGTGTAATAAATACTGCCAACACACAGCCATATAGTCATACATACACATGAATATGCAAGTATTGGTGTGATTAAAGGGAAAAGGAAAATGTTACATGATGACATGGTTTCAATACCTAGATTGAAATGTCAAAAATTTCGTTTGTTGTCATCCGAAAAAACATCCCTTGAGATGAATAAATAATAAATTTGGATATCAATGGATATGTGCTCGTGTGTGTGATTGCATTTACCATGATTTATTAATAAAATCATGTAACAATTGTCCTTCCTTTATTTTTTTTTTTAATATTTTGTAGATTAACTTGTATGTGCAAAAGCGCGTGCACGTGTGTTTGTAAATGGTTACAATCAATCTATCTATTGGTTCTCCAGAGAGAATATTTCTCCGCTCAATATGATTGCAATTTAATGAATAGATTTTTAACAGTATTTTTGTCTGTGTGTGTGTGTTGATTTAATATTTATGAAACACATTTATTTTTTATGCAAATTGTATGCATATTTTTAGGGTTTTTTTTTATAAAAAAATTGAGTTGATTAGAACTTTTGTAAATAATGGTGCTGTTTCCATCATACGGACAAATGACTTGTGTAGAAACTTCGTAAGGTAATCACTCAAAAGACCAAATTTTCTACTCAAAGCAATTGTTTGTATTATAGAAACCGCACAAATGTACTAATTTTTTCGTGGTTTTTAAACAAATTTTCTCTTCAAGTCGATTGATTTTTGGGGTCTAATTTTTAATATTCGTTTCCAAAAGCCAAATTTTTTTGTTTAAAATAATTTTTTTCAGTAATTTTTCACATAGCGAACAACTGATTTGAGTGTAAAATTTTTATAAAAATCACCAAAAAAAAAAAAAACTGAAAGATTTTCATAAAAATTTAACACTTCCAGTATTCGTTTGTCATGTGAACACAGCAATTTAAGCTAAAATAAGTTTCTCTTTTAACACCTTTCACTAACTTTTTTAAAAAAAATTAAAACTTGTCGCTGTATGTGTATATTGCAAATATGTACTACAAAAAGTATGCAGGGATGGACGTATTTGAAAGCTAAAGCAGAATTGTTAGTTAATTTCTTCTGACTTAAACTTTCATTCCTTAATTTTTTTATTTTTATATTCATTTGTAAGTATGTAGTATGTATGTGTGTGTGTAGCTTCAAATTTAAATTAATGTAATTTTTATAAATTTATGAACAATTTTGTATTTCACTTACCGGTATGTGTCCTTTGATGAGCTTTTAAGTGTGAACTTTTTGTATAGACTTTTTTGCAGCCAACAAATTGACACTTGTGTATCCGGCGTTTAGCATCAGGACTATGCTGTTCATGTAATTGCTGTTGTTGTTGTGGCTGTTGCTGCTGTCCTGAGGTTGGCTGTTGTTGTTGTTGCTGTTGCTGCTGTTGTTGACGTTGATGAGGTTTTGTGGTCACTAAAGCGAAAATTGATAATAAATTTCAAGGTTACAACATATGAAGATTTTATAAGGCAAATTAATGAAAATATAATTAATATTTAATGATGTTAATATCGATAAATTAAATATATAAAAGAGAAAATAAATACGATTCACATTAAAATATTATTTACTCGAAATATCATATTTGATGTATTTTTGCATTTAAGGTCAGCATTTTCCATGAAATTTATAGCGATTTTAAAAGTTTCTTTAATAAAGAAATACTCGTATTTAAGTTTGAGTCCTTTTTATTTAAAAATATTAAATGCTGTTTAAATATTTTGACGCACCATTAGTTGGTTTTTTATATTAAAAAATATTTAAATTTTCTTGAATTTATAGACTTTAAATCAGTGAATCTATTAAAGTCTCGGCTTGGAAGCATTAATTTAATTTCTATTTTTTGACTTACGTGCTGTCACTTGAGGATTCTGCAACTGTGTACCCCTCTGAGTTATCTGAGCTGATGTTAAAGCATTACTAGAATTCCCCACTGTATTGCCACCGTTGGCAGCAGCTGCTGCCGCTGCAGCGGCCGCTTGTGCTGTATTCAAGAGAGCAGCAGCGGCAGCTGATAAATTTCCACTATTATTGCTTTGCATTTGTATGACACGAGCCAAACTAATGGCACCACTCTGTTGGCCATTTGTAGTGGTTAAGCGTACGATGGTGCTGCGGGGAATGTTCGTTGTATGGCTGAGTTGATGGTTAGCATTAGTGATCGTTTGGGGATCGGTATTGGTGCCAGCGCTAGCAGTTTGTATGGTCAAATGATGAGGTACAGCTGTGCTAAGATGATTCGTCTGAGACTGTGACTGTTTCTGTTGTTGCTGTTGCTGTTGTTGCTGCTGCTGCTGTTGCTGTTGAGTTGTGTTTATTGGTTGTACATTATGTGACTGGTGTTGTTGCTGATGTTGCTGCTGTTGTAGCAGAGGAACTGTGTTGCTAGTAGTGGGACTTACAGTGGCTGAATTAGCGACAGCGGCGGGAAAACGTAGAATGGCAGTAGTAGTAGGTGGCACATGGGTTTGTTGCTGATTTTGTTGCAGTTGCTGTTGTTGATGGCCAAGACGCTGCTGTTGCTGTTGCTGTTTATGCTGCTGCTTTATAAGAGCCGCCAACTCATTTGCATCAATTTGGGCCGTTTGCTGTTGGTGACAACTGCTTGATGATGTATTTGTCCGTATAGATTCAGGCGATGAGGGCGGTGTCAGGGTGGGTAGAGCATAATCATGATTATTTGAATGATTTATAAGCTGGGGACTATGCTGATGATGATGATGATGATGATATTCATTTGGGGTTTTAGCCGCAACAACTCTTAATTTGATGGCCTTTTCCGTCAACGGACACTCTTGCATCACCGTTGTTGTGGTGGTAGTTGGTGTAGCAGTCGTCGTTGTTAGCATATGGCTGGTACTTAAAATATGTTGCAACGCAGATTGTGATGATCCCGTACTACTGTGATGTATGCCACCAATTATCATTTTCTCTTCGCCATTATCCGAACTTAAAGCCTCTTCATCATCCTCATCGTCTAGTCGTTCCTTTTTAACCACCACAGAACAACTCAATGACTGTGGACCCGTGCTGTCCCACGACATGGCCGAACATTGTGATGAAACCGATGATGTGGTTGATATGGAGTCTAAATTTTGCTCTTTAATTTTCAATTCTTCCAATATACGTGCAGGAGCTGAGAATATTTCCCAAGAATCAATTTCACTGTGTAATTTTTTGTACGACTGCAATTTGGGTTCATCGCGCAAATATCGCTCCAATTCGTAGCAGGTCTGC
This sequence comes from Lypha dubia, assembly GCA_947311025.1. Taxonomy (NCBI): domain Eukaryota; kingdom Metazoa; phylum Arthropoda; class Insecta; order Diptera; family Tachinidae; genus Lypha; species Lypha dubia. Next base: position 64,650,579 of record OX371264.1, on the reverse strand, counting down.
AAAAGGAAATTAACAAAGAAGAGAAAAATTATTATATTATAAATAATATCAAATATATGTATGTATATTTTTTCAGAAATAAATCTTAAATGTTTGTTAATTTTTATTTTATTTCTGGTGCTTATTTTTGCCTGTACTGGCGACTTAATGATTAAAATTAACTCCCTTTCTCTCTCTCTTTCTCTTTTTCTTTAGACGGCATTTAATTGTTAAATGTTAAAATAACTTTCCATTTCAATTTGTTTATTCTTAATAAAATATCATAAATAACTTTAGTGTTTTATGTATTGCTGCCTCTCAATGTAGTTAATTGTTGGTGGCAATTTCAATATCTACTGTTGTATGTCGTTAAGATAAAAGTTTACAACATTTTTTTTTTTGCCTACAATTAGTTTAGTTAACAGCAATTTACCTAAGAATTTTTTCAAAGAGATCTTTATTTATTTATTTATTATTTCTTTATGAACATTTTTGTTAAGTGTGTTGTTGTATGGTGGCATTGTTATTGTTGTAGTTGTGGTGAGGTAACATCATTTCAGTCCATAACATTTATTTTTTTTGAAATACATCAGTTTCAGTAAATTATACAAGTTATTTGTTATTTTGGAGCCTGTTCGTTGATGATGCTGCTGCTTTGGCCTTTCAATGTATTTCTGTTTTTATATTCTTTTGCAGCACACAAGGATGCGTACCGAATTTTTTTTTTTTTTCATTTTAACTTGGGCGTGAAATTAATGTGCCAACATGTATAATCATAAATTTAAAATAATAACATTTTATGAACGCAATTAATGTGGGTTATTTAATATTTTATGTACTTGTGTGCTGCCATTTCTTTGTGAGTGTTTGTTAGCAGCCAAAGAATATACAAAAATACAAAAAACTTTTCTCTCATTTCTCTAAACGCAATGCATTTAATTCTCTACTGCCCAACATTCCATTTCTGCCGTTTTGTTCACTGTGTGACTGAGAGTGTGTGTGTTTGTATGTGTATGACTTCGTTGGCTGGTTGGTTTATGGCAAAAGTTGATAATAAATGTTTAAAATTAAAGAAATTAATTTTCACAAATTAGCAGTTAAACAGACAGGAGGAAAATGTACGCCAGCCACTAAATTGATAAACATAAAAACCATTATGAAAATTAAATATTTTTTGGTAAATAAGTTTTAAAGGTAAAAAATATATGAATAACAACCGCCATAAAGACGTACGATGAGCAACATGTATTTTATTGTTGAAACCAAAAATAAAAGAGAAATATTTGCACAAATAAATTTGAAATATTTTAAAATTGTGTGTGGAGTTCTCTTAGAATTTCGTTGAAAACTGAACTGAAAAAAGTTTGTTTTGCAAAAGGTTATCTTTTATAATTCATTTTACATTTATTATTTTTTTTATCTCATTTAAGTGTTGTTCCTGGCGCTACATTAGACTTTTGAATTTAGTTTTTATTTGTATTCAAACTTTTCTTTAAACTTCTTTATATACCAACAGCTTTTAAAATAAATGTAGAATATTTATTTCATATTCTCATAAGCGGTCAATTTATGTTCTTACTACAAGACATACAGAAGCTACATGTCGTCGTGCATTTGCACACTGAGAAATTGTTAGGAATTTGCCGTCTTTTTAAATTTTTTTTTTTAAGTCTAATTTTTAAAAACTGATTTTAGGTTAATCTAATAGTTATGCAAATGTTCTGCTTTAAACGAAAAATCCGTGAAGAAAATTAAGAATTTAAAATTAATTTGCAGCATACTTTAGGGATGCACACTATTTGTGTGCAAACTGGATGATTGTAAAAGGCTGTTCAAATATTGTTTGCATAAAATCGTAGTTGCAACTATTCTCCAAAGTGTGCCTTTCTCTTGATTTCTTTGTGTTATTTTCCAACACACTTTCACTGTCTCTCTAAAACCACAAAACATTAACTAAAAGTTTAGCCATATTTTATGATAAATATCCCACCAAAATGCCATCTTTAATGTAAAAAATAGGAAACCATTACGCACACTAGTGAAAAACTGCCCAACAGCATTCAGGTAGTAACATTTCATTGCAGCCATAAACAGGGCTTTGTATGTGAAAACAGTATGCCAAATATCTGTTTCCATTTTTTTTTTTTTTTGTTAAACGAAAAACAATTTTTAACAAAAATGTGTTTTTTTTTCTTTTAAACAATCGTATTTGCTGGCAATCGCAAGCAAGTGATGGCATTTGGGTCATTGCAAAATGTTTGAATGCATTTAAAGGAGCTCTTTACAAAAGCAATTGATTAAAATGCATGAGTAGAAGGACCAGCCAATATTTGTTGGCTTTAATTTAAGTCAAAAGAGAATAAATAGGCAAAGTTAGTAATGTGGTGTGCAGAAAGGACATTGCAATGAACAAAGGAAAATTAACATCAATTTAGCGCATGGATTCAGTTTCAACTCTCGCAGTGTACAGACGCGTTTTATAATCGTCGCAACTGAATATTAAAATTATCAAAAATTTAAAGTCACAAAAAATACAAAAACAAAACATTTATTAAACAGTTATTATACTGGTTTTATTTTATTTTTTTTGCTTGTGTATACATAAATATTTGCATACACAAACTCTTATAAGTGAAAAAGACAAGAGAACTCTAAATGAGTTCATCTTCTGGCAACAACAACAACAATAAACCCACAAGCAGTAGAAATGCTTATTTAACTTTTGTTTCTGATGACGACAATAAAAAAATTGAATTAAGCACAAACCTGAATTCTACACAAAACACAACTATTCGTGCGCGATCATGCTCTCCATACATGTTAAATAGTGATCAAGAAACAACAACAATTGCACCTATTAGCAAACTTGTCAGCTTAGCTGTACAAGCAAACAAACGAACAATAAATACCCAGGTGACCAACGTGCACAAAATGAATAAAATTATGGATAAAGTAAGTGAAAATAGTGATAATAAAATTCAAACAGGTATGGATAGATACATAACTGTGTTAAAAAGGGGAAGAAGTCCCAAATCTGCTCAAATTGCGTAAACGGCAAAAGTTCCCAAAGATGGGAAAAATATAAAAAATTCCGAAAATCGTTTCGTGATTTTAACGGAACAAGGTGATGAAGACACAACTAATACAAGTTTGAGTAAACCACCACCGATTTATTTAAGAGAACAGAACTCCAGCCTTCTGGTAAAAAGCCTTATCTCGTTAATTGGAGAAAATGAGTTTTACGTAACTCCAATCAAGCGTGGGAAAATTAATGAAACAAAAATTCAGGTATCTAAAGAAAATAATTACAGAAAAATAGTCTCAGACTTTGAGACTAAAAATAAAAATTTTTATACATATCAGCTTAAGAGTGCTAAAGGTCTAACCGTTGTAATAAAAGGTATAGATTCTAGTGTGGATCCAGAAGAGGTCAAGTCTGGCCTTGAAAATAGTGGATTCAAGGTGAAAAATGTTTCAAACATCAAAAATAGAGAAAAAATCCCCCAACCAATATTTAGAGTCGAGTTACAGCCAGGTGACATAAAGATAAAAAAAAATGAATCCCATCCAATCTATGATCTAAAGTATTTGTTACACCGGAGAGTTACCGTTGAGCAGCCACATAAAAGAGCTGGACCTATCCAATGCCTGAACTGCCAAGAATTTGGGCACACGAAAACTTATTGCAAGTTGCCTACAGTCTGCGTTGTATGTGGTGAGCTACACAGTACCGCTAACTGTGACAAAACAAAAGGTGATCCCAAGGCGAAAAAATGTGGCAATTGCGGCGGAAATCACACTGCCAACTATAGAGGCTGCCCTCTTTACTCGTTTTTTAAACGCTCCTCGCACAAAAAAGAAAATATTATCCCCGCTCAGCCTATCACACTTTTAAGCTACCCTCAGTTACCTCAACCGTCCACCAGTCAGCAACAATATTCAAACGTATTGAAATCAAACGCGACTATTGCTCAGCAACAACCTAATAATAAATTTTCATACGCTAACATTTTAAAAAGTAACCACAATACAGCGCAAAAACCGGTACCAGTAAGCGAAGCTCCAGGGTCTAATTTTAGCCGTATTGAAGCCTCAATTGAGAGCTTAATACAAACAGTAAATACTTTTACTCTCAACATGTCCTGTATGATGCAGGAAATGTTGAAAATGCAGTCTACCTTGTTGCAGGCTGTATTAAGCAAACCATGAACTTGAAAATATGTTTTTGGAACGCAAACGGCATCTGCCAACATAAAAATGATATTGAATATTTTCTTCTGGATAAACAAATCGATGTTATGCTTATCTCAGAAACTCATTTGACGTCTCGAAGCTTTTTTAGAATTAGTGGATATAATTTCTACGACACCAAGGATCCTCGAGGTAGAGCTTGTGGTAGCTCGGGAATTCTAATAAAAACGCGAATAAAACACTACCTGTTAAATGAATTTTGTGAAGATTACCTTCAAGCAACAAACATCTGCATTGAAAATTTTTATCAAAAACTTGTGTTATCATCTGTTTATTCTCCTCCCAGGTTTTCAATTTCAGAGAGTCAATATACCGCATTTTATTCAACACTGGGGTCCCGTTTTCTAGCAGCTGGCGACTACAATGCTAAACACACATTTTGGGGTTCACGTTTAATCAGTCCCAAGGGTCGTGTTTTGTTTGACACAATTTCAAAAATGGGCTTTAATGTAGTTTCAAGTGGTCAGCCAACATATTGGCCAACGGATCGACAAAAAATTCCTGATATTATCGACTTTGGAGTTATGAAAGGTGTGCCCAGCGAAATGATTGAAGTTGAAGCATCATTGGATTTATCTTCAGATCACTCGCCTACTATTATCACTATTTACTCACACACAACTGCAACATCAACATGTGATTTACCGGTGACATCTGCACGTATTAACTGGCTGAAATACAAAAAATATTTGAGTGCTCATTGCACGGAAAATATGCTGTTGAGAACACCTACTGACATAGAAAATTCTATTAGGTTGTTTGAAGCACATGTTAATCAAGCTGCTCTTAATGCTTCTTCAAATCAACCAAATCAACAAGTAAGATTCAACAACATTTCTTCTGTAGATATAGAAAGGCTATTGACTGAAAAACGAAGAGCGCGACGAGAATGGCAACGTTACAGATCCCCCCAGCTAAAGTTAAGGCTAAAGGAATGCACCAAACAGCTCAGAAAAGTTTTAAAAACACAAAAAACAGCTTCGCTGCAAAAATTTCTTCAAGAACTCGATGCAACACCACAAACAGATTATTCGCTATGGCGTGCAGCCAGAGGACTTAAAAGGCCAGTGATTTGCAAACCTCCGTTACGAGATTCGAATGGTGACTGGGCAAGAACTGATGCTGAAAAAGGTGCTCTTTTTGTTAAGCACTTAGAAAATGTATTTACACCGAATATTTCTACTGATATTGTTGAACTGCCACCAGTCATCTCTTTACCAGAAATACCGTTAAGATTTAACATTGTGGAGATTGGAAAGGCCATCACTAGTCTTAACACCAAAAAAGCCCCAGGTGTCGACAAAATAAGCAACAAAATGCTTCAACAACTGCCTTATATTGCAAAAAGAATTATACTATTCATTTTTAATAGTATTCTACGGCTGCAATACTATCCTGCAGAATGGAAGGTTTCGATGATTATTATGATACCAAAGCCCGGCAAGGATCATACGAAGGTTGAATCCTATCGGCCTATTAGTCTATTGCCCAACATTTCAAAACTATTTGAAAAGCTGTATATGAGCAAGCTGATGCCTATACTGACTAGAAGTGGATGCATTCCAGATCATCAATTCGGTTTTCGCAGACAACATAGCACAATTGAACAAACTCACAGACTTGTGAACGTAGTTAGAGACACCTTTGAAAAAAAGAAATATTGCTCTGCGCTCTTTATAGATGTTTCTCAAGCTTTCGATAAAGTATGGCACGAAGGTCTTATACATAAATTAACACAAAATCTACCCGCAAACATTGTTAGGCTTTTAATAAGCTATTTAATTGAACGAAAATTTGTAGTTAGGGAAGGCAATTTTTTAAGCCCACCGCAGTCGATCGAAGCCGGAGTTCCCCAAGGGAGTATCTTCGGTCCATTACTTTATTTAATATATGCCTCTGACTTACCGTTAAGCAGTAACATTCATACATCAACATTTGCCGATGATACAGCTTTTCTAAGCGTTCACGAAAATCCTGTAGAAGCTTCCCGCAACTTACAAGAATATATATCCAAATTGCAAAATTGGCTCAAACAATGGCGTATTAAAGTTAACGAGCAGCAATGTGTGCACGTAACTTTTACGTTGCGCAAGGAAACATGCCCGCCTATAAAAATTAACACCGAGACCATACCGCAACACACTGTTGTCAAATATCTAGGCGTTCATCTTGATCGTCGTTTAACATGGAAATCGCATATAGACGCAAAGTTAATACAAATGAAATTAAAAGCAGCCCAAATGAATTGGCTTATTGGAAGAAATTCTATACTAAGCCTAGACTGTAAACTACTATTATACAACGCGATCCTGAAACCAATATGGTTCTATGGAATCCAGTTATGGGGCACTGCCTCAGCATCAAATGTCGAAAAAATTCAAAGGCGACAAAATAAAATTCTACGTACAATTACAGCAGCTCCCTGGTATGTCAGAAATCATCGGATTCATAAAGATCTAGATGTTCCGTTGGTGAAGACAGTATTTTCAATAAACGCAAAAAAATATATAAAAAAACTTGAGGTGCACCCAAATGTACTTGCGCGCAATATTTTAAATTATAGAGGCCACACCCGGCTGAAAAGGAGGGATACTCTTTTTCTCAGCCGTACACGAGAGATGTAAAACAACATAAATTAACCGTTGAAATTAAAAATTTTGTTTAGCATTGGCTAAACTTATATGTAATATTTTTTAGATTTAAGATTTGAAAAACTTATTGATAATTTTATTTAAAATTGAAGATTCAATAAATAATAAAATTTATCAAAAAAAAAAAAAAAAAAAAAAAAATTTAGCGCATTTTTAGCGCAAACTGTAATGAATAGAACAACGTTGTTTTAGGAAGTTGTCTCCACTGTCGTCAGCAGTTAATCACCATTCGTTAATTTCTTATTGATACAATAATCAGACTTGAGCCTTTAAGAAATGAGAAAAAAATCACTTAAGAAACATGGGAAACAATTAACAGAATAAGAAAATATGAAGAAAATTATACTGAATAACAAAATTAAATTTTCAAGTAAAATTTTGTCTTGAGTCAGTAGAATTATTTTTGCAAAGCCTCCAAGGGGGTGGTTAGATGGGTGCTTTGTCGCGGATTGGAAAAAAGTGCATTAAAAATTGTGTAAAAAGTGTTGCGAAGGGGGCTATGAAACTTTGTAAGCAGCTTTACGTAATATGTGAATAGCCCCTTTGTGCTGCCTGAAACACACAAAGAATATCCTTTAAAATTTCACGATTTAAATTTTTCTATAAAAGCATAAAATTAAACACAAACATAATTTAATATTCCAATTAAGAGTTCTTTATAAAACACTTTAAAAATCTACTCAATTTGTAATCATTTTTCGTGATGATATTTATTAATTTATGTGTGTATGTATAGCGTAGAATCACTCACCTTGATGGTTTCAACATTATCAATGTTATTGCAAGCAACATAAATGTAGTGTAAACCTTGTTAAATATTGTAAATTAAATATTTATTTTGGTCTGATGGAAAAAATTATACATCAGTGAGTGTATAAAGTTGATAAGTTGTTGTTATTGTTGAGAGTTATGGTTTAATATTTGTTTGCATAATTGTCCAATGAGAAATTGCTTTTTCACAGAAAAGATATTAATAAAGTTTATAAACGCAGAAGAGCTTTAAGCCTCAAATAAGCGAAATAAAATTTTTTTTAATAATTTTTCATTTAATTTAATTGCTTTAATTGTAAGAGAAATAAGAGAATTATAAATGCCTGAAATCCCAAGTAAAGTGTTGCCTACTTTAGGGGGATACCAAGAGTTTAAAGACTCATTGTAAATATATGAGTTTTTACACGATTTACTGCAAACTATAAACACAAACAAACAAACTTTTGACACCAAACAACAAAATAATTATTAGATTATCTAAACAAATCATTCGAGATAAATTTGCAATTTATTTCTTTTTTAATTTGCACAGGCAGTAAATATACAAAATTTCTTGTTTTTTTTTTGGAAATAAATATAATAAAATATTTCTCAGCTCAGAGGTTACGAGTACTTAAGGAAAACTTCAAGCAAAAAACCCAGTCATATTGTGAAAAACATTCCAACAAATATTATTAGAAGATAAGAAGATTTGACTGGTTGTTTTAATTTTTATTATTTATACATTTTTGAAAACATATATATATTTTTGTTTTATAAACGATTATAAAACAAAAATCACACATTTATTATGGTGTGTGGTAGGGTGTGTGTGTGTGTATGGTGCGGTGTGTTGGCATTAGTATGATGTGGGTGATGGCAAGTGTATGAAAAATGTGTTTAAAATTTCTTTTATACTTTTGAAATTTATTTATATTTATTTGCTGGTGTTTGTGATGTCGTTGTTGTGTTTTTTGTTGTTATAAATGGTTGTATCTGTTTTATATTTTATTTTTCTTTTTCGTTTACAATCGTTGTAAATCTCAGAGTAATAAATTATTTTGATAACTGTGAAAATAATTGGCTTTAAATCCTTACAGTATGCTCTGATTTTAATTTTTTTTCTATATGCATATCTTTAACTGTATTTACACAGTATGTATATATATATATATATGTATGTGTGAATGTAATTTTTTTATATGTATGTATAATAAGGCAAAGTTAAGTTAAAACTAAATACGAAAAGAAAATGCAGAGAATTGACCATTTTTTGGCTTGTTTTATAGATTCTTGTCTGTGTTGAAGAATAAGTTTAACTACAATATCAATGTGCGTGTGTGTGTATGTATAACATACAGAAAAACCATATGCTGTCTTTAAAGGATTTATATGGTGATTTATGATTTAATGTTTTGATTTACATCTATTAAAAGAAATAAAATTAATATTTTGTGCTGTGTTTTCAGATTAAATTAAAACGAAATGATTAAAATGCTGAGCAAGTGTGGGTTAAAAATACAAATTGAATTTTGATACACACATGTACTCGAGAAATGTTAAAGGATACTCTACAAAAACTTAAGAATGACAAATTTATCTTTGCAAACCTTTTGGAGAACAAATTAAGCGCTAATTATTCATTAAATTATTTACTTAAGTTTAAAAAATCCTTGGCTATTCTAAGAATTTCTAAATAGTCCTTGCAACAGAGTGATTTGTTCTATACACTAAAACAATGCAAAATAAATTACATCTGTAATGGCCTTGGATTTGCAATAAATAAACTAACAGCAAATTAAAGTTTTACTAATGATCCCTGAATTTTAATCATAAACTACAAATGTTATAGATATCCTTGTTCTGCTCATCAAAAATGTCAAGCATTTACACCGTCTAAATTATTTTTACAGTTTTGGAAAAATTCAAAGATTCGTGGGTTTTTAAAACATCTTCAATGTCCATTTTTGAAAAAAGGATATATGGGAGGTACTGACATCGTTGCTCCGAAGGCAATGAAATTCAGTACATTAGTTACGAGCAGTAATTTTGATACTTTTGACTAACATTCAATGTTCTTGAGGGTTTAGACCACTTGTAATGTCAATTTTTAGAAAGAGGATATATGGCAGGAACTTATATCCTTGTACTCAACACAGTGGAAATGTGTACATAAGTTACAAACTATATTTTTTAATATTTTGGCAAAAATTAAATGTTCGCGGATTTTCAGAACATTCATTCATTCATAGCATCCTTACACCAAATAAAATAATATTATATGTAGTGGTGAATTGGTCTACTTTTATAGATTTAGCAAAGTTTTAATGTTCTTGGGGTATCAGCAGACCTGCTATGTCAATTAAAAATATAAAGGCTATATGGCATGCACTTATATCCTTGCACCAAATACAAAAAAAAGTTTGTATTGAAGTTATATGCTGTTTTTTTTTTAGTTTTGGCAAAGTTTTAGTTTTCAGAATACCCTTGTTGTCCAAAAAGGATATTTGGGAAATAATTACATCCTTACACCAAACAAAATAATGTTTTGTGTACTAGTTATACGTTGTATTTGTCGAGATTTAGCTAAGTTTCAATGTTCTTGGTGGTGGAGAGCACTTGTAATGTCAATTAAAAAAAAAAGGATACATGGCATGAACTTACATCCTTACACCGAATTTAATGAAATTTTGTACATGAGTTACAGGCAATATTTTGCGACCTTTAGCAAATTTTGGTACTTCGAAGTTTATTTAAACTCGAAAAAAAAAATTATATTTTAAGAAGATTGATAAATTTTTATTGTTCTTTGTTGTTTAAAATTGATTCCATCTTGATGTTTAGAGTTTCTTCATAGCATGATTATAAAAAGTCACATACAAAAAGCTTCTTCAAAACTAAGCATTCTCCTGTCAGCACTGTGTGTGCAGTATTATTCAATATTGCTGATACTTTCAAAGGCTTTTACAACATTTTATTTTCTAATAAAGAAGATAAAACCTTTTTCTAATATCTACATCAATAATTTTGTATTATTTAACTGGAGATAAAAGCTGAGACATTCGAATTGAATATAAATTGTAGGCAATTTATTTAAGAAAGAAAATTATATTAACAAAATATCTCTCTTTTTTTTTTTTTTGTATTCTACGTGTATTATAAACAACTTTTGATACTTATTTTTTTTTCTTTCTTTTGTGATAGATAAAGCGTTAAATTACATCGTTAGACAATATGTTTAACACAAACAGTCCCACCATATAGTCGGAAAATAAAAGGCTTTGTAGTATATAAATTACACAAAGGATAAAACACAGACAGACTACAGAAACAGTACTGAAGAAACATAAGCAGCGAAACAGGAAACACATAAACACTTTAACAGGCAGAGTTATCATGTTGTGTATGTGTATCGAAACAGATTTATACATACGAGTATACATATATTTATTTCCAATAAAATTTATTTATATAAATTACAAGTTAACGTCTCATATATCATACTTTACAAGAATAAAATACACACATTTTTTTTTCAAGTAAAATTACACGTTTAAAACGTACAAAACGTAAGAAAAAAAAGAACAAGTCAAGATTTTTGAAAACGGTAGCAAAAGGATTGTTGCATAGTTTTGGGATTAACAATACGTATCCGTGTTATATAACAGCAGCGTGTTTTTTAACCTTTAAAAATATGTATCATGTGTTTGCTTTAAATGACCATTAAAAAATATAAAAGACAGCAATAAAAGGAAAAGGTACAACACAATGTTTAACCTTTTTTTTTGGGTTGTTGTTTAAAAAGCAATCCAAAGAATAAATTTATCATTAATATTTTGCTGTAAATCATTTTAATGGCATTTCAAAAACAATAATTGCTCCACATAAATTTTCCATACATTTCTTTTTCGCACAGTGTTGTTTTTTTTTTCAAAATAATTTCCTGCATTCACTTACATTTTTCTCTCTTTTTTTTTAATTTTTTTTTAACATTTATCTCGATTAGAAACCCCGTATTTAAGTATCCACTCGTAAATATATCCAAAATATTGCTTTATACGTTTTTTTTTCTGCTCAGCTTCTTCTTCTTTCCGTCTAGATTTATGGTTATAAAAACAGTGAAAACTTTATTTTTATAAATTTTATACGTGTTTGTGTGTGACTATGTGCACTCTAAATTATACGAGACGAAGTTTAAAGTTAAAAGCAATGTGATAGAGAGAGAGAGAGAGGGGGGGGGGGGGCACTGAATTATGCATCCGAACAGCATAATGATTAATGTTCTATAGTTGGTTTGAAATATATTTTTTTTGGCGCATTATTTATTTTCTTTTGGCCATTCTTTTAAATATTTCTGCTTGTGCTCACACTTGAAAATATTACAAAGATTTTCATTTTTCTTTCATATTTTTTTTAAGTAAAAAGTTTTTAAAGATATAAAATGAAATAGATATTTAAATTGTTTGTTGAACAATTTTAAGTAGCATCATATAAATAATAAAAATTATTCAGGAGTTTTGATACTCATTTTTTTAAGCTAAAAGTAACATTCAGGCAATTAAAGTGTTACTTTCTTCAGGAAAAGGAGTAGTATAGAAAATACAGATAGTGCATGTAGACAGGTAGTTAGAGTGGACGTCTTCAAGATTATCCTTAGTACTTGGCTTGTGGTCTTCCCTGACGATGATCTTATCACCGTGTGAAATTGAATGTTTACCCCCAGAGATGACTTGCAAGGAACACCAAAGGTGACAAATAGTTATGCAGGAACAAACCTTTCAGAAAGGCTATTTAATCCCGGGCATTCGACTAAGCTTTCTAAAATTAACTGTCCAATCATTAGCACTGCTCCAGCACAATGCACTGAGTATTCAGTGAAAAAAAAAATACCTCTCTTAAAAATTTTGGTAGCAACCTCCGCACTATATCTACTACCGAAGGATACCTCACCAATAACCCAATAACAGAGTGCTGTGACGATTACCACCAGCATATCCATCGCCAAGGGAACAGAGTATGCACCTCGCGACACATCGTAAGATGATTCAAATTTACGAACAATATTTTACTAGCACACCAGTAGGATGTCATGATTGGAACACAGCGACTTCCTTGTTACCAGTGTGTGGTTACCGATCGAGTCTCTAAAGAGAACCTCTTGAGATTAAATTTTTACTTTATATGCACTCTTGTTGTTCTGTTGTTTCAGAGAATGGGTAGTGATACACACATGTTTTTTAGATAATTGGCCAAAGGAATGGTTGGAAAAAGCCAATCAGTTTTTTACACAGAAAGCACAGCACCAAGGTGTGATTAATCACCAAGATGTATAACAGTGCCATCGTGGGCAAATTTCACAGACATTTTGCACAACTTCCTGGTGGCTGTGTGTGTAATTAATACATTAACTGCTTTACTGAAACAGTATCACTTTCTTGCATTCATCACTAAAACAGAGCAATAAAAATTAAAACAGAGCCCCACTGTAATGTAGATTAGTGGGTCCTTGTACTAAATTTTCAAGAAAGCCTTAAGTTATTGTGTTTTGCCTAGCATGTCTATCTAACGTGAATTTCACTGAAAAAAAAATATATATATAAAACATTTTTAAAAATTTGTTTCAAAACTTGCTGGCGTACTTTTAAAATTTACCATTCGTTTTATATAAAAATATTCCGTTTAAAAAATTTTCTCAATGACCTAACCAATGAAATTATTTGTAATTGTTGTTTTCGTAATTGAAGAAATTGTATTGCATACTTCTTGGAGTTTACACTAATTTGTTTTTCTTAGTTCTTCCAACATTTTAACACAACAATAAGCCAGTATTTTAACTAAACTCTATTATTCATAGCATTATTTCTGGCGTTGAAGGAAATAGCTTTACAAACGACAAAAATTTTATATAAATAATAAATAAAGCAGACATTTATTTATTTGTTACAGTTTGTTTTAAAAAAATATTTAAATACAAACTCTTTTGCTAATAAATAAATAATGAAAGCATCCAGCAGAACTAATGAAGTGTTTAATATGGAAAACCTAAATAAATTATAGAATTTATAAAATAATAAAAATTAGTTGTTTATTAAAAAATCAACAGCAACAACAACAACACAAACTTCAATTGTTTTTTGTTTTATCAAACAACATTCAATCGAGTTCATAATTAATTAATGTAATCAATTATTTTTGGCTCTAAATTCTGTTAAGCTTAATGTAAACAACATCAACGTTTTGGTGCATAAATAAATGGCCGCTTGTAAATGTAGTTAAGTGTATGTATGTATGTATGTATGTATGTGTGTGTGTGTGTGATAGTATGAACCATGTAATACTAGAAAAGTACTCGTATGTATTTGCCAATAAATGAATGAGTGCTTGCTTCTGTGTTGATTTTCTGTTACTGCTGCTTCAGTCAAAAATCGTTATATTTTAAAATTTATGTGCGTTTGTGCTTTTTGGCAAATATTTATAGCATTATTACAATTAAGCGTATTAATTTATACAAAACTAATTGTTACAAATGCTGTCATGATGTTAACAATCATAAAATAATAATTATGACGACGAACGACAATGCTGATGACAGTGTGTATTTTGAGTATAAACAAAATAGATCTTTATTTATATGTACATAAATATCTAAACTCATTAAATGTAATATATATATATGTGTGTGTGTGTTTGTACTCTATCATTATGAAAAAGCATTCATTTGTAAATCTTGGTCTGATTCAGTATATTCAGTTGTAACAAGTCACATTATTGCTAAAATATTTATGCCATAAATTTTACTTTTGTTTTATGTCTTTTTTTGTTGTTGTTGTTGTTTGTTGTCATTTCCAGCTAGTCAGACACACACATATATATATATATATATTCTCACATACACAGAGCTAGTAAGAAATTATTATCTTTTATCCTTGCTGTTTATTTTAGTATGTATTTATTTGTGTTTCAATTTTCATTTTTGTTTTATCAATATTTATTGTGAACATGTCACATAATATTATTTGCTTTTAACAAAACAAGTACATATGTACATATAAAAGAAAGAAAAACTAAATACATAAACAACGAAATAAATGCTGTGAAGAAAAAGTTTTCTTTTTAAATAAATATACATACATTCTCATATATAGAAGAAATTTATATGTGTATTTAAGTTTAAACTGCCTTGACGCCTAAATAACTACACTCTATACATTATATGGAAGAGAGTGAATTTATTACACTAGAACAACAACAACTAACAACTAATACAGTGAGTGAAATGCGATGTTCGAGAGGAAGCAGAAGGAGCAAAAAAAATTATTATAATGAATGCATGTATATATAAACGATGGAATGAATAAATGTTGCTTTGTTGGAAATATAGTTTTTGGCATGTCATTGCGTTTTTATGCGTATGTGTGTTTGTGTGTGCCTGCGAATTTGTGAAATCGTTTTAAGGAAACGGATATGAGAAAGAAAAACTTTTTTTTTTTAGTGTTAGTTATTACTGTCATGCCAACTTAAATTCCCTTAATGTTGTTGTGTGCGCTTTAGCTGCTTGTTACGTTGTTAATCATTAAGATGTTCTTTGGTCTGTCATACACATATACACATTTATACATAAAAATAATGTCTTTCCTTTTTTTTTTTAACATGCTTAATGTTTAAATAACTATAATTTAAAAAAGTTTATTTTCCCTTATTTTTATTTTTTTTATTATTTTTTTTTTTGGAAGGGGGACTAAAATAAATTAGATTTAAGGAAACAACTTTAGTGCATTAGTTCAAGGTTTATATATAGTATGTATGTGTAGGTATGGTTGAAACGGTGCAGGAAGGAAAATATTAAAAAAAAATATATTAATTCTCTTTTGATATATTTCTGTTGTAATGGAAATAGTTAAAAAAATGATGATGAAATTTACTTTCAATTTCTTTAATTAAACGGAACAAAAGTCGAGATAATAAATTTTTATTTCATAAATAAATTTATTTAATTTTATCTAACTTTTATTTCACTTATAGAGTCCCCGAATATGGCCTTGACATAAGAAAACTTTTCTCTAAATCTTACAATATGCATCTGATTTATAAAATACTAGCTTTTACCCTTGACTTCGTTGACGCTACATGTTACCAAAGGCAATAAACTGTTTGTATAAAAAGTTTATGGAAAGTACCAAAAAGTACCACAAACAAAAGTACCAGCTTTTCCCTATTTTGTTCCCCAGAAAGCATTCTGAGTGTTAATAGAAGAAAAAAATATTTGTAAAAATATAAAAAGTACCAAGAGTACTTATTTGTCCCTATATTTTAATCCGGGTCAAATACTATCTGTCCACTAAATTTTATCCCAAATTAATTGAGCAATTTTCAAGTTTAAGTGGAACAAACATGCAAACTTTCTCATTTATAATTATTGCAGGAGATGTTCGAACACAATTGGTTGTATTGAATTCTCCAGTGCAACTTGTCATACACAAACACACATACACACATATATACATATATACATTAGAGTGAGTTTGTCAACGAAATGCACAAATAGCGCGCAATTTGTGTGGAACACAATGTTCTATTATAAAGTACAGCCTAAGAAGACATGTTGAGAAGCGCCTAGTAGGCACTAATGCACATGTTATATTGAAATTAATAATTTAAATGTATTATAAAAGGCAGAGTACTACATATTATTCATCGTTGGAGAGGTAATTAAGTCTAGTTTTTATTATTTCAATAATTTTCAAATATTTCGATTATTTAAAAAATTTTCATAAAATTTTTGTTGATAAAATAATTATCACGAATTTTTTCCACATTTTTAATATTGAAAACTTAACAAATCATGTATTTGCTATAAGTGAAGAGTGACAAAATGCTGACCAAATAAGAATGAATGTGTGAAATCACTCTGAGATCATAAAAAAAATTTAAGTAAAATTTTTAATAATGAGAAATAGGACTGTTATTCTCGAATAGTGCTACAATTTCCAGGAACTTCAAAATAGAGTGAGAATACCGAATGTGCTCTTATATGTTTAAAGTGGCAAGGAGATTATTAAAAATGTACTTTAGCTCAATTTTCAAAGTTTACATCTAACAAATTAGAAATTAAAATTTTTTTACAATTGTTTTATACCATGTAATTTTGAAAATCATGATAATTGAAATTAAATATTTTATTTGTTGTAACGCAAGAGCTTCAGCTTAACATATTTATTTAACTCGGCATATTTATCTTCACACACTTCATACAATTTGGTTTCTTTCAATAAACATAATTCCTTAAGGGTTAAATTAGAATGTCTAATTAAAATTTGTTGCCTATTTATAGGCTTACTATAAACAAAATTATTTAAGTATACTTTTTATTGTTATTTAAATTTAATTACATCTTAAATCATATACTTTGTAAATTATCATTATTTGCAGAGTAAAACTTTTAACAAAGATTTATAAAATTATTTGATTAAAACTTAATCATATTCAAGTCTCAGCCGACTTTATTATCTTCCAATTTCTACTTGTTTTATTTAATTATGATGCTGTTTATGTATGTTCTTTAATATAATTGTTAATTAAATTTATTGTTGTTGTACATATATTATGTATTACAATTTTTCGCATGTGTTTCATATTCAACTTAACGTTTGTTTTTTCGCATGCCACGCTTTAACATAAATTTTATGCTTTGGGGTTTATTAACAAATCTAAAGAGATTTGAAGTATGTGTGGGTGGGTGTGGGTGTTTGCGAAAAGAAAACAAAAATATCTATTACATAATATGTATATGTATGTAATTATTATGTATGTATGCATGTAAATATTTATTTATTTTTCTTTTGTCTATGTGTATTTATGGGCCATTTCTTAATGAAATCAAATATTAATATATGGTTTATTAAAGAGAGCTAAAAAAAACATAGCATATTTCTAGGGATCAATAAAATTGATAGAATTATGTCTGCTTGTGTATATAACTTTGCTGCGAAATATGAATGCCAATAGACTTGTGAATAATATTTATAAGTCAAATAATTTTATTAGACATTTCTTTGTTAAAGTATTGAAAGTATTTCTCTTAAATTTAAATTTTAACATACGCTTTATGCACTTAATGTTGCCACTGTACGCTGAGGTAGACTTTATTTCGTTGTCACTATGCATTGTTGCAACTATAAACTTGTCAAAAGTATTTGGTTTGCATAATTTCGATTATATGCATAATTTTTATTTTACAAAAAAGTTGTTATAGTGAAAAATTATTAAATCAACTTTATTTACAATAAGGTTTTAATATCATGTTTTAGAACATACGAAATAAAAGTTTTTTTTTAATGCTTTTCTTCGAAAGACTTACATTGTAACAACACATTCTTAATATTTAATTTACAAATTAATATAAAATAAGAATATATTTTCTAATTCGCCAATTAGAGAGTTTCTAAAAAATTTTATATTCAAAATATCTTCTGTTAAGCACAATCCTTAAAATAGGCAAAAAATTATAGTTAGCCTGAGGCTGTAAAATTGACCACAACCTTTAGTTTAAGCTAAAGAAATTCTCTAACGAAATGACAAGCAAAAGTATGCTTTAAAATATGTTTTATAAAAATGCCTTAAAGTAGGCAAAAATTTTAATATGCATCATATACGATTATATATAGCGCGTCAAAAGCAAAAAAAAAATAATTTATTTAAATATAATTAACAACTAATATAAGACATTTCTTTAAAGTAGTAAAGAAATGTCTTACCAATAAGCCTGAAATTAGGCAATAGATTTTAGTTAGCTTTTGCACTAAGCAGCTTAAAAACATTATATCAATATGTTTGAACTCTTTTAAAACTTAAAATAATTTCATTATATATTTAATGCTTAAATTGTTTGAGAATAAAAATAAAACAAAATTTTATTAACAAATTTATTGCATTTTACTGATTGCTGATTGCTATATATTTGATACAAAAACTATATGGTCAATAGTAACAATATCTGGTACAATATGTTTTAGAATTATATAAACATACTTATAATACACACACACAAAATTATAAGAGAATAATTTAATTGTGTTACTAAACAAGGACGACATACTAGTTATAATCCTGAATTGTTTATAACAAGTTCGTTAGTAATTTGTCATTATTATCTTTGATACAATAGTTGTAACTATATAATATTTCTATATATTTTACTAATACATACATGTATATGTATGTTTGTGTATGTGTGTTTAAAAGTACACATTCCAGCACATCACAGTTACAATTCATATCAGTAACAAAAGATGTCTTATGAGAAGTGTGCAACTGTGTGTGTGTGTGTGTCAGTTAAGGAGAGAGAAATAATAATGAAATTATTAGCATTATCAACATGTTAAATAAGATAGAAATCCAGTGTCTAATGTTTGCACGAGCAACATTTGCAAGTGTAGGTTACGAGGGATATTACATGTATACTTTTTTATAAGTATTGTTAAAAAATTTTTCTTATTTTTTTGTATTTAAATCGTACAGATAATTGAGTATGTATTATTTTTTATAAAATGTGCAAAACAAACATAAAAAAGTGTTGAGAAACATCTCTATAGAATAATTCACGTTTAGGGTCCTGATAGTCAACATAATTCGAAATTTCTTTATGTACTTACGAATATTTCTCTCTGGTAAAAAATACATACTTTTATGTGAAACTATAAATTGCTGCATACTTTGGGGTTTCAGTATTGCAAATGTCTTAAGTATATCTTTAGCCGTAAAGTAAATTAAATTAAATCAGATCTTGAGAAATATAAAAACGCCTACAAGAATGAAAATGGGAAATGCCAATCAAATTTCAAGTGATAGAGAATGTTTCAAGGTACACGAAAATCAGAATCAACTTGTAAATCTATATATATAAAATACAAAAAATGTTTGTACCCATGTTCGCTATAGACTCGGAAACTATCCAACCGATTTGACCCAAACTGGTGTCATTCAAAAGGGAATTTATAGAGGATGGTTTTAGGCTTTTAATATTTCAAGTGGGCGTAGCCCCTCCCACATAAATTGAATAACATCATATATCTTGACTATTGTGATAGCAAGAGTTTTGAAACATTGCAATAGTTCATATGTTACTAATGTGAGTAATCAGGACAAAAATGGGTGTTATCGGACAAGTGGGCGTGGCAGCTCCCATATAACCCAAAAATTGAAATCGCCATATTTTGGGCATTTTTTGACCTACGCCGATGATATTTGGTACATATAGTATTGACATAATTAGGAATACGTACTAGGAGAAAAGTGAGTGGGACCACGCCCCTTTATAGGAAAATAAAAAATCTTAATATAGTCTTAACTATTGGACCGATGGTCATTAAATTTTCACAATAGGATATATAAATACTTTTAATTTTATTTTATAACGAGGGGGTAGCGAAGTACACCGGGATCAGCTAGTTATTTATATTAATTTTTAATAATCCAGCAAAAATACTCTTTAGCTTGGAGGGCTACATTTCCTGGCATCAAAAGTAACCCTCGTACAACAAAGTATAGTTGAATTATTATGAATATGAATTGCTGTTTGTTCTTCTTTGCTTGAGGTAAGTTTTTTGGCTTCTAGGGAATTAGTTGCAATGGGTGCTAGTTCTTCTAAGACTTGAGACATTTTGTTGTCAGTTTCGAACGAACGTACTCAACTAGAGTTGATCCTGATTTAAAATAAAAATTTAATTTTTCAGGGAATAATCAAGAGTGTAGCGCATTTCCACTTTGAGAAAAGTTGTAAATTACTAAGAGCCTCTTTCACCAATTCTATTTAAATATCAATTCATATTTAAACGTAGTTATTCATTTTCACCAACATATTCTCTTTACACATTTAAAAGCTGTTTAAATAGTCAGCAATCTCCATTTAAATACTGATTTTGCATCTCTCTCACACCAGCTGTCTCTAGCGACACATCCATAAATAAAAAAAAAATTTCATATTAAATAAAATTTTCATATTAAATGGTAGCATACTTTCTGGTGTTTTATTATAGAAGTTGGTGAAAATGAAATTTTTTTAAACAGAATTTAAATAGAGATCTTTAATTAAATTAAACTGTGTTTGAATTTGTTTGGTGAAAGAGACTCTAAGTGATATTTGAAAAAATAAAAATATATAAAAGCCATCGTCAGAAATGCCAGCTTATTCAAGATCAAGGCGCCTATAGTTGATTTATGGTAACCCATTAATTTTCGAAAGCAATAGCAGCATTCCATAAATGTCCTATTAAGTTATTGAACATAAAAAAAATCGATTGCAGGAAATATTAAAACAGCAGAGCTATTTCGACAAGGATGTCTTTCTAACGTATCAGCTAATTTTTATTAAATCGCAATAAGATCTCAAACGCGATCGGAACTATAATTTAAAATTTTTTATGCTTGCACCCGCACGTTCGCACAACAAATGATATTTTCGTACAAATGCTTTTATTATGATTCACAACCCAACTAAATTGAACTGTCAATGTTACATCTCAATTAAAGAATTTTTTCTTGTATTATGATTCACAACCAATTTTTTGCATATCATAATAAGAGTAACAACAACTTATGGGAGTTAATTAAGTGAACAACTAAATAAAATTCCGCTATGGAAGCTAAAGATTTGAAATATTGCGACTTAAGTTTTACAAATGTCTCAATTTTTATACAAATTCTCAGCTAGACGCACAAATTTGCGAACAACTTAAATACAGTAAAAAAAATAATTCTTAAAGATTTTGATGAAAAGAAAAAAAAAATCTACTAAAACTAAATTTTTTTTTTTTCACTTTTAACTTAAATGCCATTGTTTTCTTTTGCAACTCTTAATCCCTGAAGTTAAGCAAAACAAAAAAAAAAAGAGTATATCTTTGCAATATACTTAAATTTTAAAAGCATTTATCTTTTATACATACAATTTTATATATTTTTCAATTATTTTTACAGTTATTATTATGAGTTTCTATTGTACATTTTTGCAGTACTTTCATCTTTTCCAGCATGTTGCGGTAATGTCTCCACAACATTCTTCAGTAAAAGTTGAAAGCAAAAAAAAGTAACGCAAAGAAATTGCAATGAAACCAAAAACATTTTTTAATTAAATTTAATTTCTACACTAAAACTAAAAGGAAGAAAAAATACAAGGCAAATAGTAAAAAATGTAACAACATTATAAACAACAACATTATAATAAAACAGAATAAGATGCAAAATAATTTCCTGTAACTGAAAAGCACAGGATATAAATAAATATTTAACTAAAAAAAATGTATTTTCTCGCATAAAGAAATTAAAACATTTCAAAATAAATACAAACAAAAATTTTCTTTAAAAAATTATTCATGTATCCAAAATTTTGCCTCCCACTGTTAGCTGTGCCGTAACAAGTATGATTGCAAAATATATATAAAAAGTGTTTGATTTTTATGATTATAAACAAGTTCTTTTTTGCCTTGGCAACCACAAACATTTTATAGTTATAACAAAAGAAAAGTATATAATAATATTGTGTGTGGTTAGTCTACAAGCAATAATCGTAAGACAATGCAACTTTAATGGCTAAGAAGTAGCCAGACTATTAAAATAAAAATCAAGTTGAGAATTTTATTTTTTCTTATTTTTATTTTTATCATTTTATTAAATACATTAAAACAGCACTAAAAAAAAACCACTACTCAAATGGTGCACTTAAGTCGTTTCAGTAAAGAGCAAAATATAAAGACAAAAAAAAAAAAAAAAAGACAGCATACGTGCAGGCTGAAATAATTTTACACACAAAAATGGTCAGATATTAGGAGGAAAAGAAAAGTTGCTGGAATTTTATTGCAAACTTTAAATATTTAAAAATAGTTTTAAGGTTTTTTTTTTGTTAGAATTTCAGTTTTGCAAGATTTGCAAGATTTTGCTGTATAACCAGGCAGATTTGAATAAAAATATTAAAGAACTCCATACAACTCCTTCATTGTCGATGTATGTAGCGAAGTCATACATCAGTTAGTCCGGACATGTACCATTTAGCCCAGACAAAAGTGGTGTAGTTTATTTGCATTCATGCTACCATTATGTGATTTTTTTCGTGTTACACAGATTGTCTATGGTATATCGAACACCGGCTTCGCATTCAAAGTACTCTATGCATAACCGGCCTACGGCCGTTCGCAAGGACTTTATTATAACACAGTTGAAACTTCAAAATAATATGCAATTTTCCTCAAAATGTGTTTAGATCTATTTTACGGATATGAAATAAGCCCCAAATAAAATGAAATAAGCCCCAAAAAATTTAATGAAATAAGCCCCAAATTTTTAAAAAATGAAATAAGCAAAAAAAAAAAAAATGAAATAAAGCCCAAACAAAACATTTGAAAATTTTTTGGGGCTTATTTCATTTTTCGATTTGGGGCTTATTTCGTGCCACCGTAATTTACCATGTTTTTTTTATTTTTTGATAATAAACTTTATTCTATTTAGACCGATTTAAGCGATTTAAAAAATTAATTGTGAGGCACAAACGGACGTTATTAAATGTAATTGTCTATCAGTAACGACTTCATTGATATCTTGAAAATCTTTAAATTTAAAAGAACACTAAATAGTTTAGATCACTTTCGCATAGAAATAATTTTATTCAATTTACAATTAAATTAATTGAAAATCATGGTACGTTATAAATAAAATTCTATGGCTATTGTGAAATGTGCCACTCATGAGTAATCCTGCTAATTTGATTTGATGATATTTTAATCGAAAAATGTAATTTTCAAATGAATCTGTAAAAATATTCTCGTCCTTTGTGTCAGATTTTTTAAAAACAAAACCATTTTCAAATTTCACAACAAATTACTTTTCACTTTTATTTCTTTACGCACACCAACCCCCACAACAGCAAACACAAAGTGTTTTAAGTCAAAAGACATCCGAAAAGCTTATTGGCAATTTTAAGCCAAACTCATACATACGAAAAAAAAATATATATTATAAATAATAAAAATGACACCGACCTTGTGGAATATCAAACAAGTCTATGCTCTTTCAAGTGTGTTAAATTTATTTATTATCATTCTGTTGTCTTGGCTAAGACTTAACACTAAAATCTGACAATCGCCCAGTACATACCAACACAAAACAACACTGACTGGTGCTGCTGGCGCTGGTATTATCTGAAAATGCTTTGTAATAAGAATTGCTTATTATTGTCAAGTAAATATAAGACACAAACAAACGAACCATAAAGTTTGTGCAGATAGAAAGAAGCATTTTCCTCCTACAAACACCTAAAAATAAGAAAACAAAACATTTACAAAACCATCAACGAAAAGTTAAAATTCTCAGAACAACGCAATCCTGCAAGCATATAATTTCCATTATGCCAAAACCATCGAAAATTTCCGTTTTAGTTAAAACAAAAAAAAAAAAAAAAAAAAAAAGTGTGTAAGAGTGTGTGTGTGTGTGTATGTACGTAACAGGCTAAGAATGTAAATGTTTTGGTACTTTGAATTGACCCCAGATAAAAATTCTAACAACTCACTAATGAAAATGGCCGTCACCATCATCAGCAACATCATCTCTCCTTCTTTTTGTCAATAACACCACTATTATCTTAATTTTCAACGTGTTCGTATCCAAAACAGAAAATGAGTCGGGGAAGAAGAGCAAAAAAAAAAAAAAAAACACAACAGCACCAACAAAACTTTATGAAAATGAAATAGAAAAGCAACTTGTGTCGGTTGTTTGTCATCAAATGTATTCATCGTCATTGGAATTTTACAAGAAAACCAAAGTAATATAATATTTGGCATTAATTCCTCATTTAAATTCAGTAACGCGTACAGGGCATTAGTTTGTATTAGCAATAATATTTATTTCTCTTGCTCTTTATATTTCTTCTTACGCTTTTAGCGGTTGCTTTTCTTTCTGTCTTATTTTTGTTTATTTGCAATGTTTTCGATTTTATGCAGGAAGAATATATTTTCCCTATAACAGATGTAGGTCGGTGGTTCATTTTATTTATACAACGATTTCTGTTGATTTTTTTTTTTTCTTTCGTTGTTTTTCTTTTTCACACATTGTATTTTTTCTGCTTTTTTCCCCTCATCATCCCTATCGAATTTATGTAGCATACTTTTTTTGGATTTGCAAGGTTTTGTTGCTGCTGCTGGTGCTGGTGCTGCTGTTGATGGTGGGCGAACGTTGTTATTGATGTTGATGTTGCCAGCCAACCATCGTTATATTATTGTTTACGTTTCGCTAGACTTTGAAGTGCTTTTCGATTACTTAAAAGCAAATTTAATGCATAGCAAGCGTGAGAGATAATTTGGCCACTTTAATATTGCTGAAGTGTGTATTTGGTTGTGTTTTCTAAAATGGCAGGAAATTTTCTTTTATTTTTATTTTCATTTATATTTTTTTTGTTACGTTTTTACTATGTTTTTATTATCATGAAGCAACAAAAAAAAAAAGATTATCGATTTTAGCCTTAATGTAGGCAATGTTTTCTGCGTTTTTGTTGTTTTTGTTGCAATATAACTGTATTCTTGGCTATGTTTTAAGTAAACGAATTAAGGCGAATTAAGGGGAGTCAATATAAAATTTATTTAGTATACAAAACTGCCGTAATTGATTTAACTTTAATCGTTTAAAAAATTCAGTTAGCCAGCTGATATTTAAATGTTCGTTAAGGCAAGCAGCAAGAGCCCTGCTTAAATTCAATAAAATGAAAAAATTAAATTTTAAAATAAATTTTGCGGATGCTATACTAAAAACTCATGCATCATGATCTAAACGTCTCAAGAGGCTAAAAAATTCATTTTGTTATTACAGTTTCAAAATTGTCTACTAAAACAGACGGAACGGAATCAGTGTTGACCAGTGTTATTGATATTTTCAGTAGTATTTTTAACCCTATTAACCATCAATTTCAATAAAAATAACCTGTAAATATAATTATGGAAATATACGAAGAATAGCAAATATATACATATAAATTGTAGCATACCTTTTAGGCGCTTTAAAGGAAATCATAATTTTAAGCCTATTTTATGGGTCATATAAATAAATTTTTACATAAAAATTTACATTAGCATACAAATTAACCTCAATTGACTAGAAAGCAAGCAGCCATCAAATGCAAACGTTTTATAAAAATCGTTTTTATATGTGCAACTTCTTCGACATTTCGCTTATACTTCTGTAGATTTTCTAAACTACCACAATCTTAAATTAACATAAACGAACATGTTATGCCTACAAATTTTCATTGATGTGGCCCGTAACCCACACATACACTCAAACATCTCACACAGAGATAAAAAAATCAGAAATAAATACTAAAAAAAAAAACACAAATTTTTTTGTGGTTGTTACAATGATGACAACAATCAATACTAAAGATAACCCGATAAAAAAATTACGTATATGTACTTCGCTTGTGTAAAACCGTATGTAACTTTTTTTGATTATTGTTGTTGTTGTTGTTTAAGCTACCCTATAAGCACACAAGGAAATAAACATTCAAACTTATGTATGTCGAGATAACAAGTATAGAGTTACAATTATATAAATCCAGCAGCAGCAGCACAAAAACATCAAAAACAACAACAGCAAGAAAACTGAAACACATTTAAAGCCATATAAACTTGTTTTGGGTCAATATTATAAGCCATGATAGTTGTTAGCCACAAAATGAAAGAGAAAAAATACACACACACACACCAGACAGACATTCCAACAGACAGACATATAGAGAGAGTTACATACTTACATAAATATGACAACAACAAAAATCGAAAGGATTTAGAAAATTTTCAAATATTGACTATATTTCTTATATCGATGAATGTGGTACAGCAACAGAATAAGTAAAAGCAGACCACAACCAAAAATAAAAAAAAAAATGGAAAGACTTGAAAATTTTCAATGAAACTGAAGCGAAGGTAAAATCATGATTCCGTATTTTTATTCAATGTGGCATACATTGTATGTATGTGTACATTTGTTTTTATGCTTACATGCCTAAGGATTATATGTACTCGTATGTATGTGTTTTAGATGAGTTTTACACAACCACCAGCCTTTAAATTCATTTTATTATTTCCTTTTGTCATTTATGTGAATCCTCTTAATGCGACCACAAAAATTAGTTTTTATTGTGACTTGGCTATATGTTTTCAACATTGTCTGTTTTTCTGTTTGTTGCTGCTACATATTTCCAATTATATACAGAGTATACTTTTAGGGCAAACACCTTATATGCAATCAGCAATGTTAGCATGTATTTATGGATGTATGTTTGTAGTTTATATTACTCTGGGTGAAAATTAAACAAAAGCCTAAAAATAATATTGAGCCTGATCTCTATTCGTTATTTATCGTTTTGTAAGTGTTCATTTGTGGTTTCTGTTGTAAGCTTTAATAATAAGTAATTTTGTGGTAAACATTTTAACACACAGTTTTCGGCCCCTTGATTTTTTTTTGCTTTTTCTTACTTGTTTTTGATGGCAACTTTTACAACAATGTCGATTTTGAGGCCTACAGCCAAATCATTAGCATTTTATATATAGTGAAGAAAATGGAAAAAAAAACAAAATGAACGAAATGTGTGACCAAGTATTTATCCTTATTGACAAATGCTGAAATTAATTGTTAGATAAAGAGCAATAAAGGATTTACGAAATGTTTTTAATTTCAAACAATAAGAGTTTTTATGAGCCATGTAAAAGTTTTGCTAGACTAAACAGCAATAAAATAACCATTTAAAAAATAAGCGCCTTGAGATATGCCATGCATGAGACAAATACATATGTGTATTGTGCATGATTTGAAAGAAGAAATCAAATGATATCGAAAACTTTGAATTGGAATTACATAAATATTTCATTGATTGGTAAAAAGAAAATATTTTTAAATATTTTTTAATGCCAGAATTAAATTTTCTGGAAAACTTTGTGTAGAATATGTGTTCACCTAAATCTTGCTAAGCAACTACAAAGTAAATAAGCTAAAGCAGTATTAAAGAAGTTGTTTTAAAATCTTCCCTGATGCGTTTAATCTTAAAGCCAAATAAGTGCAATTCACCAATGCCACACAATATTTTCATTTAAAAGACAAACCAAAAAAGCTTTAAATCTAGTTTGATCTCAAACAAATTCTACAGGATATTTGCGTTACACATACACACACACACACACGACTACAATACTGCAATTTAAACACTAAAATAAACGTCTACCAAAACAGAAAGTGTACAAAATCGGTAGTCAGACATTCGTGTGTAGTGAAAAATAAACCAAAAATATAAGTGGCTTTTTGTCCTGTCTTTCTGTATGCAATAAAATGAAAGTGAGCATTACGACAGGAGATAAGCGCAATAAAGCTGTTACAAAATAATTGGGTCGATTTCTCGATAAATGTATTTAAAAAGTATGGAATATGTGTCTGCCAGCCAACCAATATAAAAACGAATAATTTCACATGTCCTTAACACGAGAGCACACAAACATTAAGTTATAACTGAAAACGTTTTCGATACAAAATTTATTAGGAATATTTTCGAAAACGTATTAAGAGATGTCTCTAAAACTAACTTAGTGATAATAATAATGATAGTACATGTTTCAATAGCAGCTTTAAACGTTTGTAGCTTTTAAATTACTAAGATTACCGATTTTAAGAAAAAGTGGATTGGATACATCTGTTAATAATTATCATTAAAATGGTATAAACTTTTTCAACATCGGCAGTATAATGTGATCGCAAAATGTATAACAATTAATCGTCTTG
Organism: Lypha dubia; assembly: GCA_947311025.1. Classification (NCBI taxonomy): domain Eukaryota; kingdom Metazoa; phylum Arthropoda; class Insecta; order Diptera; family Tachinidae; genus Lypha; species Lypha dubia. The sequence goes on along the minus strand of OX371264.1, from coordinate 64,622,146 downwards.
TGAACTACTTATAAAGACTTCGCCTAAAAGTAGGCAAATATTTCTGGTTTTGCATTTACAAAATAAAAAGAAGAACTAACACCTGAAATTTAAACAGTAGGCACTTGGTATATTTGATTTTATTTAAATTACACTTTATGGGGCAGACTGCTATCAGATTCTGGATAATTCTACACTACTGTTGTTGCGAGGAGTACAAAAAAATTATATTAAAACTGTGTAAAAATTTTAAAAGATATTTATTAAAAAAAAAAAGAAAAACGTTATTTAATATTTTTTCAAATAAAACAGTTCAATTCAATAGTTACATTTTTAACTAGACGTAGTCGGTGCCAGCCTAATATCTAGAAACAGATAAATCAAACCAAGAAACAAATATGCATACAATTTGTGTTGCAACATTTCCGTCTATTACAGTTTTGTAAAATTTAAGCTTGACTTCAGCATATCAACTATACGAGCATGTATGATTGACTGAAACCATTCATTCGTGTACAACTAAAAACGAGTATTCACTATTATTCTCTTTGTACGCCTAAAGCTATGCAATAATTGCATACAAATGCTATAAATTAACAACATGACATGTGTGTGTGTGTGTGATGTGGTTAGATGGTATGGTAAACAAAAAATAAACCAAATCATACATACATACACACTCACACATACATATATAAATCACATATTAGTTAACTATTAAATGAAATTTTATGAGCCGAAAACTTTTTTTTACTTTTTTTACTTTTTTTTTATTTTCTGTTGATTTTTTTAATTATTATTTTGTTTTAGAAATGCCTTTAAATATACTTTGAAATTTTAACACAGAAACAGATGTTTTTGCTTTTAAAGCAGAAACAATTTTATGCATATTTTAACTGTAAAAGAAGCTTAATAAAATGGCAGAATATTAGTTTTTTCTTCCTTAATTTTATGCAATACTCAGTGACCTGAAAAGCCAAATGAAAACTGAAAATGACATTTAAATAAAAATAATTTATTTCAAATTAGATAAAATTTAATTAAAACTTTTTTTGGTTAAAAATTTTTACAAAAAAAAAAAAAAACCAAAAAAAAAATTATGTAAAAGAAAAAGCAATTAGCAGCAGGCTAAAGCATGCTTAATTAATTTGATAGTAAATTTTAGAGTTGGGACTATAGAAAAGTTAAGTATTAAATATGCTGCTAGAAGATACAAAATATGGCCTCCATTTATTATTTCCTTTCAAAGTATGCTTTAGTATACTGTTTCATATATTTAGTTTTATATTCCTAGAGCCTACTTCTAGGAGGCAATAAATATGGTTATACTAAAACATTTCATAAATCTAACAAACAATATAAGTGTTTCGAAATCTTAAATAAACAAGTTCTAAACATCTTCCATTTGGAGTTTATGTGCCCAAGCCATTTGTACATATTTTTCCTGCTGTACTTTTCTTTCCTTAACTCTTTATTATTATTATTATTATCTTCTGTCATGACCAGCACTGGTTAAAAGCATAAATTTACAACTTGTTGTATGTGCTGTACTTTTGACCATTTACTTCATGTTAGTTGGAGGTATTGTTGCAAGCAACAGCTACGCAAATCTATTGCGGTCATTCCTATTATTCTCTATAGTAAAGTGAGAATTTATAGGAAAATATGATAACACTAACATCGACCACAAAACCTTTTGTAACAACAATTTACAAATGCAGTAATAAAAAAAGTGGAAAGAATAAAAATGTATTAGAAAATGCCAAAGAAAACAAAGAAGGCAACTAAAGAAATCCCATTAAAACTACACCAAGCAGGGAGACAAAGGAAGAGGAGAATAGCTAATCTTTAACTATTTCCAATTGTGCTGTCTTCTAAATGTAACACAATTGCTATTACAACACTGTAAATGTCATTTTGGCCACAAAACATTGCTGGCAAATGTATTTTACTCTTTACAGTTTAATCTACAATTGTTAGTTGGCCATAAATATTGTTGTTATTTTCTTCTTTCTTTTTGTTCCAACCTTCCTTTCATACCATTCCAGTAGTTAGTTGGCCACCAAAACCATTTATGTTATAAATTAAATTGGAAAGAGTACGGGCAACAGAATGAATGACTGGTATAAAATAGAGAGTTTTAAAAATTTTTAATTACAAATCTCAAATCTTAAGGGAGAAGTTTAAAAATAAACAGCAAGAAAATGTACTAAACTTATCCTGTATTAATTTATTCCGATTTCACACAGGATTTTGCGGAAATAGGATGACTATAAGAAAAGAGACTAAAAAAACAATTCATTAATTTGATGTAAACAATTGTTAAGCATTCTTATAGCCAAAAAGGGAAAATAGTCTTAATTAATTAGTAAGTAAATGTTAAGCAATAAAACTTAAAGCATACTTTGGGGATTTCACAAGAAAGTTAGCGTACATTAAGGGTTGAAAGAGAACGCAATGCTACAGAAATTAAACGTTATTAACAATATTAGATTTTTAAAATGTATCTATAAATTAATATGGTTGTGTAAACAAACATTTTATAAAATTTCTTCTTAAAGTGCTGCTTTGTGTGTATGTGTATGGGTGTGTGTGTGTGTGTGGGTTTAAAATTCTCTATAAGATTTCTTTTTCTGTTGGCGCGTCTTCTTAGAATCTGATTTATGTTTTATCTGTTTTTTAAGGCTTAACATTTGTTTATTATTCTGTCTATTTATTTTTGTTCTGTTCTGGTTTTTATGACGACAGTGTCTCAATTTACACAATTCTTGTTAAAAGCTTTACATCCTTACCAACACTAGTTAACAGCTCATTTTTTACGGCATTTTTTTTTTCTTAATTTTTTTTAGCTTTGCTTTCCAGCAAAAAGGAAATAAAAACTCTTTTATTCTCCTTGAGCAAAGCGAACAAAAAAAAAAAAAAGAAGGAAACCAAAAAAAAAATGCAGCATAATTTTTGTGTTTATTTATTACATGTAATACCCGAATTTTCATGTCTTTTCTACATTATTCGTACCATATTTTTGACTGTGCAACCTTTTTTTTTATTTGTTTACTTTTTTCTTGTGGGCCAATAGTCATAAAGTTTTGAAGTAAAAGAAGACATAAATTTTGTTTTTTTTCATGGTTAATTGCTGTTTTTAGGATTTCTTTTTGTCTGTTGTCTGCTTTTTTTATTTAAATTTTTTCGGATTGTGACATAAAATCTATATGAAAGACAAAAATTAAATTTGAATAACAAACTTGTTAGTTGATCTTTCTTCCTTTCTAGTTGCCCCTGAAGTGAAATGTTTTTCATGTTTAATGACCTCCCTAATTAAGTTAAAGCCCAGCACTCGTAAAGGTACATTTGTATTTGAATATAATTTACCTAAAAAGAAAGAGAAAAGAACAAAATAGAGATTTATTAAAAAAAAAAGAAATTAATTTTAATTATGGGTTCAAAAACAAGCTAGACAAGTAATAATTATAACAAAATTCAACATTTTGCATACAATTTTAAATTAAGATTTAAGATATTTATGAGACAATTAGCCAATAATCAGAGTCCTTAAACTAAACGATGTAGTTGTATAGTTTACATAGTTCAGTACCGAACTTATTATTTTTTTTAAATATAATTACAAATTATATCACAAGTAAAGCGAGAATAGTGGCAAAGACATTTAATCCTTGTTTTAACACTGAAAAAAGTGTAGGAAGTTGACAATGGAGATTTAGTACATTATAGCGCCTTTCTTTGTGGGTAATTTTAGCAGAATCGAAGGTAGAGTAGAAGACAATGAAGACTGAAGGTAGAATCCTTTATGATTTTATAATTTTATTATAATTTTCGAAGTAGTCTATGAAAATTGTGTGAATTGAAACTATGTAACATTAGTTGCTTAGATTTTTTTTTAAATCCTAATGGTAGTATTCATAAGAAAGAAAACAGGGGCCAAATTACGGCACTCGACATTGATCGAAATTTCAATTCCATTTTAAATTTTTATGAATTGGCGGGTAAAGATTTTAAGATTTTAATTTTTAAAACTAAAATATTAAAAGGTTATGCTAAATTTTCACAATTTTTATAGACCATTTAAAACGATTCAAGTGCATCTATACAATTAATAGGCAAAGGTAATTTTTGTGATAGAATTTATGGACAAATTATTCCACCGATTTTCTCAAAACTTAAACCGAACTAAAAATATTTGTTCATAGAAGTGAACGCGCCATTGTGGTTTATTGTCGGTTCACAAATTTTGGTAGCCATAAAACACAATTGGGACAAAGGACACATTTTACGTTGCGAACTTTTGTTATCAGAAATAAAAAAGATTTGTGCGTATGAAAATTCACACAACACCGGCGTCGAAGGACATTCGTAGTGCGTGTTTTTCACTAACGACAAATACATTTTTTTTAATGTAAAGCTACGTTCACATTTATCAAATATTTGTCGAAAAAAACGTAACCAAGAAAAAAACTAATAATTTATTTCCTTTAATTCTAATATTTTTTTAATTTTGGGTTCGAATTTTTTAAAAACTGTATAAAAATACTCTTTTGGAGAAGAATTAATTTTATTATGTAAAATAAAAATCGTGTTAAATGTCACCATCCCTAAGTAAAACTATTGGTTACGTTTTTTTGGGCAAATATTTGATAAATGTGAACGTAGCTTAAGTCTTGTTGTGAGTAAAATAATTTTTAAAATGAAATAAGTTTAGTAAAAATGTTTCTAATATGATCAAAAGTAAATAAGAAATCACTTGTATTGGAAAAAGTACAAAAAAAATATTTCGAAAAAAAAAATTGCAAATTCAAAAAGAAACGTAAGAACAAAATGCAAATAATTAAAACTATAATGTTGCTAAAATTGTTGTCGAAAAAAACAGAGGCAATTTAAGGCAATGTCGCCTTTAAATTGCCTTTCATAATGCGGTTACATTGTCAATTGTTATCGGCATATACTAATGTTGACAATGGCAATGCCATTATTGAGCGGTCGACGTCACATGAGACAACATTGACATTCATAATAGAGGTGAATAGTGTTTTTTTTTTTTTCACAAAAATGCAAGTTTCATGCAAAAGCAGAAAATTCAAAAAAAAAGTGCAAAATTTTTAACAATTTAATTTTTAGAGTGTTTGTTGCAAATGGTCTTGCAAAACTGCAAATGCTAAATAGTGTAAATTTTTTTGTTAATAATAACGGCAAGTCTGTGTAGTATTTTGTTGCTGGATTTGAAAAAAAGTGTAGGATATTTTGCAATTTGCACTTTTGCAAGACCATTTGCACCAAACACTGACTACCGCATATATATAATTTTGATTAAAAATTTATGGAATACGACAACATCAATTCAATTGCTAAATTTACAAAGATTTTGCAAAAATTTGCTAATTTTTTGAAGCTTTCAGAGTGCAACTTTGATTTCAAGTTTCTAAAAATTATGAAAGTTTTAGAAAAATTACTCCTGCAGCGAACAAATGCGTAAAACCGCGAAAAATTTCAAAATCTTAATTAAACTATAAGATTGATTACAAATCGACATTATTTAAAAGAATGCAAAAACATCTGTAAAATTTGCGAACATGGTAAAAACTTCGCAAGAACTTGGTAACACCCCGGAAATTGCAAACTCATCAAATCGAAGCACTGAACTTTATTAGAAATCGCTAAAAGTATTAGAAAAATCGCCTTTCACGAAAAGTTGCTAAATGTATTAACGAAATCGCTAATCTTCTATCAAATTAAGGTCGACAATTAGGAAAATAATAATCCGATAAGGAATTTTAAGAAGTCCGAACAACACTATAATTATAAGTAGAACCGTTACGACGACAAAATTTATTTTGTGTTTCAAATGATGAATTTTAAACGAGGAATTCCGTCTGCTCGACGCATACTGAGCATTCGATACGCAGTCGACTTTGCATCAAATTTGGCAAAAAAAATGTTTGTTGGATATATTCCGAAAACTATGCGTTTCAAACCTAAGTCTCTATTATCACTTACAGTAAGTAACACACACGCACAACAACTTTACGATTCTTTATTCCATTTAAAAATCCCACACTTATCATATTTAAAACAATTGACAATAGAGCCCTTTATCTGGTTTATTTGTGGCAATGATTTTTATAATACAACTGCAATACGAGTAATCTATATATATATTGGAAAAAGATAAGTCTTTCAGACATATTTATGAGCTACATTTATCATATTTCTACATTTACTGTAACCACCGATGGAAACATATAATGCCATTTTTTTTATCCAAGAAATATTTATATTCATGCTAAGAAGGTGTAGATAATAACAGATATTTTACTTGAGTAGATGTTTTAATCTGCATATAAGATGATTTTCTATGCGATTTAAAAAAAAGAATACGCAATAGTATGTTGCACAAAAAAAAAAAATCATCTACATGCAACACAAAACGCATTAAAGAAAGAGTATGTTTGTAAGTATGTGCAATTCTGTTTGTAGTATTGAACTGAATAAATACTTCACTGCCTTCCTGGTTTGCAAGAATTAACAAAAAAAAAAAAAAAAATTACTCGTATATGAAAGTAAAAATAGACACATGAGTGCACATTTGCTTTGATGTAAGAAAATTACTGTCATACATGACTATCTATGCATTTGTTTACATCATTTTTTTCTCGTTGCTTTTGTTATTGTTGTTGGTTGACATACAGATTTATTTATTTTTTTTTTTTTGTAATCTTGCAAATTTTTCACACATCCATTTACATTCGCATATTTGTATTTGTCGCTGCATTTATTCAGTCATTCATACACATCTCTAATCGACTTACAAACATTCACGCATTTATTTAGTATCAGCGATTGCATAAAATGTGTGTTACTCGATTTACTAATGAAACCCTTCAAATGCGTGTGATTTTCAAATGTACATATGTACGAGTATGTATGTTTTCTTTGTAGATATTTATTTTTTTTTTCTTTGTTTTACTTTGAAATTATTTGTATCTGTTTTGTTTGTCTGTGGATGGAGGATAAATGCAGACTAGTATGTAATTGACAATTTTTTTGTTGTAAAAACAAATATATGCAAAGAAAACACACAAAATATATTTCATATATTTATTTCATATCATACGTTAAACAAAAACAAAATGTACATTGATGATGGCTGTCGTCAATGTTTACCAGCAAAGCATACGAAAGTGTTGTTGCTTTGCTCTTGCGTGTATATAGTGGAGAACGACAAAAAAAAAACTAATAAGACAAAGTTGTTTGTGTATTTCGCATTGAGGTTGCTGAGTGCTGTATGAGTATATTAAAACACACAGCCTATAGCTAAGAGTATTACAAAAACAAATGAGCATGAAGAGTATAGGGCCAATGCCCTACAGTGATAAAATGAATTTGGAGGTAAGATAGTCCATAGATGTGTTGCAGAGTAAATGATTTGCACCTTAATCCGGAATATGGGTGCTTTTAGTGTCATTTAAGTTAGTTTTGTAAATATGAAGTAATCCAAAATTGTATTTGGGCACCTTTTTCTTTTCACACACCCTACAGGATTTTCAATCATAAAAAGTTTTTGGTTCACAAGATACGGCGCAAAGCTAAACTACATTAATTGCTTCATCCTTCAGTTTTTTATAGTTTCTGTTATTTGTCGCAGTTTTATTTAGAAAATGTTACAAAAAAAATTTTATTAGAAAAGTTTTATTCGAATACTTATATTCGAATAATTTTATTCGAACACATTTGTTCGATAAATTTTATACGAATACTGTTAGTCAAATTGATATTAAAGCTTATTATATTAATGAAAGGTTTTTAAACAATTAAATAGATTTCGCAACCCTTGATAAAGTCAGAAAACAATTGACGAAACGTAGGGAAAAATGAAATAAAATATCTTGTTTTATTTACATGAAGAATTTCAGGCCGTATTAGCTCATTTTCAATATTCAAAACAAAAAGAAATTTTTCATTTTTCATGAATTAATCTATGTACTCGTACTTTTAGAAAATGTATTTAACATATTAATGCAACAAACCATAAACATGCTCGTACATATAATTGTTGAAGGGTACTTAAGTATAAAACTCCACTCCTCTCTCTCCCTCTCTCTCCCTCTCTCTCTTAAATATTACAAAATCACAAGAAAAAAAACCATCGAAAGAAATGGAGTAGAAAATCAAGAGTCATTGCACTTGTATAGTGAAAAAAATATATAAAAAAGTAACACTTGGGAAGGAGAACATCAATAAAGAAAATAACAAAATAAATAAAAACTAATAACGAAACGACTACTGGCTCCAAAACCAAACATCTACATGATCTTAATAGTTTTAGTATTTTTAATAGAAAAATAACAAGTTTTTCAGTTTCAGGCAAATTAAATTTTATTAAATCTGCTGTTGTTACAATTTTGTATTTTCTTCATGTTTTTTTTTTTTTTTTTAATTTTATTTTGTACGTTTTTATTCGGAATTAAGTTTTCTTGCGATGAATAAAACATGAGTGTGCAGTTTAAAGTTTAACTTACAATCAAGTGACAAAAGCAAACAACAAAAGATCTGCATATATTTGCAATATACAACAGCAACAAGCAAAAAACAATAGATGTAGAGAACAGAAAAAGCAACAACAACACTGACAACAAATGAAAAGTGCAGTAACTTCATTAAGCCGATTAGTTTTGTTATTGTCTAAGGTAAAGTGTCAACAATAACAACTGCACACATACAAACATACATACATACCTACATATATACCAAACAACAACTACATATAACAAACTGGATTTATTTTTATGCTTTTGTTTTTACTGCTGTTGTTAAACAATACTCCCAACTACAACAGCAGTGCTATGAAATGCACTCCAAGGTATTAAATATATAATATTAGATGTTAAGATTTAAAATGAAATACAACAAAAACATATATACACATACGAGTAGATACATAGATACATATGTTTGTATGACAACAACAATAAACTACAGTGTTTTGTAGGTCTTAATGTCAAACTAAGCAATGCAAGAAGTGTTATAAAATATCAAAATAAGAAAAATACAACAAAAAGTAAATTCTTCTTATTATTTAAGATATTTTTTTCTTTCTTTAAGTTTTTAGCTTTTAATTTTACTATTTTGTGTAGCAACTTAATGTATGCAACAGTTTTTACAGGTGGGTTTCTTGACTCGTACATAGAGAAAGACAGAGAGTGAGAGAGAGAGAGTGAGAGAGTGATATAGCATTTAATTAAACCACACTTTTTTATGAAAGTATTTTAATTGTTAGAGAAATTCTAATTTTGTAAACTAAAAATTGTATAAAAGCTTTTAAGAAATATACAAATTTTCAATGATGTTTTATATAAAATTTCAATTTCGTAATTGTTTTTCCTTTACAGTCTTCAAATTCATTTTAATTTGTATTGCGATTTTTTAGTGATAAGTTTTTTGTATCCACAGGCGTTGGCTTAAATTGTTTTTAGTAGTTTCTTTAGTAACATGAAATAGTTGATTTTATTGGCACTCCTAAAAGTATGCATGTTTTTAATTGATTACTACAAATGAATTTAGCAGAAAATTTCATTTTCCCATCCATTTTATATTTGAAAGGTTGTTTAATTTCAAACAAAATTTTGGGTTTTCGTTTTCAAACGACTCAACTTTCGGACCCACTGACACCACTTTCGATTGGAATTGAGATCTGTTACATGGCTGATTGTATAGAATTATTTGATACATAAGAGAAAGCTAAAATTTTTTTTTAAACTAAATTTTAGGAGCATCGAATTAACCCACCATCATGCAAGTCAATATTTAAAATATTTTCTTACATTTGAAGTAAAAAACATATTATGGAAACAAAAGTTATGTGTTATTTTCTGATGACTATCGATGAGTGTAAGTAAGAAAATAGCTTTCCACAGACTAAGCCGTTACCATAAAAAATAGGGATTAATTTTTCGGACAATAAGGGAATTGTGTCTCATGTGCAACTGTTTTGTAGGATAAAATCAATAAATTTCATCAGAGAAAGTTACTTATTATCATAATAAATTATTATACCGCCATTGAAAAATCAGGCCATTGAAAGTTTAGGAGTTAAAGAAGGACTTCCATTTAATAATAATTTGGTAAGCAAATTAGAAGCAAGTAAACAGAATGTAAATCCATTTTATAAAGCTAAGAAAGATTACAAATATTGTACGTTTACAACAACATTTGAAAAAAGGCTAGCGATATTGACTTTCAAAGCATGGATCGAACAGATGCATGGAAGGATATAGATTAACTAAATTTTTTAAGTGATCTACCGAAAATCCACTTTATACTTTTAGAACATGGTCACGTGTAATTTAACTGAAGTAAAAAATTGACGCTGAAAAAAATATTCTTTGTCTCTCAATTTCATTTATGACCATAAACGAATATGATTAATACATCAATCATAAAATTTTGCTTTAAGAATTTGCAAAAAATATTATTTTAAAGTTCACTAAATATTCTCTATAGATAATATTTGCAATGATGTCCTTTAAAAATTCTCCTATTTTAAATAACAACATCAGAGTTAAGGTTTTTTTATATGTATTAAAAACAATTGCAACATGTTAATGCGCCTAAAAGCACACAGCATGTATTTTACATACTAAATATTTAATAAAGATCAAGTGCACAATATATTGTTGGAATGACGCGTACATACCAACACCGGTAAAGTACCTTCACATCATCGTCATCATCAACCACAACAAAAACAACTTTATTGACTACAAAACTGACAACACAAAAGCAACAGTATGTTTTAATTTAACAAACATTTTTTCTTTTTTTAATTTTTCTTTTTAATTTGCTCAACAAACACATGCACAAGCAAATGTTAATAAATGACTATTAATACGTACACGCAAACATACATACATATGTACGTTTGTACCATAGATACCTATATTAAGTAAAGGCAGCAGAGTCTATTATTGTAAGATATATCTTGTATACAATACAAGTAAATATATACATACAACATACGTACTTATATACAAACATACATGCATACGTACATATGTATTTAAACGGCTCTATAAAAAAAAAAATTCTGAAAGTATTTGTAGTCGTTTCCCTATTTTCCACCATGTTTGTGTTTATGGCCCCCGATATAAAGCCAGCAAACAAACCCTCGCTCTTTTCATATTTTTTTTTGTGCTCTGTAACATTGACGGTAAAAGTAACAGGAGGTCGGGAGTAAAAATAACATTTAAACACGTGTAATCATACCAATTTTTTTTTAACTGTTTTTCACAACAGCCATTTTGTCCTAACTTCCTTCCTATTTCGCCACCAGCACCAACTCAAGTCAACTACTCACCCATACATTTGCCATCCGTCGTTACAACAAATAAGTGTGAGTTTAAATGTTGACATGTATGTTTGTATGTTAAATTTTTTTCTGTTGTTTTTTTTTTTATAAAAATATGGCTGCCCACGTTTTATAAGGTTACATTTATTTTCAGTAGAAATAACAGCAGTGGCCGGAGACAGAAGAAAGCAGCAGAACCAGGAGCACCAGCAGTTTATATGCTGTTTGTATTACGTACGGTGCTGTTCAAATATTTGCCTTATAAAAAGGACCTCTTTAGTTAGTAACTTCATTTTTTATTATTTCATATAGTAAATCGAACAAAATAGAAAGAAAATAAAATGAAATAAAATATAAAACATAAAATGTCCTGGCATTTTTTATTTTTGATTCTTTTGCTTGTTTGCTTGTTTGCTGCTACCATGTTGTTGCACACCTCAGTAAATGTTTAGCGTTTGGTTTGGTACGACGTTGCCATTTGCTATCAGGTAGGACATTTTTTATTCAATGGCTTATTCCATAGAACCAATGAATTGGTCAATTTTAAACCACAAATGTAGGTAAAAGGTATGGTTCGTTAGTTGACATATAGCTATAGAGATAGAAAGATGCAATAGATTGTATGAGTATATACACCGTACAATGTAAACTAAATGACTGACTATACACTTTTGCAAATATACAAACACACACATACATACATGTGTATGAATGAACATACAAACCCTGCAGAGGTATGTAAAAAGAAGAGTCGAGCGTAAATTAATGTTTGCCTATATAAAGAGATCATGGCCATAAAGTCAAAAGACATAAGTTTCCGCATTGAATTGAAAAATATGCGACAAATAGGGCGGCGGTAGAATACAATGGAGCAACAAAATAAGATAGAAAATATACATATTTTATTTTGCAACATGATGATGGTCTGTCTATGATGTATGCAAAATTTATTAAAGATTAACAATAGAGTTAAAAGAAAATGGAGAGCAGGTTATAATTTATTGAAAAATTGTAGCATATTTTATGGGGAGAGTTTAAGCTATATATCAAACAGAATTTGTTTGTATATATTTTAAAGCTAAAGTGTTCAAAAATATGTACAAAGTTAGTATTTTAATGTTTTAAGGCATATTTGAAATTAAAGCAAAGTCGATTTTGCATTATTCAATAAAGTATAGTCTTAGGCTTATATTATATTAATAGAAGTATATAGAACAAGTTACATTCTCCGATGAGAAATGTTTCAATTTCGTAATTGTATTCTTCCGAATTTTTTGGATTTACGTTCTGTGGATTTCATTTATTTTGTATTTCTATTTTACAGTTGTGATAAAGTGTAGTATGACTAGAGGCGTTAGTGTAAATTCTTTTTTACTAGCAAAGTTTTTTTTATTAACATGCAAAGTTTGTTTTACTTATGCTCCTAAAAGTATGCATGTTTCTTATTTTTCATTTTAAATGAAGTTAATGGAAAAATTCATCACATTAAATTTTAAAGCATGACTACTAACACGAATTTCTGCCTACTATGACAAAGATATTCAGGTCCGAATGTAATTTGCAATAAGTCAAATTAAGCCGTTATTCCATGATAGACAATTAGTTAGAAATAGAAAATCTGCAAGTAATTGTTGCAGAACTTCGTTAAAACTCATTCAATATAAATAAAACTTTGACCGAAAATTCTTCTGAATATGAAGAAAACGATGGTGATAAGAACTCAAAAGCTTAGCTTATCTCGACTTAAGCACTTTTGCCTTTTTGCCATAGAATAATGTATGTAAATGTTATTAAGAATATTATAAGTTGTAAGTCACAATTTACAAGCCACCTAAAATTGACTAAAAAATATATAATTTAGTTTTTTTTTTTATTAAAGTCCTTCATAAAAATTACAAAGAAAATTAAAAACTACTAAAATTTTTTTAAGGGACTTAAGGAAGTTTTACAAATCTAATATATAAATAAATATATATATCTAGTGTCACGATGTTTTTTATCGAAACGGCTCGACTGATTTTAATGAAATTTTTTATGCATATTTGGTAGGTATGCGAATAGGTCCTAAGGTATATTTTAAATCGCTAGGGGCATGAGGAGGGGAGGGAGGGGACAATTTCTGTATTTCCGAAACGGATTGACCGATTCTTATGAAAATTTTTATGCATATTCAGTAAGTCTGAGAAAAACCTACTATCTATTTTTCAAACCGCTTGGTGCACGAGGAGGGGAGGGGGCAATTTCTGTATTTCCGAAACTTTAAACCCAACAGATGGCGCTATATCCGCCTCATAATTATTTTTGTTGCTGAATGACAGATGGCGCTACGTCCGCCTCATGCAGGAGAAGCGTCGTCGTTCGTATTTCAAACAGAACAAAATTATTGTTTGGTATTTTTTTCATCGGCGATCATCGTCACACACTTACAATACATTCGCTAGTTTTTATATAACACCCAAAATATGCACTAGAAGTATTTTGTATGGCAAAACATACAACATACATACATGCCGGGTCATCTAGTATCTTTATAAAATTATTTAACGTCTGTATGCGTATATTAAAGATTTTAATAATGGATAAAAATGCAATAATAAATATTAATCAAAGGTAAAAAAATATTTGCGGTTGTTAAGGAAATTTTTATGAAATGACCGACCAAAAAGAACATCACAATCTCTTCGTTGGACTGTTTCAATTCATTTGCTTTTCACAAATGCTGCTACACAAACATATTTACTTTTTATTGTGCGGCATTTTTTACATTTTATTTCCTGCCATCGTTTTACCTTAATTTTTATTTAATTTTTGTTAAGCTTCCGTTTCCCCCTGTGTCGCTGTGATTTTTCATGCCAAATGACGAGTAAGACAACAATAACGAGTAGTCAAATATATATTTTGCTGTTTCTTTATCACTGTCACTCTTCGTATACAACACCTTCTTGTTTTGCAGCTGCTGCTGCTGCTTCTTTAACAACTACAATTGCAGAAATTTGCTATTGTGTATTTTTTGGACAAAAACACGTAAAACACCAACAACAACAAAAACAACGAAAAAGAAAGAAAACAAAATCTCTCTTATTGTTATTTCTTAATTAACAATTATTGATGAATACCGTCGTAATCGTCCTTGCGTCGGTGCTAGTGATGATTTCTTTTTCTTCATTTGGAAACGCCAAATTGCCATTTTATTTGTCAGAGATTTTATTTTATTTGTTTTCGTTTAAGTTGTTGTTCTTATTGTTTTTTTTTTTTTAGTTGCAAAGCAAAACACTTAAATGAATGGGAAACCATTTTGTTGCTGTTTGTGGCAACATTTACTTCTGTTCTTGAATTTCCTTTAGATTTCCGTTTAATATAAATGAGTTAAAGCTGTTTGATGAATTTTCTTGCATAGCTTTTCTTAATATCCGGTTTTAATTATATAACTTCCGTTTGATTATTTCTATTTGTTTTTTTTTATATTATTGTTTTTTTTTTTTTTTTATTGAAATGAAGCAGTATTATTTAATGCAAATAACTACATTTTTCAACAGGTATTTTTGCGAAATATTTGAAAGAATTTAAATAATAATTGAAGAGATTTTGGCTGAAAAAATACAAAAATCTTGTGGCAAATTTGAAAGGTAGAGAATAATTTCCGATTAATATTAAATGCCATTTTGTTGGGCTCAAGTTAATGTTAGTGAACACTAATTTAAAATTTTACTGATTTTAAAAATTATTTCTTTAAATGTAAATTGCAAAACCTGGCAAATATTAAAAATATCATAAATTATCCTGAAACATTGCATTTCATTTGGTGATATCGCACCTTAAACAACAACATTTTGTTTGCAAGCATATTTTTCAAGTTTTTTTTTTTAATAAATCTAACTAATGTTTCTTTATTAGAACGAACCCCATAAGGATGTTTAATATTTGCAGAAAAGAAACTAATAAACTACACTTAATCCTTTTTATTTTTATTAAATTCTTGACATATTCTTAGTAAGAAGTGCACCAAAGGAAACATGTCACAAAATAGGTCAAGTAACTGAGCTAGCAACTGGTTCGAATTCTGGAAATATATGTGCCAAATATCTGTCATTTTTACCTTATCCCTTTCCCTAAGATCACAATTCATTGCATAAGTAGGGATCATCCCCTGTGGTGGTCTTGATATGTCCTGCGATACATCAAAATTTTTTGAAAGGGATTCTCATGTTTTATCCTATAGATAATTAAATTGTCTTTAGTTTTTTCTAGATTAAAATACTTTTCGCAATGTACAATCAATCTATGAAGCAAAGTTCTGGTACATACCCTCAAATCATCTGTAAAATGGCATCAACCTAATGTTCTTGCCTTACTTTTCTCTTCAAACTTCAAAAAATAAAAAAAAATAACACATTATTTTTACTTTATTAAATGACATGAGGTTTTGCAGTTTCTTTTTTCTGCTCTTGAATAGTGTTGCTGCATTCTATAACTTCAATTCATTTGCTGTCATTTTTTGTTTAGCCGATAGAGTTGTTCGTTTTCATTTTCGGTTTTAGTATTTTTTTTTGCTGAGCTCTCATGGCCAGTTCAACAACATAAATCCTTCGTAAAATCTGACAGCTACAACATACCTGTGAAACTTTATGTCTCTGTATATGGGAAAAGAAAAACCTCAAAGTATAGAAATTTAGTTACGTATAAAAATCAACCGGAAAAAATGCATGAAAAACAAACGAAACAAAACAAAACAATATGAAGTTGGTCAAGGAACACAAGTTTCCTTTTGCTTTTTTTTTTGTTTGTTTTTTAGCTCACATATTTTAACTGAAATATTTGAAATTGAAAGAAGTTTTTTCTTTGTTAGATGAGCAGAGCAGTTCGTTGTTGGTTGGTTGATGTAAATTTTTTTTGACACTTTTTGAGTTGCATAATGGTATTAATTTAAAAAAAAGAAAAAACAAAACGAAATATATGTGTATCCTTTTTTGTTCTATTATTTCTTTTCTTTTTTTTTTTGTTGCGGCTGGTAAGCAACATACTGATGTTGATGTAAACCATGTAAAGTATTTCTACGTGTGTGTGTTTAAAAACTTGCAGTGTATGTTGTGGTTAAACTTTGTTGTACTTTAAATACTTTTAACAACTTAACATAACATTACTTATGTATGAAAGAGACTAAAATGCAGAAATATCCTCCTGAAAAAACTCCTGCAACAAAAAAAAAAATACTAAAGATATTTGAAATTGTTTAATGGTATTTTGTTTTAACAAAAATTTTGCACTGGTACTAAAGGAAAACATTTTTAAAAGTTTTTGTTTGCCATACAAAGCAATCTATATGCTAAAGCATATAAAATGCTTAGCAAAAGAAAATTAAACCAAAGTTCCTCCCTCCTTAATGTATGCTACAAAATTTGACATGTTATATTAAATAAATGCTTTTCCAATTTATTTGCAAAATATTTTCCATACAAATTTCGTCTATTTACATACGAAAGTCGCATTTAATTAAGCCTTGTCACGACTTTTAACAGACAGCAGGACAAGCCATGGATTTCCAATGGGGGCTTAACATGCAGCGTACAACAACAATACAGTAAATATTTCAACCAACATTTTATATAAAAAAAATAAAAAATTCTAGTTCAATTTTTCTACTGACAGCTTTGGTAAATAGATAAAAATAAAAAAAAATTATATACAATATCCTTCAAATAATTTAAAGCATACTTTTAGGCAAGAGTTCAAATCATTTAATAAAGCTGCGTTGAAAAACTTTGAATTTTCCAACAAAACTTTTATCAAAGTTTTAATTTATTTGCCTTAAATGCCAACCATTTATTAGATGATGATAATAATTTCCTTTACCAGAGTAAAACGATATTTGATGTGCTACAAAAGGGGACAGAACAACTTTGTCTCCTCTGCTCTCCTCCTTGTTTGGTCATGGTAGTAATCAAATTTATTAGAATTTATATAAAAACCTTAAAAGAACACAAAAAAAAAAAAGAAAAACAAATACAAAAAATAAAGTTGAAAACAGCAACACAAAAAAAATTTACTAAGCTTGAAAAATGGTGACAGTTTCTTGTAATACGTTTGTAAATTACCAACGTCTGTTAAGCAAAATGCTTTTATATAATAAAGGAACAAAAAAAAAAAACAACATAACTAAAAATGAAAGACCCCACATTATTGCTTTTTTTCTTTTGGTATTTTATATAGAAGAAAATTGCTTTTTCCCTTAACTTAATTAGCTTATCATTTTGATATTTAAATACTTTCAACAGAGTCTGAAGAAAATTCAAGGAAAACTAGAAAAAAAAACCCGAGAAAAATTTAGACATTAATTTTGCTTAAATAAAAAGGTCGCCAAACGCTGTTTGTGCGTAATGAGATTTAAACACCTTTTTTGGAAATCTTGCTGCCAGCAAACACCTTTTTTTTTATTTTTTTCATGCATTTCATGACAATACCTTCAGTCTCCGTTGTACCAAAAAAAAATTTTTTTTTTATAATTTTGTAAAAGGTTTAACTAATATATTTGTTAACAAACAACAAAATGTGCTGTATACTTTAAGGCTTAAGATACAAAAATTAAGTTAATTGTGTAAATTGTTAACCATAATTGCCAGACGCCGCGTTTATGGTTTAAAACTAAAATTGACAGCAGAGCCTTTTCTTTCATACATGTTTGGGAGACTAAACTGATTGCTCGAAAATGATTACATTCCTGATTGGATAACTTTTTTTAATTAAATGTTTTAGAAACCCTTTAAGTTTACTTTATAATTTCTTAAGTTTTCTCCAATATTTTCCACAGCTTAAAAAGTTTCTATTTCTTAAACAAACATTTGCCTATTGTGGAACATTTCGCATGTACAGTAGTAGAAATAAAAATAATATTGCCAGAAGATCGCGTGCCCGGTAGGGTAACGCACGGCGCTAAGTTATCAGTATAACCTCCGTAGCAGCATTTTAAATGCAACAATTACGAGTATATTTATATTTATATTTATATTTATATTTATATTTATATTTATATTTATATTTATATTTATATTTATATATATATTTATATTTATATTTATATTTATATTTATATTTATATTTATATTTATATTTATATTTATATTTATATTTATATTTATATTTATATTTATATTTATATTTATATTTATATTTATATTTATATTTATATTTATATTTATATTTATATTTATATTTATATTTATATTTATATTTATATTTATATTTATATTTATATTTATATTTATATTTATATTTATATTTATATTTATATTTATATTTATATTTATATTTATATTTATATTTATATTTATTTACGTATAAAAGTCTACATAATAGTTTCATACAGACTTTAGAGACAAAAAATACAAGATTATTTATCATATAAACGAATAGGTGGGGAAAAGTACAAATTAACAATTTAGGAAAATATAATATTACGCTTGATAACATTTAAACTTAAAGAATAATCATTAAGTTGATATTATTCATTAAAATTAACACAGACTCTTCTCAGTGGATCAACATTTGGGAACATTACATGATATATTAGTTAAGAGGAAATCAGATTGCACACCTCCATTAATGACATTCATCAAGAACAAAACATTTAGCATAGTCCTGCGGCTTATAAGAGTAGGCAATTTAATAAGCGCTAATCTTTGATGATAAAGCGGTATATTTAATGCTGGATTCCAGCGCAAGCTTCGCAAGCAAAACAGAAGAAATATCTTTTGATAGACTCGATGAGATCGATATGCACATTGTAAATTGGATCCCAAACAACTGAACCATATTCAAGTATTGGTCTTACTAAGGATGTGCATAAAATCTTAGTAATGTACGGGTCAATAAATTCCTTTGCTCATCTCTTAATAAAAGCAAGCACGCCTCTAGCCTTGTTAACAATCATATTAATGTGAGGAATAAAACTAAGTTTAGCATCAAGCATAACACCCAGATCAAGGAAAGAGTTTACTAGTTCCAGAGGTTGTCCACCCAGTAAGAAGTTGACGTGGACAAAATTGCTCCCAAAAAATCTCGTGTGTTTGCATTTGGTCGCGTTAAGTTCCATCAGGTTTACACTACACCACGTGTAGAAATTATCAATGTCATGTTGTAAATGTAATTGATAAAGCTTTCTATCGTATGGAAGGAAGATTAAGGAAGATTTTTACATCATCAGCAAACATTAATATGTTGGAATAATTTAATACTTCATGCAGATAATTTATAAATAATGAGAAAATAAGTGGTCCAAGGTGGCTGCCTTGTGGCACTCCAGAAAGAACTTTTAATGTGCAGTTTTTAAAAAGCACATTTTGTTCTCTGCAACTTAGATATGATTTAATCCAATTTATATTATTTGGAGAAAAGCCCAGCATGTGTAGCTTAATAAGGAGGAGTTTGTGATTGACTTTATCAAACGCCTTGCTAAAATCCGTATAGCATTTGTTTGTTGATTATTTACAAATCCAATATTAATTAAAGTCGTTAACTGTAAAAGGTTGGTAGTGGTTGAGCATCCTTTTCTAAAACCATGTTGATGCTGTGACAATAACTGTGATACATTGTGACTTAAAAAGTTTGTAATAAAATTTTCCAAAAGCTTTGGAATTGAACTGAGTCTTGCGTTACCTCTATAGTTTTTTATGTGTGCTTTGCTCCCAGTCTCAAATAAAATAAAATGACTAGGAAAATACCCATATGTATCTGATGGATGACTTAAAGGCTAAGAATAACGGCTTTGCTAAACTAACAACACAATGTCTCAATACGCAGTTAGGTACACCATCAGGTCCGTGGTTGAACGAATTTGCTAGTCTTTTTTATTCAAATTCAATATCAGCACAACCGATTACTGGGAGGTTTATAGTTAAGTTTGAAGTAATTTTGTACGGATAACAACTTGATATTTCATAACAGGTGGGAAACTCACGAGATTTTCGTTTGGAGTTAACGAAATTAAAGAATGATTTTGGGTTATTTTTAAAATTTGTTTTGATTATATTCAGCTCGACAAATAGCGTATTTCCCGTAGTCAGCAATAGTATTGGTTTTCTTGTATTTTTTATAGAGTTTATTCTTTTTATTTTTTAGGCACAAAAGTTGTTTAGAACTCCAAGGAGGACCTGAGATTATGTGGACAATACGTTTTGGTATACATTTTTCCATTTTCAAATAAATAGATTTATAGAGTGAATTTACCATCATTTCAATGTTCAATGGGGTGCCATTAGATACGGTTCACAAATATTGCCAGTCTATATTATCAAAACAACGATTCATCATATTAATTATAATATGATCGATTAAAACAAAACACTTTTTCATTATTTCTAAGTGGACTGACTGAAATAGGTAGTAAAAAGGAGCAGTAAACTTCCAGAGTGGGATGATGGCGATCTTCAGGTTCAGTAATTGGGCAGCATTTGTTTATAGTGCAGTCCGTAGGTTCCTTGACAAATATTAAGTCTAGCAGTTTATTATTGATATTATACACAGCATTAATCTGGTATAGGCATAAATCCATCAAGTTGTTTCGGAAATCGTTTGAGCACATTGGAACCAAGTTTGAAGAATCAGGTGGACTGTTCCATGGAACCAACGGTAAATTAAAGTCGCCAAAAACTAAAATATAATCCGTGGGATTTGATGATTTGACCATTTGTTTAATGGATTCAAAATGATTTTCATAAACAGAATATTCAGATCAAGGAGGAATATAAAAGCAAGATAAAGATACGTTCCTTTTTCTGAGTTTAATATTTACAGCAATTAATTCAGTATGATGATCAGACCAAAATAGTTCAGATGGCAAGCGATTCGAAACAGCGATAAATACCCCTCCGCCATTACGATATGTACCTCTATCTCTCCTATATATATACGAGTATTATAATCATCGCACAGTATTTCCGTGTTAAATACATTTTCTTTTAGCCAAGTTTCGGTGAAGACAAGAACGGGATAGTTAAACTCAAAACTATTGACAAATAAATTAGTTAATTTGGTATTAAGTCCTCGAACATTCTGAAAGATAATATTAAGTTGGATATGAGTTGACGAATTTTGCTTTTTGGAATGAAATTATCAGTTGATGAAAGTCGGACCACACTGTTCGATCTGTGGTTGTTTTTTACAATACACTCACGAACGAATGTATTAATTGGACAAAAAAACAGGATCAACAATTATATCATAAAGATCAAAAGGAACGGTAAGTTTAAGAGATGTTATGCTTCTCGGTTCGGAATAAGTAAATTTTTGGTTGATATATTCGAATCATAGTTGAGCGTAGACCTTACCTAGTTCTCAATATCCTGATCAGTAGTATCAAATGCAAATCAGGAAATGAAAATTGATCTTCTCGGTGGTCTGATATTAAGTTTTTTAGGCAAGATTTTGATATTTTGTAGCTAGAATTTTTTATGCTTTGTAATTCACAAAAATATATTTGCGAGTTTTTGTATAAATAGATGAGCTTTAGAATTTTTAAACATAAAGGGTAAAACATCTACTGATGAGTTGGTATGGCTACAAACGAAATATATATCTAGATATTGCTAACCTGCAACAAATAAATAAAATTTAAAACATAAATACTTGAGTGCATGCTCAAATAAATGTAAATTTTGTACTTAAATAAGCATATATTTTTTTTTTTTTTTTTGAAAGAGTATAGTTTTTATAAGATACTTTTTTTAAAGGTACTTTTTAAGAGCCTATTTAAGGGTTTCTCTGTAGTTTAATTTTTAACATATGTATGTACTTTCTTTAAAGGTACTTTTTTAAAAGGCACTATTGGATCTGAATATTCAGAATATGCTCTGATATATAAAATGTTCATATGTTTTTTTGAAGCTTTACTTTTAAAAGAAATTCACTTAAGCTTTTACTATTTTTTTTATTAAAATTTTGTTGCCACTTTCCAATGTGATTTTGTATTTTTTTATATACTTTTCTTGCAGCAACATTTGATTTATGTTTTGAACTTCATACACTTGAACATGTTTATAATTTGTTGAAAAATATAAGCTTAATATTTACAACAAATATAAGCTAACATAAATATACGTAGCAATTTTGATTGAACCGGATTGCATTCATCAAAATCAATCCTTTAAATATGCTTTAAAATTTTTATTTTTCATTTTTCTGTAATTTTTTTTTTCTTTTTGTTCTTCTCGAACTTAATACCTTTAAAATCTACAAGTATAGTTGGTGTTGTTGTGTTCCAGCAACATAAAACCTTAAAATTGTTCAAGTATTAAAAATTTATTTCAAAGCTGAAAAAAAAACCCAGTAAATAAATGTTTTACACTTTACAACAATAAAACTATGGATATAAATTATATGAAAAATGTATAAATTTATATGTGTGTGTGTGTGAAAAAAACCCATAAAGAATCTACACTCAATTAATTTTTGGCAAAAAATATCATAAAAAGTTGTAAAATATACCAAAAACAAGAAAAAACAAACACCAAAAATACACCATGACCAACAAAACTAGTAGTTTTACAAAACTTAAAACTCGTATATCATAAACGGATCTTTTGGCACCATTTTTATATTTTAAAATAAAGAGAGATTCATAGATATGTATGTATGTATTTTATATAGTGTGTGTTTGTGTATTTGTAAAATTGTAATATGGAGATTTATATACGAGTATATGGATTTTTATAAATATACAATTGTACATATTTGTCTAAAACAAGTGGTTCGGTCGGTAGATTTATGCATAACAATCTAATGAATGGCTGGTGGTGGAGTATAAGCTTTGGTCCTTTATTTGTACAGCAAATAAATGAAATAATATTTGAAATGTTTGTTTGCTAAAAAAGAAACAAGCAAAGAAGTTTTATATAAACAAATTTTATATGCAGCAGTTTTAGGCTGTTATTTTGAGCCATTAATATAATTGAAAAATTAAATTGCAACGTGTCTATTGATAGTTTCATGATTTAATTTTTTTCATGATATGATATTTGCATAACAAGAAAGTAATTGCTGAGTTAAAAAATTTAATTGTATTGTAAATAATATTTTAACTTCATAAACAAATTAAGTGAATTTTTTATTTGTTTTACAAAAACTCCTTTTTGGTTTTTTTCATAAAAAAATATTAAACAAATATTTTTATATGAAAAAAAAAAAACGATTTGATTTAAAAACCTTTTAAAGCAATTTTTAAAATAAAACTTCTTTTTTTATATGTATTATTTTCGTTAACACTAGAGAGAGAATATTTTGCCATTTTAAGACAAAATGTTTGTGCTAAGAGATCCTAGCATTTCTTTATCACTTTATACATTTACATCCTCTATTTGTGTATGTATGTATGTGTGTGTTTTTCTATACAAGCACAACCAGCATAAGAAAATGCATGCTATCTTTTTAGCTAACAACTATTCCTTTTTGCAGAAGGAAACAAAAAAAGAAAGCTTTATATCTTTCAAATGTATACGTTCATCGTATAGTGGCTGGATTATGTGCACTTTTCCAAAAATTCATGCACATTTTGTTTTGTATTATTTTACTCTTCAATAGGTTTTTTGTTATCAATAAGAAGTTCAGTTGTCGTTCGTTATATAAACGAACTACTTTTCTTTAGATTTTGCCTGAATCAATATATTTGTGTCTGAATGTGTGTGTGTGTTTGTGTGCATGTTCGAGCAGTCTGATAAAATATTTCATAAAAGCTTTTGACAATTGATACTATATTTTTTCTCTTTATTTTTCTTTTTCTTTTCAGCTGCCAAGTAAGACATACTTCATATATTTGCATTATTTACTACTTTTCGAGTGAAAACAAGCGTAAACTTTTAATACTAAAATGTTTGGTAATATTGAATTGGAATAAAGGAGTATCTTAGTTACACAGCCATTCAAGCAAAATTTGGCTCAAGAAAAGACATTAGAAGAAAAATTAAATAAAAAGAAATGTACTTATTTAAATGTTGCAATTTAAGCTAATAATTCTTTAAAATCTTTAATATAAAATTAGGCCGTAAAAAGTAAAATATGCAAAAATATGCACTAAAAAGATAAATCCTAAATTATATTGCAATTATTTCAATCTCTAAATTAACTCGTAATAAGTCAAATAAAAGATTAAATTTTTTTAGAAAATTACAAAAAGCACTAATTACTGTAAATATAAATTCTGTAAAAAAAAGTTTTATTTTTAATTTGGAAAAATTACTGACACAATTTTTTTTATTATTTCTGGAAAAGTAGATTTAAGGCATAACAATTTTCACAAAAATCTAAAAAAGAATATGTTCGTTGAAGTCCGAAATATGCAAAAATATGCACTAATAAACTCCTTTAATGAGCTTAAAATTGGGATGAAAAATGCATAATTATTCGCACAAAAATCAATACTTCATCAAAATATTTGGTAAGATTTAAAAAATTTATTGTCACAAAACCAGTTTTAATTCTTTCTTTTTTGTAAAAACAAAGAATATGAAAATAAAAAAAAAACAAGTTAAAATATGCAAAAATATGCATTATCAAATTAATGCGTAAAATGTGTTAAAAATTAATAAAATTTTAAATAAAATATGTATGTCTAAATTTATTTTTAAAGTAGATATACCCGGTGTGCTTCGCTACCTCCCTCGTTATAAAATAAAATTCCTATTGTGAAAATTTAATGACGATCGGTCCAGTAGTTAAGACTATATTACGATTTTTTATTTTCCTAGAAAGGGGCGTGGCCCCACACACTTTTCTCCTGGTACGTCTTCCAAATTATGTCAATACCATATGTACCAAATATCACCGACATAGGTCAAAAAATGCCCAAAATATGGCGATTTAACTGTTTGGGTTATATGGACGGTGCCACGCCTCTTTTTCCAATCAAAACTTCATAAAGCGTATTAATTCTTCCAGAGTCACAGTAACATGCTGTGAAAATTTCAGGAAGATCGGTCCAAGGGTTTGTTTTTCCTAAAAAGGGATGTGGTCCCACCCACTTTTCGCCTGGTACGTATTTCAAATTATGCCAATACCATATGTACCAAATATCATAGACGTAGGCCAAAAAATGCCCAAAATATGGCGATTTAAATTTTTGCGTTATATGGGCGGTGCCACGCCTCTTTGTCCAATCAAAACTTTATATAACCTATGTCACCCGCTTGAATATTCTGAAGATTCCCTGATTCCCTGATTCATCAAAATCGGCCCAGCCGTTTTGGAGTCCATACGTTACATACATACACACATCCTGTTTTATATACGAGTATATATAGATTGAGTAAATGATTTGTTTGTCTCCATTTTGTAAAAGTGGGTATTAACATTTAAAAATTACATCAAATTATGCAGAAAAACAAAGCAAGTATGTTTCAAAAATATAAAATATTATCTTGATATGCGCTGTTGCCGAAAATATGCAAAATTATGCTGTAAAGGGTGATATATGCAAAAATATGCAAAAATATGCACTAACATATTGATGTCAGAATTTTTAAAAAAATTCTAAAACGTACAAATATTTCATTTGAGACAACATTTTTTGCACAGGAAAATATAAGCAGTTGCATATTTAAGGTTTCCCTAATTTATTTATATGCTGGTTAGTAGACAATCTTTAAATATTCTGTAATGTATCTTAAACGTACCCACATACAATAATAATAATCAAAGGAATCACCACGCCTGAGACAACAAATTCTCTAGCATTAATTAATTTTATCCAACGCGGCGGAGCACAATAAGAAAATATTCATAAGCTAAAATGTTTTGCAACTTTTAATTTCTTAAGCCTTTAGCCAGCTGTCCAATAAAGTGTGGTAAGATGATAGAGACCTTCAAAAACCTTATCCTATTACCATTTGCACTAATAGTATTATTTAGTTTCCTAAACTTACTTGGCTTTATAGATAAAATATATAATACTTCTTACCCCAAACATAATGTTAAATAAACTACAAGTTATTACCTGAAAAGAAAAAGAAAACAGATAATTAGTAAATTGTAAAAATTTATCGAACTAAATCAGAAATAATGGTTACATATCTACTGCTTTCTTACATATACATGTATGCAAGTGTACATGTACACGTATTTATAGTGAGGTGTAGATACCCACTTTATTTGTATATCAAGAAAATGTCTCTGTATTACATAAATTTAATTATATTTTATTTCATTGTTACTCTTAAATTGCTTAAGTAATACCACAATTTAATTAATATTGTTAAAATAAATACATACCTACGCACACACACATAAATATATATTTTACTTATTACTTCCCTACTAGCATTTGGAAGATTGTTTTATCAAAAATCACCTAACTGAGTCTTCCTCGAGTACTTTTGACGATTAAAAACTGATTAATCACTTGCGCGCTTGAAAAAAGACTCGAAAATGATTCGTGCTTATGCTTAAAAAGTAATTTATTGAAAATACAATAACAAAACATATAGCAATCGAAAATGGATCATACAGGTGTTTGAAATATGACTGTTTTGAAGTTATTTATGAATAATTGTTACAAATGTTTGTACTTTAAACAATTCTACCTTGGAGTTAAAAAATAAATATACTATGTTTCATTGATTTTAAATTAATTATTATTAATTATTTTTCCATAAATCAAATAAATACATATGTAAATAGTTTTATGTCCACGTTACTCGTTAGACAAAAGTTAGACAACAAACCAGCACAACAAATAATATCCTTTTCCTATAAAATATTAACGTATTTCTTATAAAACAATGCAAACCATGGATGATCAGCAATCTCACCAGAAAAAACAAGCACGAAAAATATTAGGAAACGGTCCAACTACAGAACATACATACTAATTCTGTAAATAATTTAAGTGGTTATATACGCAGCCCAACTGTTCAGCAATTATCTCCTTTAAATAATTCAAACTGCCAAAACATTAATAACCTAATTTTAGTCGACTTGGTCAATTCAATTGCACCAATTAGTTTACTACAACAACAGCAAATGGAACGTTTACGCATGATCAATATAATGAATCCAGAATTACATGCTTTATGGCCTTATGGTACCGCAACTTTCTTTCGCCCATGCTGCCAACACATAATATACCCTTGCCATATGCATTAGCAGGCACTTTGTCCTTTGCGGCCGTGCCCATTTACCAAAGCTTATCTAATGCAAGTGCTCAGCCATGTACTGTATCGCCGGCATCATCATCATCATCAAGTAGTTCGTCATCAGCTGTCACGACAACATCTAGTCAGCAGCAACAACTATTTCAACATCATTTATTTTTTATAAATTCAATTCCTTTTTTTACATTTTTATATTATTATTTATTTATACTCTATGTATGGATTGTTCGGCTGCAGGTCTTATTTTTAATAAAAATTAAACGATTTCTTCATTTTTAATTTTTGTTAAATTTTATTTTTATCCCAATATTTCGAATAGCTTCGCTATTCATCTTCAGGGGCAAGCAATGTAAATTTAACACAAATAATAACAAAGAGGTCAACTATTCAACTTATATATATATATATATATATATATATATATATATTATTATTTATTATATAATTTACATAATTTTAATAAACGGAAGTAATTAATAATTTAAATCGAAAAATATTTCTTTTCGTAATCGATTATAAATATGACTGAAAAAAGAATCAAAAAAGACTCGCAAACGATCAGAAATACGACTAAAAACGACTCATAAATGATTCGCAAACGATTAGAAATAGGACTGAAAAATGAGTCGAAAAAGACTGGAAAATAATTAGAAATACGACTAAAAATGACTCGAAAAAGACTCGCAAACAATCAGAAATACGACTAAAAAATGACTCGAAAAAGACTCGCAAATCATTAAAAATATGAGTCATAAATGACTCGAAACTGATCAGAAAAGCAGGTAATAAAAGACTCCCCAAGAAAAGTCGTGGGTAGGGTACCATTTTCTCCCGAGGAAACAAACATTTATGATCAGAAAATGAGCTCATATATGCTAAAATAAATCGCGCAGAGGAGTCATAAATGACTCGAATATGATCAAGTTTTTCATAAAATGCTTGTAGGGTTATATTAAAGTCAAAGGAAAATTTTTTTAAATTAATAAAATAATTCTGTTATAAACAACTCTATTTCCGGCGTCAAAAGTATATTAAAGGCAAACAGAAAAACCCGATCATCAGTGTTTAATTTATAGCAAATTCTTAGAATACAACAAAAATACAAACAAATATTTCGTTCAGAAAACATTAGGGAGCCTGTTATTTTAAACAAAATAAGAAGAGCAACGATTTTTGTTATTAATGATCTTAAGTTTAATGGAAAACCCCAAAAGTATTTTCGCATATTTGCATTTACCTTGTGAACTATTTTTCTGACAAGTGATCAAGTTTCACAAAAAATATATTCGCTACTTTAACTTCCATTCAATAACATTAAAGCATTTGTACAAGATAAAAATGCGTATATTTTAATCAGGCAACAATTCATTAAGAAAAAAACACTAACAGCCAGACTATTTTAATCATACCGCAGCTGTTTGATGTTAGCCAACCCTTTAGTGAACACCCCTACTAGTGGTTAATAACAACTTTCGCTTACCAGTCACTACCAATGCCAATGGCGCTCGTTTGTTTGTTAACATATAAACAAATTTATTTATGTATGTCTAAAACAAATGTGTGCATGTATTCTAATTTTAGCCGCCATTAAAAGTTACAATACGAAGTATTAGCACTACCACCACAACAACTACAACTACTACTACTACCGCTACCGCTACCGCTACCGCTAATGTTATTATTTGAAGATGCGACTTACTTTTAGGCGCACACAAAATTACCCAAGACAATCACTAACACAAACAGCAAACATGCTTTTGAGTTTGTTAAGTAAATATTATTCTGTCTACTTCGAATACAACCAAGTAAACAGAAATTAAGAAATCTTAAAGGGAAATAAGACCCTCATGTTAATTATAGCCGACTAATCGAATTAATTTGGTCTAAATTTATTTGCTAAGATTGAATAGAAACAAAATAATAAATAGTTAAAGGCTGCTAATAGAAAATACGTAAATCATGTGGAGTGTGTGTATGTGTGCGTTAATTAGTATAACTTAATAGAAAAAAAATACACCACATTCATTTATTCCTTTAAGAAATAATAGTAAACTGCCAAGGGCGTATATGGGAAGCATACATGGTTTTATGGATATCAAGTTTGTGTCTTCATTTTGAAAATCTTATTTTATTTTAAAAATTTTTAAAGCCGGGGATTGACTTGATTAAATCAAATTATGAAGTAGATCGAGCGATTTGTGAATAAAAAAAATTTTTCCAACACTTTGAATTGTGAAATTCATGAATCGTTAATTATTTCTACAAAAGTGACAAAATTCAACGAAAAAGTTTATTGATTCAATGAATTGTTGATTTTTTTTTTGTTTATTAATTTCGACAAAGAATATCAGCAACGAGAATGATTGCAATAATTCGTTTTAAATCGAACTTTAATGAATATTTTCATTAAAATAATGTATGCATACATTGAATCAACGTATTTTTGCATACATTTAATGAATATATTATGTTGAATTATGTAAAAGAATTTATTAGTATAAAATACAATGTTGATCATTCAAAATCATTATTAAGGGGCTACGTAATATGTGCAATATTACGTAACGCTCTAGGGGGAAGGGGGGGTTAAAGATTTGTTACGGATTCGAAATTTCGCACTGAAAAATTAGTAAAAAGCGTTACGAAGGGGGGTGGGGGGCACAAAATCTCTGAAAACAGCGTTACGTATAATGTGCACAGCCCCTAACAAGATTACTAAGAACTTTTATGAGTTTAAGTTTTGACTAAAGAATAGGGGAAATCACTCTTAGTATTGTAATTATTGCAGATCTTGCAAATCTAGTTTATTTTCATCAGTTTGCAGCAATACAATAACAAAATATGTAAAAAAGCTATACCTGCAAGATCTGCAACGTATGCAAGAGCAGTTTTCAATCAAGAGTGATTACCCTCAATATTTTTTAATTCAAATAAAAACAAATCAAAATTTTTATTTAAACAATAAATACAAAACATAATGTTTATTTACATGATACAATATTAGCCTTGACATTCATAAAATTTTTATAGTCATTCTTTCATATTTGTATTACAAGATATGTATGTTCGCTTAAAATTAGTAAATTTAAATTGAATTTGAAAAAGAAAAATATACGATTGGCGCGCTTTTTGTATGGAACACAAAGATCTTGCATGGAGTAGGCCTTATAAGTACTTTTGAGAAGCATCTAGTAGACACTAATGCAAATGTTACATTATAATAATTTATTTTAATGTATTATAAAAGGCAGAATACTACACATTCTATACTATATATTGCTGGGAAGGTAATTAAGTTTCGTTTTTTATACTTTGAAATTTATTTGAGTATTTTAACATTGGAATAAATTTACTAAAACTTCAATAAAATAAGAAAGTCGATAAGTGAGAAATTAATCATTTGCTTTGGAATTTACATTATATATTCATCATTTGGGCATATATCCCGGATTTAGTATATTCGTCAATATGTGCTCACATTAGTAGGGAACACTGTACATATATACATATATATAGTTTATATAGTTCGTTTAAAGTAAAAATAAATATATTGTAGTTTTCAAAATAATGTGTTTTAGTACGTTAGGCACTCCTCCACGTATACTTAATATACAATTATACCAAATTATATGTAAAGTATACGTAGTTATTGCCTCTTAAGAAATAATTTATTTTGACTGTCTGACAATATTTGCTTCATCATATTACATATTTTCATTTTTTGTTCCAATTGTCTATGGGTTTATAATAATGATAGAGGGTCTTTTCTATAGTTTATATCTAGAATTCATGTTGTTGCAAAAGTTTAATATGACTTCAAAAAGCAATGACAAGACACTTTTAGTAGATTTCTAGTATTTCCGGTAATCCTGTACGTATAAGTAATATACACTAATATTAAATTAAATATAAAGTATACGTAATGATTAACGAAATGTGTTATATTTGGAAAGATTTATACCAAGTCCTGTCTAATCATTTGCATATTTTAGCTCTCGCAAAGCCAAAAAATACCAACTCAATTTTTTTTTTTTTCAAATTGCATCACTTCTAACGACCAATTCTGCTTAAGTATTTAAATCCTGCATTTATTTTGTTTGTTGGTAAGTTTGGGGCTTTAGTGAAACGAAAACTTTTAAAAGAATTTTATGATAAAAATTTTCGTAGAACATTTTAGACCTTTAACTACACGCTAAAGAAAGTCTTTTTTTAATCCTTTCTTAAGATAAGTGTAAAATAACCCGTACAGCGACACGTTTGATGGTTAAGATGTCCCACAAAAATGTTTCTCGTTAAGTTAATTAGCAGTATTAGCAGCAAAATTTTTTTAAACTACATCCCTTCAACGAAAGGATTATAGGAATTCGTATGCCAAAGAAAATGGTAAAAATGGGGAAAAGATTTATTACTCCTAAAACTGAGTTGCAGACGTAAATTTTTAAAGCACCATTTATTTATACAGTTTGATTGATAAAATTGTTTAACTAAATTTTAAATAAAACGCGCTAAAATTAAAAATGTGAAATCATTATTTCCCAAATCATTTTCCTAACAAATTTACATTTATTTTATAATTAGTCTGCTTCAATTGCGTATAACAGACAAGTATCAAATAAATTGAGCAAACGGCAAGTTGATCGTAAATCATAAATAAAACCCAAACACACAGACACATACACACACATAAATTTGTACATGATTTGCAAATTGGGAAGGATGATAGAAACGAAAAAAAATATTCTACTCGCGCCACCAGCTTAAATATGAAATTATGTATACGTATACAAGCTTATGTATGTACGATGTATGTATGTGTGCAAGCAACTACTTGTTCTATCAATGAATCAAAAATTTTGTGAACAATGAATGTTTCATAAACTCCACAATTTTGTTACACTTCTACAATAATGACAGGTTGTCATGATTAAGCGCAGTGTGTGTTTTGTAGTGTTAACAATGTCGGTGTATTTGTATGAAAACCAACACACACACACATGCACAGCAAATTAACAGACACCTGCCATATTTCTCAAACCAAAAATGTAATAATGCGGCATGGCATGACTATTTTTTTTTTTTTTTTTTTGAAATTTATTATCTTCATTATCTAGTCAAATGCGTGAGTATTTTGCTTAAAAAAAATATGAATATTTGTAACGTTTCTTCAATTGCCGTGTATGACAAATGGAGGTCAATGGATGTGATGTGATGTGATGTTTTTTTCTGCGGTTTATTACATTTTTCCGACAACTGTTTTGTTTTTTGGTTTAATGTTTTATTGTTCATACACATGTTGATTTGATTGCAGCATTCTGTTGCAAAACATTGTTGCTATTGCTGTTTGTGTTGTTGTTGTGTAGTTGTGTTGTTTAACGACTAAAAGTTAATTACCATAAAATTATTGAGTCTGTTATTGTGTGTCAGAGAATCCATTTTAAATTGATGGATGTTTAATTATGACTCTACAAAAATTTTATATGTAATTGTTGCAATAACAACAGTTTTAGTAATTTGTATGTAAAAAGGAGTGTGTGCATAAGTATGTGTCTATATGTAGAAATACAAATACGAATGTATGTACATAAATCTGTCTGTTACCATTTAAACGGTTTGCAAGATATTTATATTTTTAAATAGTCTCAAGCGTCATAATTTAAAATATTAAGATAATTTTAAGAACCAATCGGCTTAAAAATGCAATTTATATTATTTAAACTAGCAAACAACATAGCACATATAAATTAAACGTACTTATCATAATAAAGCATACTTCTAGGCGTACAACCATTCATTTCAATTTAAAACGTAGTTAAATAATATAATTGGCAAGCCTATTTTCCTTCTTTTTTTTGTGTTGCTTAGCTTCCATTAATCATCATATTTTCAAATACCAACCACAATTTAAGTCACTATACAAGTGTGCTATTAAACATTTAATATATATTTATTTATTTTTTTCTTTTTTGATAGAAAAGCTTTATTGAGGCGTGTGGGGGCCTTAACACCCGCCATTATGCTTAAATTGCTTGTCATAAAAACCTAAAAGAATTTTAAGAATTTTTCTTTCATTCAATATTTGTTTCGGTATTAGACTTTTATGATGTTGTTTTCCTGTTTTTGCTCGTTATGAATTTTTCCTAAGAGATGTTGTTTTTTTCGCTTCATTTATCTAAGCTTGTTGAATTCCTTGAGGTTTCTTATTTTTCTTCAACTGAATATTATTATTGATAATAAATACCACTCATACAAATAAAGTTTAATTGTAATCAGTCAAAAAAGAAGTTCAAAAAAAAAAAAGTCAGGCGTTATGTAAGGCGTCTGTTGGTCGAAAAATATACACAACAACAGCAGCAACTACAGCAGGAACATCAATAGAAATATAAAAATATATAAAAGCACGAGGAGTTGCGTATTATTTAGGACTCAGCTTTAACAACAAACAGGAACATGTTCATTTGAAATGTAACAAAATGATTGTCTATTCATCTTATTAAGAGTTGTGTTTAATTAAAGATAATCTTATAGAAATAATTATGTGTCCTGATTTTGGGTAATTTATTAACAGTACAGTTGGCGGTAAAATAAAAAAAACAATGAAAAATTATTATTCTCCAAAGTAGATTTTTGTCGTAATTGATAGGTAGCAATACTAGCCTAGTAGCGTGGGGGTTGACGGTTCGATTCCGGCCAGAGTTCCTGGGTGACACGCTAATCGCTTTGCGGGGTGGTGTTAAAAAAAAAAAGATACATATGTTCCTTTAAAAACATTGCGATTTTAAGAAATTAACGTAAAAAAAATATTTTCCAGAATAGTACCATTTTAAAAAGTACCTTTTAAGAATGCAACCATTTAAGATAAGTACCTTTTTTTTAAAGCAAATTTTCAAAACAGTGCCTTTTGATAAAAGTACCTTTACATAAAAGTAACTATAAAAGTACCTTTTTATCAAAGTAACTTTTAATAAAAGTGCCTTCTCATAAAAGTACCTTTTTATAAAATTACATTATTAGTTTTTTGTTTTAGACAAAATAACTTTTGTTAGGAGTTACTTTCGTTAAAAGGGAAAAGGTAAGTTTTTAAACAGTATTTTTTAAAAGATTAAATTTTTAGAATTCAGAGTCATGTTATTTTAAAGTATCGTTTGAAGAAGAACTTTTTGATATGTTTTTCAAAAATACAAAATTTTTTACCAATTTACGGCACTTGCTTGAAATGTGACTGGGAATAAGAAGAAGGACTCTTAAGAACGTTACTTTTATGGCAAGTGATTTATGAAAAACTGTAATTATTAGGAAAAACTTTTAAAAATATCGTCACTATCATAAAAAATTACTCTTATTTTACTTTTATTTCAGGTCTTTCATTTCTACTGAGAAATAAAAATCGCAATTTGTTTCACACTCTTCACAAGGGGAATCATTCTAATGTAGGTGTTTAATTTGTCTGTCATGAATAATTGTAGCATCATAAAATCCAAACAAAGAAAACAAAAAGGCATTTACGCACAACCTCATCATCATCATGCTGTTGCAGGATTTTAATATTTCAGTGCGTCAGCAAAGGAGGTAACAACAATTCCAAAGTTAATATTAGAACAAAATGAATCAACAGTGATTTGCTTTTGATTAAATACAATTTGTTAACACTCGTACGAACACAACAACAACAACAACGACAACACAAAAGAAATCAAAAACATTTTGTGTTGATTCATTCTTAAGTAATTTGTGATTACAGAAATTTTTCATCAACATCTTTCTTGTTCCATCCACATCCACTCCTACTGCCTGATTGCATGCCACAATATCATCATATTTCATTTTATTTCATATAAATCAACACTTTTTGATTTTGATGAGACTAAAAGCGAAATAAAAAAGAAAACGAAAGTTTTGGTGGGCAGGGCGCACAGAAGGAGAGAAGGAGAGAAAAACAACAGCAAAATAAAAAACAAGCTTTGCAAATAAAATTACAAAATAATCAATGTTCTCTTTAATAATATTTGCATGACACTTGAAAAAAAAAGTCGAAGAAATTGTGGCAAAAACTTTCTAACGTTAAAAATGTGAAATGCAAATGTATTTGTAAATAAAAATAACTGTAACACAGTGTTTGTATTTACTATGACAACACATTATTATATTGTCGTCCACCTCTCTCTCTCTCCCTCTCACTATCAGCATCACTCTTAACTTGTTTGTTCAACTCAAAGAAATCAAGGATATGATGTTGACGATGTTGAAGCTGTCATGTGCTGCTTGCTGTTGGCCTTGCTGTTGATGTTTAAGTTAAGAATGTTGCACAGCAGACAATGATGTGGAAGAATTTTCTTCTCCTTTTATTTTTTTTTTTTTTTGTTTTTGGTTGCAGAAAAATAAAATATGTTGCAAAACTTGTGATTATGCAAATATTATCGATAAAATTTTGTATAACCCACACCTACCGATCGGGCGCAATACTTTGCTTTAACTGCTAACTTTCGTTTTAGTTACACCACTTTAGCACGCATACACTCAAACACACACACACACACATACACAAGACCTTTTTCACAAATTTTCCACTTTAGTATTTTTTTTGTTGATTTTTTTTATTGTTATTTTTTTATATTTGGACAAATTCAAATTTTAAAAGTAACTGGAATTTTATTTAAAATTCTCTTTTATTTTAAATTTAATTTACTTTAAGGATGCTGCTTGCTTTGTGGCTGCGCAGCAGAGTAACATAATATTTGACATTTAAATTAGTTTTCATAACAATTGTCGTCAGCTACTTATTGGCGGTTTTATATTCAACTGAAATTGATTTTGTAATTTGATTAAAAATTTT
Organism: Lypha dubia; assembly: GCA_947311025.1. Lineage (NCBI taxonomy): Eukaryota > Metazoa > Arthropoda > Insecta > Diptera > Tachinidae > Lypha > Lypha dubia. The sequence goes on along the minus strand of OX371264.1, from coordinate 64,585,854 downwards.
AAATTCTTTTTTATGTTTGAAAGAGTATCCGAGACTTTTAAGTGCAAAATTAAATCGAGTGGATTTTGAAAACTTTTGTTCTACATACTTAAATACACCGGAACTCGCTTTAAAGTTCTTAACACGTTTTTTTAATCTCTTCCTTAATTCCGGAGTTGACGTTTCACAAACTTAGCCGCTTAATTATTTCACTGGCTTAAAGAATAAAAAAAATCTCAGTAAGAAATTAACACTAAAAAACATCATATAAGCTATTTTTCAGAACTCAATTCCGAATGGAAGTGGTTTCAATTCCAAAAGTTGAGTCTTTAGAACACGAAAAACGATCATTTTTTTTTTGGAATCAAAACAATTTTAAAATGTAAAATGGAATAAAAAGCAATAAATTTTTCTACTAACTTCATTTGTAGTAATAAATAAAAACACATGCATACTCTTAGGAGCGTCAGTAAATTAAGCTTTGCATGTTACTAAAAAAGCTTAATGTGAGCTTTACTAGTAACAAAAATTTAAAGAAACACCTACTGGTATAAAAACTTTTTCACTGGATTTCAAAATAAAAAACATTTACGGAATATGAAGACTGAAAATTAAAAACGATCGAAATGGGACTTTAATGCCCCCATTAACGGAATATGAAGACTGAAAATTAAAAACGATCGAAATGGGACTTTAATGCCCCTTACCCTGAAGCTATTAAATTTAAATCGTTAAGGAATGTCAAGTCCAAATTCTACGATATTTTTTCAACTACAGCCTATTCCCAGCATTTGTTTTCGATATCTCTGGTTGAACTGAAATTTAAGTTTCTCTTTTAAAAATAAATTAAATTAAAGCAATTTCTTTTTAAAATTTTCATTAAAAAATTATAATGAAAATTAAGCCATAAAAACATGTTTATGTCTTTTTGTGTCTAACACAAGTACATAAGAATAAAAACTCTGTTAATTTGATAAGTTTAACGAGCTGAATCTTATTGTTATCAAAATTTTCAAGACTCAAAAAAAAAAAAGATGTCGTAAAATAAAAACTTCATGATATATTTTTATAGCTTTTCTGTAAAAAAACACAAATAGATTAAATGTCAAATTTATATTTTGTGAATTAAAAAATTTTGGCTTAAGGTAAAACAAAAATAAAAAAAAATCCCACTAGCATTTTCTTAGGAAATGCATTAGAAAACATTCCCCAAATTCAAATAATGGGTAAAAACAGCTGCCAACCAGCCTTAAAGTATGCTTTACATTTAAACAGCAACAACATAAAAGGAAATTTACAATTCTCTAACTTAAACAATTTTCTGCTTAATATTTTCAATGAATCCTTTGTATTGCTTTTCATAAAACATTTTAACTTAATTAAACAAAAATGCCCCAAATGAAAACATATGTTGGGCAAATGAAAATTTTATAATCATTAGGCTCAATTTGAAATTAGAATTTATTATTTTTTCTTCTTCTTTGTTGTTGTGCAACTCATAATTGATTTAAAATTACAAAAAAAAAAAAATATCTTAAGGCTTTAACTGCTTTGAAATTATATGTATGTGATGGCATTTGGTATAATTCAGTAAAGCACACAAACAACACTTTATAAAGATTTTGTGCAACATAAAAGTTATTTCTGTTATGAAAGTCTGTTGATGTTTTTAACTTTAAATTCATTATAATTAATATAAAATATAAATATTTTCCATAACATAAATTACTCTTAAAAGGGCTTATTTAAGTTTTGCTTTGTAGCTGTTGTTGTCAGAAATTTTGTAAAATATAAAAGTTAACAAATATTTGTGAAGTTTTTCTTTTTTTTTATTGTATGCTGGCAAACAGCCTTTAGTTATTTGTTGGCTTTTATCTTTAAATATTTCAGCTACTACAATTACGAGTTGCACCCTGCTGTACCCACTATCCAGCACCCAGCAGTACTCAGTCATTTTTTCCAACAATAACAATAGCTGTTAAGTAAAATTGGTATAAAAGAAATATGAAGCAACAAATTTTTTGATAAACAAAAAAATAAACGAAATAAATTTTAATAAAAATTACAGTGAAACCTGCCGAATTGTGTTTATGAAAAGATGACACCATTTTTTTAGTATTTTAGTTATGAAGACTCTTTACTGTGCATTTAGTGCATTTCTTTATGGTGTTTACCGAAAATACTTATTTGCACATCTGAAAAATGTGTAAAATTTAATGATGAAAGTTCAGTTAGCCATAAACAGCCTGAAAATATGCTTTTTGCTTGATTTTTATTTGATTTAAATGTCAAAGGATGAAAGCAGAATTAAGTAATAATAATTGGAAAAAATGGGAAAAGGTAAACCAAAAAAATTATTCAGAAATGTCACAGATGTTAATTCCGAAAAAAACGAAAATATTGTTTGTAATCAAACCGCTTTAAAAATTCGAAATTGAATTGACAATGAATTTTTCTACTAACTTCTTTTGTAGTAAGCACAAAAAAATGTGCATACTTTAAGGAGCATCAGTAAAATAAGCTTTGCATGTTTATTAAATACATAGATTAATTTGACCTTTGTTAGTAACAGAAATTTATTCAAATCCGTATGGATATAGTACTCTTTTATCACTGTATAATCGAATTACAAAATAAACGGAATCGTCATTGATTATTTAATCCAATCACGCGGTGGGTGCACAATTCTAATGTAATAATTAAAAAACCGTACATGAAGCTGATTATATTTTTAAAATATTCATATATTGTCATACCATCCACAATGACTTGAAAACACCAGTCAGAATGACTTGTCTCACATTAAGCATTAATGACAGTGTCTTTAGTGAATTGAAAAGAAATTGTTTATTGCTTTTTTTTTCAGCTCTCTGAGGAGCTCGCAAGAATGTTGTTTTATTAGTTGATCTTAGAATAAAATTACACCAGCTTATATACTTCTTATGAGAAGAATTCTTAGGGGTACCTTAACATAAGAGGGAAAGAAAAGATATATTGTTGAGTAAACATATTTTAGTTTCCCACCGTTTACGTATGGCATGTGTCTCAACAGTTTTAAAGTCCAACGAGTCCATACCTGAATGCAACAGATATTTTGTGTTGTTTGTATTTATAAATAAGCACATGCAGTTAATAAATGTGATTAACTTAAGTGCATTGTGCTGCTGCACTTGATCAAACGTATGGGTGTCAAGTGACCGTCACACAAAATATTTTAAAACGACTGTAATACGGTAGTGTTGACTCGCAATGCATACTACACACTGTTGGTTACATGCTACATGTCACACCAGTCACATTAACATGTCATACCAGTCACAATGGTAAAGAAGTTATAGAAAATCATCTTTTTCCTTTTCTGCGTAGAAACTCTAGTGTAGTTGGCCGGAATCGAGCTAGTAGCATCCCGTTTATAACATCAGATTTGCATTACAGATCGACTTCTTATAAAATTTTGCGTTAGATATATTTTTAATAAAATTTATCTGTAAAAACAACTGAGTTTGTTGGATATTTTTTAACTCGTGAATAACTAAAAATTTAACATTCAAACAAAATTTAATTTTTATTAGTTGTATTTGAAATTTTTGAACAAATTGTTACTCTACCATGCCACTATTTAAGGAAAGGTCTTTCCCATTTACATGTTTGTAACAAAAAGTACCCACAAGGGAATGGGTTGAAATATTTCATATTCTTAAAGGCCCAAAATGGTTATTTGCTATTTGATTTTGTTAAATTTAACGTATTCTATTTAAAAGTGACATGTCACACCAGTCACAAAATTGTAGTTCAATTTTATGCTAGCTTATTTAGTAGAATATGTTATACGTTGTTTAATAAGAGTTTTTATTTGTTACTAGATGATTGTCCCGGCTACGCCCGGAAGGTATTTTCTTATATGAGGGAACCACTCATCAACCCCCTGTTTTATGCTTGACTATTTGAAATCTATGTATATATATATATATATATATTGCTGTGCGTTAGTCTCGCTAAAACTCGAGAACGGCATCGTAAATTGTAATTAATCAAAGTGAGGAAAGTTCTCGCACACTTAGCAGTAAAGTGTCGCTAAAAAAAAAAAGATTAACATAAAAAGAATCTGAAAAATAGTTAACAACTTTCATATTTATTCACCTTGTAAAACTTCTCTAGACTTCCACAAATCGGTTCAGCCGTTCTCGAGTTTTGGCGTAACTAACGCACAGCAATTCATTTTTATATATAAAAATCTTAAGAAAACGGACAAAATAGTCCCACATACAATAGGGTTAAAGGTCTAAAATCTTACACATTCATCAAGGGAAATTGTGGTTAATTTATTTTATGAAATTTAACATAAACATAATTAAAACTTTATGTATATAACTAGTAGTTTATACAATTTTAGTGCAACGTGTCACACCAGTCACAAGGAATATTTAAGCAAATTTGCTTTTTTAATTATGATTTCTTAAAATTTGGAAACTAAAATCGTAAATGGAAAAAATGCTACAAAAAACTATTAAATAATTGCAAACCTTTTATCACTATACAATAACAATAACAATATTAACAAGAAGCATTTAAAATTCATTTGAATTTTAGGGCAATTATTGTATTCTATACAATTTAACGTTTATTCATCAGCATTTAAAATCAAATAGTAAATATTTGAAAAAACAACAAAAGAAACATATAAATTCATAACTATTTAATTGTTGGGACAATCAAAAAAATATATTCAAAATATTGAAACAGCGAACAACTGACAGAAAATAAGTTTTTTTTTTCGCATATAAAGAAAACACTTTTGTAAATATTTGTGTAAAATATTTAAACAGTTAAACCAAATCCATACAACAGTGAACAACAGGGTTACATAAAAGCGCACATAAATCATAATGGAAAAACTATTTATAACTAAATTGTGTTGTATGCCAACGAAATGGGCTTTATTTATTTTTTTTTTGTTGTTGGCTTGCTTTGTTGGCTGTAAGCTTAAATGTATTAAATACATTTTAGTTTTTGTAATAAAAATTTTATCCTTTTAAAATGTATTCGAAGTGAATAGAAATCATTTTAAATGCTTCATATATGTATGTATAATAGTGCGTTTGTTTTGTGTATGTGTGTGTGTATTTGTATTAAATAAGCCCTATGTTTTGGTATTAGTACACGTTGTTTAATCCTTTTAGCTTGTTTTTTTTTTTGGTATGACTTTCACTATTTACTCATTTCTATAAATTAATGTAAATTTATTCAGAAGTTTTGTAAATAGCCAAATATTTTATTGCATATATTTATGGTTAGTGAATACTAAAGCATACATTTGGGTACATAAATTGACATTTTATATATATTTCACATTTGTATCCTTTATTTTTTGTTTAGTTTATTTTTTGGTCAAAGTTCATTAAATTTGAGGAAAAATTTAGAAATTTGCATATGTGATAGATAGCGTTTGGGTAATTTTCATTTGTATTAGTATTTTATAAATATGCATAATATGTCGCCCTGTTTGTTTATAATTATTTAAAATTTTTATCTAAAATGTGTGGTTCCTATTATAGGCACTGCAAACTGTTCACCGCGGTTAAAGATGTTCTGTTTTATGTGAAATTTTATTTATAATTTTAAAGTGTGGAGTACCAAAAGGTTGAGGTGAACTACATTTACAATTTAAAGTGTTTGACCATAGTGATTCTATAGGCTTAAATTCGTTTAAAGTTATATGGAGAAACTATTAGAGTCTCTGTCAATATTTCAAAGAACAAAGGAGATTATATTTTCATAAACACAACAGGATAAAATTTAGCATAAAGTTTAAATCGGTTTTTCAAATCTTTTACGATTTGTATTATTTCACATGTCCAAAAGTATGTAATATTTTTTTTTTTAATTGTTTTCACCACCCCCCAAACTATGCTTTAATATATTGAATACAAACAAAACTTTATTATTTACACAGAAAACCACAGCAAATTATTTATTTTTCAATAAATTCTATTGTAAATATTTTACGCTCAAGTTATTCAAGTTTTTTTTTCCATTGTTATTTAGCATAAAACTCATATATTTTCTATTATGCTATTATTTACGCTATAACGCAAAAAACAATAACAAACATTTTTGTTTTTAGAAATTTTATATATGTACTCGTATTAATATGTAAACATAGTAAACCAAGCGTATGAAAAATAAATAGAAACAAAAATATGCTACTTCACATATACAGAGATATATGCAAGAAAATAACAGCATTAAACTAAGACAAAATGCCAGTAAGAGTTTTAGGAGAGTCCACAGTCCTTTAACATAAATATGGCCAAGTATTAGTCAACACTTATAAAATTAGTTAACAAAAACGACCTCTTTTTCCTGCCGTTTAAGGGTAATTTTTTGTAAGTATTTTTTTTTTTTTTTTGGTGTATTAAAATCCTCCCTGTAATATGCAACATAATATTTATTTATTGTTAAGCCACATCATGTACAAGTGCATGTGTTTGTCGTACAAGTTTAAGTGTTTGTTTTTAATACACATACCTTGGCCTTTTTTTCGCATTTTCATTTGCCTTCTTCCTACAAGTGTGGTGTAAGTGTGAGTATGTGCGTGCATGTGTGCGTACTGAATAATATTTGCAAAAAAAAAAAAAATCCGGAAAAAGAGGAAATAATATACGAGCATATTTCTAAATAATATGGAAAACAAAAACAATCATACTAAAAAAACCTGTCTACAAAAATGTATTTGTACTATGTTTGTCTGTATGATTTAACTTGAACGAAATTTGCATTGCAAAAATATTTAACCATAAATTAGAAAGGTTTGCCTACCAAAAAAACATAAAAATAGGGAAAAAATTACACAAGGGGAATTTTGCGCAGTTGAATACAATTCGTTTTTGATTGTAAAAACATATTAGAAGATAAAAGAATATGGTGGATATATAAATTACCAACACATGAATAGAATTTAGTGGTAGTTTTTTTTTTTATTTTTAAAGGCTTTAAAAACAAAATATCCACAAAAATTTAAGAAAATCTTCAGTTTTATTTTGAAGAAATTTAAAGCTGGTTCTGTAGTTACATTTAGATAGAATTACACATTGTTAGTATATAAAGAGAGAAGAGAAAATATCAACATCAACTTGGATTTCATCATGCACATCAGAACAAAACAAATTTGCTTTTGAATCGCATTACCCAGTCATCGTCAATGTTCATGCTTATCAGTACTTCTTAGGTAGATCCATTGAATGCGTTCGCAATTCTTTTAATACAAATTTTTAGTGAAATTTAAATACGAGAATTATTTCACTACTACTTGGATATCAATATGTTATTTATCATAACAAATCCCAGTGTTACCGGCGAGTTATTTTTTACCATAGCCAGTTTTCTTTTTCTTAAGTATGAAGAAAACTATTCCGCGTTATAGAAAAAAAAAATTCGCGACTTTCATATTATTCTATTTTTTTCCCCCCGGAAAAGCCAACCTACCAACAGTGTGACGGAATATCAAATAATATAAAATTTTTGTTACTTAAAAGAGCTCAAATTTGATTAAATAAGTTATATAATATAAAAATATACGAATAAAATTATTTGATTAAAATTATTCGATAAATATTATTCGAATAAAGTTAACAAATTTGTTTAATATTCAATATAGAATAAATATATCATTAAAATATTGTTGCAAAAAAATTATTTCAAAGAAAATTTAATAATTATTAAATTTTGTTTTAATTATTCAAACAATATTATCAACTAGATATACCCGGTGCACTTCGCTATCGCCCTCGTTATAAAATAAAATTCCTTTTGTGAAAATTTAATGACGATTGGTCCAGTAGTTAAGACAATATTACGATTTTTTATTTTCCTAAAAAGGGGCCTGGTACGTATACCAAATATCATCGACATAGGTAAAAAAGTGCCCAAAATATGGCAATTTAAATTTTTGGGTTATATGGGCGGTGCCACGCCTCTTTGTCCAATCAAAACTTCATCAAAATTGGCCCAGCCGTTTTGGAATCCATACGTTACATACATACACACATCCTGTTTTATATACATATATAAATAGAAGATATAACAAGTATTCAAATCATGATTATTCGAATAACTGTAATCGAAATTTTTTTTCCTTAAATTGATATTAATTTAATAGCCTCATTAGTCACATTTTATTGATAAAAATAAGTACCTTACGCTTTAAAATTGTTGTATATAATAATTTTAGTAAATTAAAATTATTCGATAGATATTATTCGAACAAAGTAAACGAATTCGCTTAATATTTAATGTTGAAAAATTTTTTCAATAAAATAATGTGTCAGTAGAATGTATTTCAAAGAAACTTTAATAATTTATAAAAAGATTTTAATCTATTCAAAGAGTATTATCCAAAATAACAACTATGTATTCGAATAAAGATTATTCGTAAAAATTTAATCGAAAAGTCTTTGTTTAATTGATATTAATTAAATAGTCTCATTTATCACAAAATATTTTAAAATTATTATTTAGAATTATTTTATTCGAATAAAATTATTCGATTAAATATTTTCCAAACAGTATTTTTTGTAAAATACATCGACATTTTTTATGGCAAAAAAAGCGGACTTAGTACGCGGCCTCTAGTGTTTTTATATTTCCTTAAGCACACTTGAAATGATGCCAGTGAAAATAAAACGAAATCTATAGAAAAGAAACTTTAGAACAAAAAAACGAACTCTATAGAAGTCCTTAGTCCAAATATAATGATTTTTACTTTCTCAGTTATTAATACGGTTAAATTTCGCAGTACTTAAATATTTTCCGGTAATTGATATTTTTCTAGAAGAATTTTGCTCCTTAATTTAAGGCAATAAATTTTCAATATTCTTAAGCAAACTTGCAGAGTACTTCCTTTACTGAATATCTCTCTTTCTGTCACTTTCTTTATTCTTAACATTTTAAGAAAATTTAATAAATAAATAAAATTTATTTTGTTTCTTAAAAAAAAAACAATTCAATTTATAATGAAATAGGAAACGGAAGAGACGAGTAAGAAAGAGATATGACCAATGCACACACAGACACACACAGATACTGTTTTAAAAATATCTACTCAGAAAACAAGCAATCAAGTTTGCGTGTTTTTGGTCATGTACGAGTATGTGTTCTCACAAAAAAGTTTACAGGTTCATTTTTGTTTCTATTGATGATTTTGATGCTGTTGCTGTTATTGTTGTTTTTGTTATTTTATGGTTATCGTTTGCAATCTTGTGTTTTGATGAAATTTATAACAATTTTCAAATGCAATTGGGGTATACACAGAAATATTTGCAGTTGAAACTAAAACTACTTTAGCAAAACAAACCAAATTTTAAAAATTTGGTCAAGACAAATATATGTATATGAAATTTTTCTCGTCCAGAAATAAAAACAATAAATATAAACAAATGCATTGGTCCAAACAAACACACACACACACACACATATTCACCGTTAGACAGCCAGAAGAAAAAGAAATTCAATTTCATTTGTTAGAAATTTATTGAATTTATTAGACAATCATATCAGTACAAGAACAAATTTAGGTTAACAATTTCTGTAGAGTTTTAAAAATATATAAAAAAAAATTAAATGAAATAAAATGTTATAAGTAACTATTCGAAATATTTTTGTATTTAATTTACAGTCTTAACTTAATTAAAGTCATTTTATTCTTTTGTCTTATCTTAAGAACACAAATACCAAATTAAACTTAATTTAATTTTTATCTTTATTTTAGAATGGAAAAGAAAAAACAAATAGAAAAAAACCAGAATGTTTTATGTATCATGACCATGTTTTAAATTTTGTTTGGTTTTTCTTCTTCTCTTCTCTTAGAGAGTTTCACAACTCACAACAACGTTAAGTGTTGCTTAAGATGGCGTTAAGATCGTTTTGTTGTTAATGGTTGTTTTCTGGTAGAAATGTTGGCATTGCCACTAGAAGTGGTAGTGTCAGTAGTTTTTCCTTCTTTCTGTAGTCTAGTGCAAGTATTTAAAAGTTGTTGTGTTTTTTTTTTCTGTTGCTATTTTGCCTTCTAACTATTTTTGTTCGGGTTGTTTTGTTTTCTTTTTTGTTTTCAAACTTTCCACTTTACTTTTCACTGGATTTTTGTGTGCTGCTGTTGTTATGAAGATGTAGATAAGCTTAAGTGTTGTGCAAAATTTTGTGACAACAACCCCAGTACTTATTGCAACGTTTAGTACATGTTTAAGGGGGTAAAATGGCTGGCAAATATAAAAAAAAAAAAACGATATAATGTACTTTTATATATATATTTTTTTGCTCTTGCCAGATATAGATAAATGGAAACCTTTAGCAGCTATTCTCTTTTGAAGTTAAGTGCCAATGATGCACTTGCTAACATACACCGGTACGCGAACAATAGTACTGCATATAATATAATACAAGTACTTGAGATAAATAGATATAGAGAAAATAAAAGACATGCAACAATAACTGCAGCCAATGGCATTCAGTAGATTCTTAGGAAAAATATATATACAGATGATATACGTGTAAAAAAATTGAGGAAAATATTGGATTAAATCTTTGAAAAATATCTAAAATAATAACAACGGAGCAAAGTCTAGTAGATCTTTATAGGAGATTTCTATAACAGCCTTTTTTAAATTTTATTACCCCACTTGTACATGAATAGAGTTCACTTAACTAAAGACTAGTTAAAACACACACCTCATAGTTTATACAAACACCCAACAGTAAATAGTCACACCTTTTAGCGCTTTCTTTTTTTTTTTTTTTTTTTAAGTGAAAACTTCTATTGGCTCGGTACGAAGGTTTTGGATGAGACAAAACCTCAGAACTCGCGACACTGTCACGCTTGTAGCATCTCTGTTTGTGCGAATGCCTAGTCGGAGTGACGTTAACAACCTACAGATATTGGGGTTTATTACGGTTCTCGATTCGACTTCGACTGCTGTAATAGATTAAAGAAAAGTGTTGTGTGTTTCTTTAATCTAGTACAACAGTCGAAGTCGATTCGAGAATCTTAGTAAGGCCCAACACCTAAATTTTTTCGCTCAAAATGAAGAGAGCGCCCTCTCTTGTGGGTGATGTCGCCATATATGAGAAAAACACTCATTTTTTGGTGCACCAAAGAGGGCGCACTCTTCAATTTGAGCGAAACTGATTAAGTAGAGTACACAAAGATGGCGCTCTCTTCATTTTGAGCGAAAAAAATTTAGGTTGTTAACTTCTCGGGCGCAGTTGCATTTGCGTTTACAATAAATGGCATGGCAAAACTAGCATGGCATGCGCAGTTCGACAACAAGTACAACAATCCAAAAACAACATGTATTTCGTTGGTATAAAGCACACGCTTCATATCAAAACACACAAACAAATACACACATAACCTAAAAGTATGCTATAAATTTTATTAATTGATTATAATATAACAATTGCCAGTGTTTTAGTTAATCTTTTTTATATCCTTTTTTTTTTTGTTTAAAACCAAATTTCAAATGAATTAAAATTTCTGAAAATATCCAACACATTTAACCTGCAAGTATGCTGTAGATTTTATTAAGCATAAAACAAACATTTTGTAGAATTTAAAAAAAAAATGTTCAATTTAAGCCATGAGTGATTTCTCAATTAAAATACTTTCCATTCGCCTTTAAATATGCTTTAAATTTACCTGCATTTATGTAGCTAGTAGATCTCCCCTCCCCCGAAATATTTAAAATATGCCATGCTTTACTATTACATTTGCTTTATTGTGGCTTCAAGTTTGTTTTTCTTCTATATTATAATTTAATACGCTTCAACTATTTTAATTTCAATTGAAATTTTCAATTTCTTAGATATTAAGAGTTTTAATTAAACTGCCATTGTGCTTAAAAACTCTATTGTCTTTCTGAATTTCTTTTCTCACGTAAATGTGCTCCTTAGAGTGTACTCTTGTAAAAAAAATGAATTGTGTGTACATTGTGCAGTTTGTTTTTCGTTTTTTTTTTCTTTTGGTTTTTTGCTAGCTTCTTGTGAAGCAACAAATCAAATTAAATGTTTGTAAATTGAAATTAAAATTTACTTTTTGGCAGCTACCCACCACCAACTTACATCATTCACTTGCTTGGTGCTTAAGTGCAGGGGAAATTAAGGAGAAAAAGAAGATGGAAAAAATAAAACTTTTATATTTCTTTGCTTCTGCTGTAAATTCCTTGAAGTGTCCAAAAGTTTGTGTTGCAGAAAACGAAATTTTCAAAGGAACAATTAAGGTTTTCCAAATACATGTAAACGTATTTTGTTGTCAACCAAATACACAAAAAATTTGAAAATGTTAAATTATTTGCGATCATAAGAAACTCAAATGCGGCCAAAATTATTATTTAATATTTAACCAAGAAACTTTTAAGCCTTTCGCTTTGACTTAATAAATCTGCTTTTCATCATCATAATCATAATATTGTAACTTAAGTACTTTTCTTTAATAAACATAATTTTTTGTCTTTAGCTGTTTAAAAGAAAATCAATAGTGTAATTTGTTGGTTTACCTCTACCTTTAGTCTATTTACAACATTTTGTATGAATTTTGTGTTTTTCGTTTTGTTTTGTTGCTTTGCAATTTCTTGTTAGCAGAAGTTTTTATAATTTTACCCTCTTTAAATTGTAATTTTCCGAGTCTTTACCTTTCACCCGGTTTTTTGTTGTTATTTTAAATATCCTTTTTTGCTTCTAGTTTTTCCTGTTGTAGCCATTATATTGCTAATTTGCCGGCTTTCATAAAAAAAATTGCATAAATGAAGGCCAAAAAGAAGGAAAAGCGAGCTTTACGTATTCCTATTTTCCTTAAAAAAAAAAAAAACACACACAATACAGTCACAACAAAGCATATACTCATACCTTTGGAATGTATTCGTATAAACATATATATATAAGAATTTTATCACTTTTGTTTCACAATGTTTGCTTTAATTTCTTGATCTTCCCTTAAAACATGAATACCTTCAGTGTTAGTAGAGCTTTGCTTTTCTATTGTTCTTCTAAGCAGGTCAGCTCTTAGAATTAAAACACCCTTCTTGACTTGTATTCATGGAGTTTAAGGAACATTTTTCCTACACCAAAAACAAAAGAAACAGTAACAACAACAACAGCAGCATCAGCATCTTCATCAGCACAAAAACACACAATATAATAACAATAAAACAGAAGCAATAGCAACAACTAATTTCCTAGAAAATATTTTGGCACGTTTAACTGCTGAAGAAAATGTGTTACAAATTTGCTTTTTATTACAAAAGGATGTTAAGGACTGTTATTGTATAAAGTTGGTCGGTACAGTTCTTTAGTACATCTCACACCAGCTCCATTTCACCCTTAATACTGCTTTATAAAAAGAAAAAAGAAAAAAAACTCATGCATACTTTTAGGAGCAATATATAGCTTAATGTTTTTAACCATACAATGCTAACAAGATGCTAGCTGATTATTTAGTCCTGTTGATTTTTTTTTCAAAGGCCATTTCAAATTAAATGAAATTAAATTAAATGTGAAAAATATATATTTTATATCTCCTTCATAACTTTGCCAGTCAGAAAGCGTTTAAGTTAACTTTAATTTGCCAGCCCCACAATTGTTTTATATAAAAACGTCTAATATTGATTTAAACTAAACCGGATATAAAAAAAAAACCACGTTTGAAAAAATTATGTATTTTACTTTAAAGGTAAAACAACCATAAATCATGCTGAATTTTGTATTTATTTTAATTAAACGTAACTTGTGCCGTAGACCATACGATTACATAAATTTGCCTTAAAATATTACCAGTCATAAATTCACCCCTCCCCCTGATTATTTTAAAGGATCTAAAAGTCACAAAGTATTACAATAAACAGCTTATTTCAGCAAAAAAAAAAAAAACAAAAATACAGCAACAGCAAGAAGTATTTTATAGAAAAACAAAAAAAAAATTATATAAAAAAGTTGTAAATTTTTTTTATTACAAAGCAAACCATATCTGGTTTTTATTAAAAACAAAAACTGTAGTCACCAAATAAATTTCCATCTCCATCTTATTTACAAACATCGTTATTTTTTTAAAAGTTTCATGAATTATTTCTAAATTTCCAACGAAAACCAAAAAAATATCCCTTTTTAAGGAAAAAAAAATTAGTCACCAAATAGATCTTTATACAGTGCCAGCCAGTGTGCTTTCTCTAAGTCATACAAGAGTTTTATTTTCCTGGATAAACAGAGGCCTAGTATATGTTTTTGATATTAAAAAAGTAGTGCCTACTTTCAGGACTACAAACAAGAACAATTTTCATATTTATAGATGCGCATAAAGTTATGCAAGTAAATAAAGAAATACAGAAAAGCCGAAATAATTTAACAATTTTTTTAATTACATCTGTTTCCTCAGAAAATCAATTTTAAAAAACTGATTAAGAAATTTTTTCTTTTATTTAATTGACAAAGTTTTTAACTTAGATTATTGTGCAGAAAACTTATTGAGAAAATTAATTCTTTTATAACTAAAAATTTTACAGGCACGTTCGACAAGTTTTGATTTCTGAAGTTCTATATGCAATTAATAAATAATAATGGACTACGTGCAGTCAAATGCTAATAATAAATAAATAAATTGTTGCAGCTTCCAAAATAAACCAGAATGGGAATGAACACGCCATTCAGGTAGTTCCAAAGAGAGAAATTTCAAGTCAATTGTCTTCAACATAATTGTCTAATAACTGCCGAAACTTGAAGTGAATTACAGCTCAATCAAACTTGCAATCAATTGTTTAAGTAGTTTTCTTTCGTTTACAAGAAAATCGGTTGTGAATCGTAATACACAAAAAAAATATTTAATATGGGTTGAAAATCATAGTAACGACATTAATTTTGCCCGTTGAAAAAAAAATAGCAGGTAAAACTAATAGACCGCTGCGAAAAAATTCTGGCGAGGCCCTGGGAACCACTCATATGAAACTGCCCTCTAGAGATCACTTACACGAACCAGCAATTACTCAATACCAATGCGATTAGTACAGCCAACAACCTGTAATGACCACAATAGGTTTGATTTCATCGCAAACAACAAAATTTTATTTCGCAACATCTTCTTCCTCTAAGTTTTTGTTAAGCAAAAAAAGCCAATTTTTTAAGCCTAAGCTTCATTTTCATACTTTAACGCCATTTTTTCTTCTTTTAAAACCATTTTTTTTTTCTTTTAATTTTTCTTTTCCTCATAAACCTCAAAGCCGAAACTAAAGAATGATGAAAAAAAAAACAAGTGGAGAAATCAAATTATAATAATCAGGCGATAACAAGATGTAAATGTAATTCATTGAATATAGTTGTTTTGAAAGAAATTTCCATAATTGACAATTCGCAAACAAACAGCCAGCAGAGCAGCCAGTATCAGCTGTAAATTTTGGCGAAGAACTACCAAATACAAAATTTTCTTGCATTTTTATCAAAGTCGAGCGCAAAAAAAAAACAAATATTATAAAATTCTTTGCAAAGATTTGTTAAACATAAGTTTTATAATCCCTTGTAAGGAGATATTGCCTGCCCTCCTTCAACATAAAATATTACAAAAAAAACAAGACAAGAACTTTATATTGTTGACGCAAAAAAAAAAGAAAAAAAAAAGAGAAAATAAATCGAACAGATTTAAATTTACACGAAATTTACACAGGCAGTCATAAATAGCAGCAGTTGCAGCAGATGTTGAGATAAAATTCAAACATGCAAACTTCTAAGGAAGCACAGCAAACAAAATGCAAAGGGAAAAAAATTTTTGATGAATTGGATTATTTGTGAGTTGAATGCTGTAGTAGTAGCTTTTGCCAAACTCATTGCATTATCAATAAATGCTAAATGGAAAATTTTAAAAAAATAGAAATGTGTTTGTGTTTGTAACGCTGCACATAGTAAAAGGATGAGCAAAAAGAAAAAATAAATAAATTATGTTTAATGAAAACAAGCGGTTTAATCCTTAAGGTTAGCAGGCTGCTGGTAGGAGGAAGATTAGATTCCAGCCAACATGGATCCTGATGTGGTCCCATTGTGTTGCCTGTAGTGAAGGATGGTATTAGAGAAAGGGAGATTAGAAGAGAGAAAACAGGTGGGAAAAAATCGAAGCAAGGTGTGAGACTTGCAGTGAAAACGGGCAGGATGACAAGCCCGCTATTGGGCGAACCATCCACTGCTCCTGATAAAGGAGCTAAGGCTACCGAGATCTGCAACTGAGAGCTCGGAGAGGGTACTGAAGGATCTTCTGCCTAGAAAGCGAAGGCGGTGATCCTCCATCCTCTGGGCAGAGGCATGGTGTGCGATGCTTTCTTCTTCTTCCCCGTCATTACAGCTGGAGCAGTATTTATTGTATGGTGGACCCTGGCATGGGTACCGAAGGTACAGTGTCCTGTGACTGTGACCACAAGATTGCGCAATTGCGTTTTGAGAAATTTCAACAGATTTTTAATTCTGCTGACATCTAGACGAGGCCATACTGTCCTTGCTATGGTACAGGTTGGCTCATTAAACCATCTGGTTTTTGCCATCTGCATAAGAGCTTCATCAATTCGCTTTCAGCAGGCGAGAGCGGAATACCACAGAAGTTGTCAATGTCAACAGCTTCTAGCTCTCTAACTCTTGCGGCCAGATTGTCGGCGATGATGTTGTCTATGTTTTCCTCGTGTCCCCGTATCCACATAAAGGTAACACCTGAATGAATCGCCACTGTATTAAGTGACTTCCTATATTCCAGGGGAAGAGAGGATATCGAGTACACACCCGAGAGTGCAATTATTGCCGCTTTGCTGTCGGTTATGATTTGAATATAAGTATTTGAGTATAATCCTTAAGGTAGGCAACAAAAAAGTTTTATTTCCGTAGCAGCCTTATAAGTAGGCAATATTTAATAATGCAGGCATTTTTATAATTAAAATTAATATTTCTAAGGGGCTGTGCACGTATTAAGCAACGCTCTTTTCAGAGATTTTGTACCCGTAACACTTTTTACTAATTTTACAGTGCAAAATTTCCAATCCGTAACAAATCTTTAACCCCCCCTCCCCACTGGAGCGTTACGTAATATGTGCACAGACCCTAAAGGAATGTGTTTAATTTTTATACTAGCTTTATTAATAGTAAAATAGATTTGGCCCAGCGCCTATTAATGTATGCTTTGTTTTAAGGGTTCCCACTTCAACCAATCACTTGAAAGTGGTTCTAACATAAGCTTGTACAAAAAAGAGAGACTTTTATCTCTCCATAGACTTCTATCTCTCCATACAAAGAATTTTGCACACATAAAAACCATAAGGAAGGAAAGAACCTAATTACGCCTGTAGCACAACTCCTTCAGGACTTTCTATTTAACATTTCTATTTAACGTATAAACGAGAAATTATTATTATTAGGCTTAAGTTCAGTTTTATTGAATTAATAAAAATTCAAATAACTATAAGAGTTTTTATTTTGCAAAACATTAGTATATACAATCTATTTAACTTTGCTTAATAAATCATATTGATTTGTCTCATAAAAATATTCCTTTATTTGAAGAGAAACTAAATTTTTATGAATAGAACAGAATTGTAATTAGCTCATGATTGAGTAGAGCGCTATAAAAATATATGTGGGATTACGTGGGAACTTCCAGTGAATTGGTCGTAGATAGACCACTTTACGCAATTAAATGCCTGAAATTAAAAAACTTCCAACACTTAAATAATGATTCCAGCTTTTAAAGTACCGCATAAGTATGCAATAGTTTTCAAAGCAATTTCGCAATATTGTAAATATATAGTCTGTCGGTATGTCATCGCCTTTGTAACGCATTGAAACAATAATATTTTTAGATTCGCAATTATTTTTCCCACGTATTTTATACTCAATAATAACAGTGTTCTAAGACAAATAAAAAATGTGGCATACATTAAGGCGGAACTTTTTTTTTTAGGTTTCTTTTTTCAGTGTTCCTCTGAGTTTTGAGTTTTAGTTCTGTGATACACCTGATTATTAAAGCGGGCGTTTCTAATCGCTAATACGAGATTAAAAAATTGTCTGTATTTTTTTTCGATTTTTAAAGACATTTTTCTTTATAACTAATTCTTAAGACTCATGAAATCTTTTTACCCATTTCTTATGCAAAATGTTTAACGTTTAAAGATTATATTGCATTCAGCATGCTAATGTTTTTTCGCTTTTCCGCCTGCATCTTATAAATATGTTGTAGCATCTTTATCATTTATTAACTCAAGCCTGATTACTTGTGAGCGCCAGCACATCCGGCAAAAGCGATTTTTTTTAATGATGAATTTTTGTTTCTTTATCCTGACAAGCACAAACACAAGCTTCAACTCCAGTCCAACTAAATATTATCTCAGAGTATTAACAAAAGTTTTCGTGCTTGGGTTTTTGTGTGCTGTTCAACTAATAGTTTTTATCACTTTTTTTCGTGTTTTTTCTTTTCGTAACAATTCAAAAGAAAAGAAAAATTTTTTTGCAAAACTTGTATTATTTTTTCCTCTTAGCTTAAGTTTTGATGAAATTTATTTAAATATAAAGACCGGCTAAAGACTCAGCGTTAAGTAGGAAACATTTTTTTTATTATTTCTTCGTCTTTTCTTTTTGCCAAAAATTTGCCTCAAAGGCAAGATTATACGTTTGAATGTGAAAAAGTAGTTAGGCTAAATATTATTCTCTCTTTATTTCATTTTATTTTATTTCATTTCATTTCGTTTCTTTTTAAAATCAATATTATTTTAATGAAATAAAATTTTAAGCCCTCAAGTAGGACTACAAAAATTTTTAAAAATGAATTTTTTTGTATAACAAAGTATTTGCAGTTTGTTTTTTTTTTTTTTTGCAAGAATATTTAATAAAATTAAAAGAATCTGATGAAATGAGAACAGAAAACAAGTAAGAAAATCGGGAATTGATGGGATATTAAACTTAAAACAAGAATTTTATTTATACAACAAAATAAGACAAGAAACAAAACTTTTTCTTTTTTTTTTTTTTTGTGTTCAAAAATATTGGAACTTTTTTCTCAATGGTTTCGTTTAAAAGACTTCTGGTAGCAGGAGAAACAATAAACAATATTTAAAATTTTTTATTTCAGCAATTGTTTTTTTTTTTTTATTTTTTATTTTTACTTTTTTTCATTCAACAGTGCTCTGTTATCTTTAAAATTGGCTTGATTAAATATTTTGGTTTAAATCTTTGCTAGTTAAATTAAAGTTTATCTTCACATCTATTGGTTTTAAACTAGAATTCTACAGTGAGTAGCAATAAGGTTTTGACTTACTTTGACGGTATTTACACTACACAACTTGGTTGCGTGCAACTGCATTTCTTTCAGTGAGAAAGACAGAAAAAATAAAATCAAATGTATACGAGTACATTTGTATAAAAAGACTTTCATTTTACTCTAAATAAAAACTGCATGCAACAAAGTTGCATAATGTATGGTATTTACATGCAGGCAAATTGCGAAACTCTTTTTACCGGCTATGAATTTTCAGCGGCTGCATAGAGTTTTAATTTTAATGCACAAACAAATTTGTATTAATGTTTTAAATATTTCATTTAAAAAGTATTAAATAAAATATAATTTTTCTGGAGATGAAATACATCAACTGAACACCCCAAATAAGTCCGTTTATCGGCAACAGCTGACTGCTGGAGACATTGGCTGACTTCCTAAATGCATGTTGCTTTGTAGCGATACATTGTAGCGTGTTCATAAATGCATCTCTGAATATTTTAGCAATGTATTTTGTTCTCATTTGCAACACTGTTGTAGTTAATACGCAAGAAAAAGCAAGAAAGATATCGAAATAGATTTAAATGCAAAATAAATACAACACGCAGCACAAGACAGCAAGCAAGTCGTTTATGTTTTCTTTTAATAATGTTTAAAGCAGTATGGGAGCTGGAACTTCCTTGTTCGCACAAATCAAAAAAATGTAAATATACTCCTCCGCCATTGTTCGATTTCTTATGAATGATACATTGCAAATATATGTTCTTAAGCAATTTCAGGGTTGCACAGTATTAGTGTGCAACGTATTAAAAAAGTAACTACACAATATATCAACTTGGTATTAATAATGTATTGATACATTGTAAATATACATTTAGGAAGTCAGCCAGTCTCTCTATATCTCTATCACCATCTCTCTGTTTCTATACTTTTAAACAACTTGCACTACATAATTTCGATAAATAACACTAATTGACTTAGATTCTCAAACTCAATGAAAAAATTCATTGTTTCAACGAATTGTTTAATAATTTTAAACTAAATTGTACCTTAAATCAAGAAACTATTTCATTAAATTGACTAAAGAATAACAACAACAGATGATTGCAATAAAAAACTTTTTAAATTAAAATTTAATGAATATATTCATTGAATCAATGTATGCGTACATTGAATACATTGATTGTTTCAATAAACTTTTTTTATGGATTTTTTTTTTTTTTTTGTATAATGTTTTTGGGCTCACTGTACTTCAGCTTGTATGATTTTATAAATTTTTTTATTTTTTTTTGCATTTATTTCCTTGATGTCATCACGTGCATTTTATAGTTTTTCTTTCTTGTAGTTTTTGTATTGTTTCCTATTTGATCTCATTTTGTTCTTGTTGTTGCCCAATTTTAATTTTTTATTAGTATTTCCCTTTTTTTGGTTTTAATAAGAGAAACTTTTGCAAGTTTTTACAATTTTACTTATACTTGCCACAATTCAGTTAAGGATTAAAGGTACTGTGTTTCACTATTTTCCATATTTTCTTGCAAACTAAAGAAAGAAATTATTTTTCTTTTCCTTCCCCTTGTTTGTTTGTTTACGTTTTTTTTTTCTTTGTCTTTGTCTATAATTATTTCTTTTTTGTGTTTTTTATAAATTTTTTTGTATAAAACAATATCGCCTTAAATAGCAACATTACCTGCATTACAATGAGTTGCCTAAATCAACATTGGTAATAAAGTGAGTAACAAGGTTGAGCGAGCGACTGAGTGAGAGAAAGAGACAGACCAAAAGCAACCCCCAAATGAATTCGCAAAAAACAAGAAATTTAAATTTGTCTAAGTGTATCAGTTTGGTTTTTTAAATGACATGACTTATTTTACTTTTTCTTTTTTTAAGCCAAAAAGAAAATGTTTAAAACTAATTTTACTTTTAAAGCTGCAACTGTTGTTAACTTTTTTCTTTCTTTTTTTTTTAAAGCCGCAAAAGAAAGTACTAAACAAAATGAGAAATAAATATTGTTTTAATAGACTTTGAAGCTGTACAAGAGGCAAAATTGTCGAGTGATTGTTATGTACTCGTAAGATTAAATTAAGAAAATAGAAAAAGATTTAAGAATTTTGATGAATTTTTAAAAAATTAATTTTTATGAATAAGATAAAATAATATAACATATTCAGATAAATTTTTAAAGGCAATCAAATATGAGAGGAAGTCCATAATAGATTTTCGTTAGCGTTCAAGAAAAAGTTCGTAATATTTGAGCCGTTTATTTTGAAAGTGGCATAAGTCACTTTGTTTTTAAGTCGAGATATTTAAGGGTTTGCATTCAAAAACGTTTAAAAATATGGGGAAATACTGTGAAAAATAGCAGTATAATGAGATAACAAATACAAGAAAATGTTCTCGAAAGTTAGCATCCATATTTTTAAACGTTAAAACTCAAACCCTTAAATATCTCGACTTAAAAATAAAGTGACTTATGCCACTTTCAAAATAAACGGCTCATTTGAAGAGTTTTTAAAACTTTTCAGTGATTATAACTTTGTTATCAGCGTATCATATTATATTTGTGCAGTGTACTATTTTATTAAGAACGTCGATTATACACATCAAAACTTCGGACAATATAATAAACAAATATACATGCATTCACATACACATACATATATTTCATAAAAAAAAAAAAAAAACATTTTCATTTTTCACAACAGAAAGGGAAACCTTGTCTTTATTTCCCCGTACTTACATTTTGTAGTTTTTATTTGTACTTATTTTTTTTTTTTTTTGTTTATTTCTGTGCGGTAGTTGTTTGTTAATTTGAAAAAATTGTTCTTGTTGCTGCTTTAATATTTTGTGTGTAAATTGCAGCGAAAAAAAGTTCCCACAGCTTGACCTACAAAACAACTGAAAATGAACAGAAAATTAAAAAAAAAAAAATTATGTGAAAAAAGTAAAGGAAAAACGGCTGCTTAAACGTATAAAATTCAAACCGTAAGTTTTGTACACTGCAACCGCAAAAGTACATGAGCGCAACAAGCGAAAAAGTATTTTAGTAACGCTAAATTAAATAAAAACAAAAAAAAATAGTATATACAAAATAAAGAAATATTACAATAAAGCCCTCTCGCTGCCGCCCAACGCCCCGTCCCCCTCCCCACACCCACGAACCACACAACACAAAACAACAGCGAAAACAAGACATCAAAAATATTTAGTTGTAACAACATAATTTTTGAATTCTCTTCATTTTGTTTTCGGGTTTCTATGACTATTCATTCAACACAGCAACAACAAGAACAACAACATTGCTATTATTATTTGTTGGCCACTGGGTTAGTTTGTAAAATTTTCAATTCATTCAGTTTTGTGTTTTTTTTTTCTTATTACCTTCGGTCATTTTGTTTGTTTTTGGGGGGCACAAAAAAAAAAATCTTGTGAATACAAATAAAATTGCAGCCAAAAAAAAGAGCAGACAAAACAAATATTTTTTATTAAGCAACAACATCAAAAAAAAACATCACCTTTTCCCAGAGATAATAAATTAGGACTACACTCTAGTACATATTAAGTTTCTTGTAGTTGTACTTGTGTACTTGTGCACATTTATTCCCACGTCAATTTGCCTGCAACATTTTGGTGCAAATTTGTATAATTACATAAGAATTTACTGTTTATAATAATAATGGACAACAACGACAAGCAATTTTAAAACATTTGCGTACACGCAACTTGCACATAAATACATATTCAGATTTTCAGATTTGGTCAAAGATAATAATGGTGACCCACTAACCAATTCATTGGATATAAAACTTACTTGGGCAATTAAAGAAATCTTACTTAGATTTCATATGAAAGAACGAAAAATATGTTCAGAAATTAATATTTTTTTTTGAAATTTAAGTTCAGTTTTTAAATTACTAAGAGTTTTTGCGGAACATTATTGAATCCAATCGGAGTAGCAGTACAGCGATTTAAAGGTCACTCACTACGCCTGACATAAGCATTCATTTGTTCGTTTTTACCACTTATGCACATGGAAACAAAATGAAAAGGAATATGATTTTTTTTTTAATTTGAATTTTTCAACCGAAAAAGAATTCGAGAATTTTTGTGGAAAATTTTTTTTATAAAAAATTTTTTTTTTTTTTTTTTTTACAAATTTTTGGTAACACTGTAATATTTTTCATATCTGATTATAGTCATTACTGATATACCAAATTTTATAAAATTAAACTAATAGTCCATTATTTTCAGTGATCTACTTTGGAATTTAACGTACTCGTCGTATTGTTATAACCCTTCTTATAGTAGGGGTGTTCACGTAAATTTTATGGAGTGAGGCCCTGTTACAGAGCAGGGTCGAAGATGCCGAAGCTGGATTATTATTTGATTTCCATTAATGCAGTTTTAAGAAATTAATGAATTCAACAAAAAATTGCTTCAATTTCCCATGGATCGTTGGGAGCCTTAATGGGTTAAGAGCATTTAAAAGTTCAACTTTTTTTTTTTTGCATTAGAAAATATCTAGCAACACGTTTTCTAAAATAAAAATTTGACAAAATATATAAAAGCAAAAGTTAAGCAACGTCGATAAAAAAAAGAATAAATCAGTTAAAATTTTACTCCCAACTTATAAATGTATCATATGTTCGTTTATTCGGGGTCTTGAAAACGCATCAATTGCACATCTATTGTAGGTTCGAGTAAGTGACTTCCCAGCTTAAAGTAGTAAAAAACTATAAACAGTTTCTCATGGGCACTTAAGCGGGGAATACTAAAAATCAACAGGGCCCAGATCTGAAAATTCTTACCAGATTTTATTACATTTCTTGGTGTAAAAGTAAAGCTAATTAAAGTGTAATAAAACTTTGTTAATTTAACTTTAAATTTATTTATTTTCAACAAAACTGATGGAGTAAATATTTTCATTACAAGGCATTTTTGCAGACATTTTGTGCAAATCATTTGCCACTAAAAAAAACAAACCAAAAAAAAAAAAACTACAAAATACAAAACCCTTAAAAAAAAAGTAATTTCACGCTCGCAGCACTACAAAACTTTTAATCAGTCATATATCAAATTAAGCCAGTAGTTCTGATGCTGACATATTAGATAACTCGCATTTAAAGGGTGCTTTTAAATAAAGAGTTCTTTTAATTCATTGTAAATAAAATTGGAACTCGTAAATCCTTTAGCAAGGTTTTTTTTTAGGGTCAGCTCTCAGAAGATGACCGCTACTTAAGCAAATGCATATTGCCGTAAGTAGGGAGCAATGTAGAGATGTAGAAGGCTGCATTTTGTTGGTATTAAGTAGATACATTAAATTTTTTAAACTGTGTTAGTAGAAGTTTTTTTTCCAGTGGAAAACTTGGCCGATGACTATTTTCACAGGCGAAGGAAGGCGCTATGGTGCACATTAGGGTGCAACAGAATTATTCGCTGACCGAACCGTTTTTAGTGACAAGTTGTATACCTTTATCGCTTTAAATAGTCCAACAACAATTATTACAATGGCACACTGATGCATATTAGAAAAGTTTTTGATGTTGATTGACTTGCCCTGACCAGAATTGAGCCCAGGCCCGAAGTCATATTTGGCTTTGAAGCCAACGCGCTGCGCTGTCCACACTTCTTCTTTGTTTTGTAGAAAAACGTAATCTTCTAATTATGAGCAAAAAGTATTGGCTACCAAAACTACCGGGATTTGAGAAACTTATACGCGAATAAGCGGGTGATAACAGTTAAACAAGAACTTATTACACATTTTCATTACATTTGCCACATATTTTTTCATTAAAATTTTTATTTATTCATTTTTATTTTGTTTTTTTTTTTTTGTTTCTTGTTATTGTTTAGTTTTTCTTTACAACAACAATAACAGCACCAGTTTTTAGTATGAAAATGTATTGTTTGTAACATTAAACTAGAACAGCATTATAATGCACATTGTCTGCATATAAATGCAGTATAAATTTCAATACGCTGGCACAATGAGGAAGTATGTACGTTCACAGACTGACTGATAAGGGAGTAGTTTCTATACATAAAAAAAAATCAATTGTAGTAAAATACTACTATCTTGCTATAGAGCTATAGAACAAGTCCGTAGCAATTAAATTTTTAGGGGAAGGTGGGCTACCTCCTTCGTTGACAGTTAGGAGACTGTGAAAGCTTTGGGAAGAGGCAGTATTAAATCGAAGCTTCTAGTCAGGAAGTATAGGCGATGTCTAAATTTCCTTATGGGCAAATATAGTGCCTGACTATGTTCGTTTCCAATGTTTTGCAATGTCGAGGCAAATTTAAAGCGCTGTTGAGCTGGCTAGGAGAGGGCATTAAATGAACAACTTAGTGATAATCGTTTAAGACTGCAATCGGTTACTACTTCAGAAAACAGAACCAATCATTCCTGGAGGAATAATGAGGATTGTAGAGTTTCAAGGGCCATATAGATAGAACGTGGCTCGGATAAATCTTATATGTTACTGGGAATGAATTGAAAGCTTTTGAGAGTCTTAATAGATGCGTTCAGTAGGAATTGTTCGGTTAAAGCAAGAACCAACAGTTGACCCAATCGCACTACGGATTATTGTAGGATGTGCGGGGATGAAAAGGAGCCAGAAACTATAGAGCAAGCTTAAGGTTGGCAATGCCATAAGCAAAGATGGCTAATGAGACGTTGTTTCCATGAGAACATTAATGATATCGCGAACTGCAAAATTGAGGATATCATGGGGCTTATCATGGGAATTAAGAGGCGACATATTATAGATGATAAGGTCTCTTTGAATGTCTTCTAAGACATTAAGGAGTCTATGAAAATAAGGTAACAAAAATATATGAAGAAAATCACAATGGATTCAATTGGGTCACCGGGTGGAAGAGTGTTTGCATACTACCGTTCCTAACTTAACCTAAACTACTGGAGTATTCACACATAATCATTAAATACACTTTTCAAAGATAACAAAGTTTTCGAAATGGTACTAAACGAAAAGAACTTTTTTGAAGAAACTTATTTTTTCCTGAATAAAAAGTCAAGAAAACAGTGAATTTCTCAACCATTAATATAAAAAACAAACTGTAGGAGGAAAACTTTTATGTGACTCAACAGAATTAATTAATGATACAAGATGTTCAAAAACTTGATGGCAGCAGGTGTCTTGATTTTCAATGAGGTCTAAAGGTCGTGCCGCACTATCCTACACAGTCGCGCTATTTGCAAAGTATGACATGTGTGCTAAAAATGTATGGTAGTGTGGACTAAAAATGCAACTGTGTGAAAGATTTTTTGGAAAGTCGTGCGATTTGTAAAAATTTATGAAAATTTTCATAAAATGATAGTTTTCATGCGATCAGAGGAGTATTTATTGTCAACCAGATGTTTTGGCATTAGATTTGTATGATAGTGTGGCACCTACAACACACCATTTTGAAACGATTTTTTAAAGTCGGTTAGATTTCTGCAAGATTTCTTCCTGTGAATGAATCGTACGATTGTGTAGGATAGTGCGGCACGGCCTTAAGCGATAAACAGATCTGATGATGAGACCTTGGTTGATCGTGAAACATCATGATGTCAATATAATCTTCCGTACAGTCAAAATTTTCTTTGTCTGTTCAGTTTTAACGAGCCTCTAGAGCTTTTTCCTTATAAAAAACTTAAATATACAAACTTAAACCTGAATAATTTATAATTCTTTGATTAAACATCATTCAGTTGGACTGAAATATTTTTTAGAAAAATT
Source organism: Lypha dubia (assembly GCA_947311025.1). Lineage (NCBI taxonomy): Eukaryota > Metazoa > Arthropoda > Insecta > Diptera > Tachinidae > Lypha > Lypha dubia. The sequence continues at coordinate 64,558,866 of OX371264.1, read as the reverse complement.
ACACTTTGGTTGTTTCTTTTGATTCCTGCCAATTTTATTCGAAATATTTTATTACCTTGTATTTTTTCTTTAAAATAAGCCACGATGTGTAGCAACACTTTTTTTGCAAAAAAACTGGTACAGGAAAATGTACTTTAGTGCTCCACACATTTGATCTAATTGAAGTTAATGTTTAGATGACAAATTTTTCTATTAGTAGAAAAAGACAAGTTGCAAATGTTTATACCGTATGTATGAATTATGTACATACATACGAGTACATACATCCATATAAAAAAATTCATGAACATTTTAAATGGGTCTAAATAGATTTTATACCCATTTAAAATTTTTGTGAATTTTTTAAGAAAAAATTTGTATTGAAATTTTGTACGACAACATATTTGAAATCTATTTTAGGAAAGAAAACACTCAAATATATTAGCATGTTAAATAGTACTTTAAAACATTTATATTTTTTTAGTAAAACTACAAAATGCAATTGTATAGTTGTATTTATAGTTTTCACAAATTTTTTTTAGTATTAGTGTTGCATACCTTGTCGTACAACGTCATTAAATTTCTATATAGCATACTTTGAGGTAAACCTAAATCTTTACTCTCAAGTTCGAATAATACTAATATACATATGTGTGTGTGTGTGTGCGTGCGAGCGTATGTGCTATTTTTAATTGACGTATTGACATATGAAATAAAATACATATTTTCAAATGCTGAACATTTTAGCTTTAATACATTTGCTTGTTTTTATTCTCTTTAAGTATTTATTAAAAATGCCAATTATAATTTAAAATACACATACACATGCATCATCAGTTTTGTAATAAATAGACAAAAAGCAAAATTGTAAATGTTGTAAGCAACAGCAATAGCAACTACAATTTTAATTTATATGTATTTCTTTCTAATGAATAAAAAAAGTCTTTGAAAGTTTTATTTTGAAATGATTACATTTTATATAATTTTTATCTCTCATAAAGTGTATTTATTGTAGCCTACTTTCAGGCTGATTGCATATTATTGAAATTTAAGAGCTCTTATGGTTTTGTGGCAAAATAGGCATCATGCAAAGAAGATAAATTTATTAAATATTTATTAAAAATTATTATAAATTGAATTTTTAAGTAAATACTCAGACTCATTTCGTTTAACGATATGTTATGAAATCTTGAGAAAATTATATGTTAAGCTTTCATTTTAAACTTGATATTAATATTTTTAAAAATATCCATAAGCATCGAAAATAGATATTTCAAACTTTTAGCATGCTGCTCCTAAATGTATGCATATATATTTGCAAAACTTGCAGAGTATACTAAAAATTATAGTAAACTTCTTAAGGTATGCTAAGCTTTACATATAAAAGATTTATTGAAGATAAGTGATCAAGTACCAATTCTGTTTGAAAAACTAAACACGAACGTCGTGCACTAAGTAACCAAAATATTTTAGCTTCTTGAGAAGCGCTTACTAGGCACTAATGCAAATGGTACATTAAAAATGTATAATTTAGGACCAGATAAAATGGAGAATACTACATAGTATACATCGTTGGCGAGGTAGTTAAATACACGTTTCGTATATCAGCAAAAAAATTTTATATTTTAAAAAATTTTATACCAAAAATCCAAAAACATGAAATTTTGATCCAAAACTCCTGTCTTTTAAATGCACTAAAATTTTTACTATGGCTAGATATGGTAGTTTTTGTTACAAAACACCATACATATGAACACATACATATATATTTACACGACAAATTATCACATAACATTTTTTAAAATTTTCATTTAGTGAAACTTTAGTTTCTTAATTAAGACAACAATAAAACGAAAGAAAGCTTAAACTTCAAGTATGATTAAAATGTATTCTAGAGCAGCCTTTTAAAGCAAATTAATTTACACTTTGAATTAATTAAAGTCTAGAGGCAACAGACACAGAATACAATTTCCTTTTGGTTTTCTGTTTTTTTTTTTTTTTTTCTATTAAAAATTCTTTAATATTCTGTTTTCCAGGCTGTATATGAATATTTAAGTACAGAAATTTCTCGTTTCTGTTTCTATATTTTTTTTTTGCTAATATATGTTATCATGTTTGCATTTCATATATCTTGCATTTGCCATGTTTAGTTTATGACAAAAGTGAAACAGAATTGTAAAGAATTTTATGTGAGATTGTGTACGAGTATGTTTCTTTTTTTTTCCTTTGTAGATATACAGTCTGTATATGTGTTGTGTAAATGCCACAAAAGTATTTAAGTCTCTGCTGTATTTAAGGCTAGAACAGGCGTTATGTTAAGATAACAACATAGAAAAAATAACACAAAATATTAAAAAAAAAGGCTAAAACAAAATGAGTTTTACTCTCAGCCTTTCCGACATTTTTACAGCAAATGTAAAAAGATATGCTGTTTTATGCAAACACATTATTTGCATGATATACATATATGAAATAGCAAAAAAGATATGTTTAAGCATAAAAAAAAGGTACAGCTTTATTATGTATTTATATGGGTTTAGAATTTAGTTGGCATACACTCTACACACTCACACATTTCAGAACGGTCCTGTATTCGTATGTAAAAATATTTAGCTGCTCATTTCGTTTTAGCATTTTGTAGTTGTTCATTTGACTAACAATTCACCTGTTGCTGTATATCATGATTTAGCTTTTTGGAATTTTTTAATAAATTATGAAATACAAGGATAACGAGAAATGTTTTATATTTCAATGGAATAAAAGAAACACCAGCTAAAAAAAGTTTTTGTCTGGCTCATTTTAAAAATTTTTTTCTTTAAGCTGTAAAGAATTGATATACATTTTTTAATAAAGTTAATACATTTTTCAAATTGAAGGACAATTAAGGCCAGCAAATAAGTTTCTTTTTGAGTTAATTAGAAGATTTGTCGACAATTTTCTTTTTATATAAATTCTTTTTTTTTTTTGGACATCAATTCCAGCAGAATAGTTTTCTATTACAAATAAAAAAAATCCAACCAAAACTATTTGTTCTATTTATATTTTAATAAAAAATTTCTGTTGCTAAAATTTCGTAATTTATAAGCCAATATGACCTAAAATTATATATATTATATATAAACCCTGCGTTATCCTTTATTTCATATATACCGCATTGTTCCCACATATACTAAGAAAATACTTGAACAAATTCTCCTAAAACTGTGCTTCATTTTACTATCTTTCATGTTTTTGTTCTTTTCAAATAAATTTCATTAGTTTTGTTTTATACTAAATTGCAAAACCGGAACAAAAAAATTCCTAAAAATTCATTAATTAACTACACTTTACCTTACCTACGACAGAACACTATCGAAATAAAAAACATTTAAAAAATTTTTTTTATATAAGTTCATGCTGTGTGACACGAACACACACAAATACATTCTCAAACACACACTACACTTATATCCATGCGCGTAAAATTTTTCCAAAAATATTAGCATCAAATTCAATAAAGTCTGTACGAAATATACCACTTTACAACCATAAACTATGGCATACATTTTGGCTTGGCAAAATGATAGCTACTGTACATCCGTTGCACATTTGTTGTTGGCGACACAAACGCACTAACAACACAAATCACATAAAGAACATGATAAAAGCGTGTTTTGTAAAATAATATACAAACTGTTACATACAGAATTAATCAATATAATTTACTCTGGGGTATAAAAGGATAAAACAGTGGGCAACAAAACGAAAAAAAAAAAAAAAAAAAAAAACAAACCCCGGTAGCAAGGTGTAATAAAAGGTTGACTATTCAAGTTGTTAGTGATGGTATTTCTGAGTTGATGTGTTACAAAGAAAAAAAAACAAAAAACAAAACAAATTAGTTTCTGCAGTAGCAAATCCTTACAAAGGTCATAATATATTTTATTTAAAGCGCAATCCGGCAAACTATTTTGCCAAGAGTTTTAACTGTACTGTACTGTTTATTTTTTTTTCTTTTGCTTTATAAATTCTCATACTTAAACAATTAAATATGAATATGTTTTTCTTTTTTTTTTCAAACAATAAAGAAATACATTTAAATTTTGCAAGTTTTTCTGTGCAATTTTATGAAACAAATAAATGACTTTTCATTTTGTTAAATGTCTGCTGACGATTAACTCTGACAATGACGATCAAACAATAAACCAGCAACAGTTGAAATAAAAATATATGACGCTTGTTCTATATTAAATATAATTAAAAAGAAGAGGGAAAAAATCGAAAAGAGACACTGGCGATGGTGAACAAACCTGAAACAACAATGAAACACCAATATTTTATATAAAGAATTTTTATTTCATATTACATATGTATGTAATGTATGTACATATATGGTTTTAATGCTATTGTTGGCAGACAAGTGTATAAGTAAAAAATAAAAAATAAACAAAAACAACTGTCAACCAACATTGCAATAACATCTCAACGTCACCAACAACATCATCATACACTCAGCTCATCAACAGCATATCAAGTACATATAGTGTCATCATTGGCATGTACTATGAGTGCATGACAGACAGGCACACATACACACACACACACACACAAAGTCACTTGTATGTATATAAATAAATAAAAAAAATAATTCGATGGACTAAAGTCACTATAACACAATAAAATCAATTCTTCCATGGATACACAGTCACACCACAGAGACAAAGTAGTGTAAGATGCCAACAAAAAAGTTCCTTATCAAAATATTTAGCACTTGTAAATTAATAGGTAAGAAGGCATACGATGAAGAATATTCCATATATACACACACACATACACACTTGTATCGTAGATCTGAAAAGACCACAACAGAGACAAAAACAAAAGAAAAGAAATTGCTTGACTTGTTTAAGGTTTGACTTGTGTGCTATGGAATTTTTGTGTCCCCTTAGAGTAGGCTACACAATTTTTGTTTATTTTTTTGTTCCTGTTAATACTGTAATATTTTCTATTGTATTTCTTGTTGATTGCATAAACAATGGGCTGGAAAATTTTCACTGCTGCCTTGTGTGAGGCAGGCATCAAGTGTCGTTTAAAATAATTTACTAGGAACTTATGAACGTATGAAAGTTTAGAAAATAATGTAAAATATTTGAGCAGAGCAGAGAGAGAGAGGGAGAGAGAGAAAAAGAACAACTTACTAAAAAGTTAGAAAAAAACTTAAACCAAGGCATACAATGCGGGATAAAAAACTAAAGTTCAAGGAAAACTTCTGCCTCTATTATGATTAACAACATAACTGATAGTTGGCTTGCAATCTTGCTAAATTCTAACTAAGAGAACTAAACTATCACTCAACTGTTCAGGTAGTTCTCTTCAATAAGCTGTTCTCTGTCTACTCGTTTTATGGTTTACAGCCAAATTGGTAAAATATCTTAATAAAAACAAACAACAATTTAATTAAGTAATAATATTGGCAAGTCAATTTAGTTGTGTTGCGAATCGTCATAGTGGCTTAAGTTTAGTTTTATAAAGCTCCAGGATATGATTGGGAAGATTTTTAATTTTTAATATTATCTGTTTTCGTTCTTTTTTTCATCCTCGTAAGAATATGATCAAAAAGTAAGTCAAACTAGTTCTGAAAAATTTAATAGGATGGTGGCCAGCTTAAGAAATAGCTATGTTTCAGAATTTATATTTAGCGAACAAACAGAAAATTTTATTGTGACTGGTGTGACAGTTTTCCATAAATTTTCAGGAGTTCCTAAAATTCTTTACGACATCGGATCACAGCCGCTAGTATAGCATTTTTTTTATATTAGTTCAAACAATTTTACAACATCCATGTGACTGGTGTGACACCAAAAATTTTTACAGTTATATTTTTATTCTTTCAGGAACGAAATTTTTAGTAATAATAATTATTAGTTTTAATTATAACAAGTATATTAACATTTTTGAGTGATATGTCAAGATATTGTGACCGGTGAGACAAAAGGAAAATATAATATATCAATTTTATTATAATAATTGATTTTAGTGTTAACTATGCAATCACTTGAAAATTTTGCTATGTAGCTTTTAAAAAGAAACACATTACTGCACAGTGGTGTAGCCAGGACAAAATTTTGGAATTTTTTCCTTTTTTTTTATTTTTAAAACATGTTCAAGCCGGGGGACACAGCAAATATTAAAAAAATTTACTTAAAACTTTTCTAAGCAGAATTAAGATAGCCCTTACTGACAGATTTAAGAACCAAAACATAATATATATAAGTTTTTTTAACTAAAAACTAAATACGCAGTTAAAACGTGCAGATATTTGCAATAAATACGAAGTAGAGCCATTTTAAAAAGTTAATAGACCGAATTTTCCTTTATTCTTTTATTAAATGTAAAATTAATAATAATTGACACAGTTTTTTTCATATCTTTTCATAATCCTTTAATTGTAACAAATTGGCAAATCTGTTGAAAAATTACAACGGAATTAAAAAGTTTTCATATGAATAATTTGCTGTTTATTAGCCAAGTCAAAAAAAAAAACACATCCACACGTCAAATAATTTGTCGCTGCAACATTTTTTGGCAAAATAAAAATATTACAAAAACTTAAATGAATTTTTTAGCAGGTTTTTGTGTGAAATTCTGCATGAAATGTACAAAATGAAAAAAAAAGGAAACGAAAAATATATATACACGTATATATATACATATATGTATATAGAGAGAGATTTTCAGCTTATTGTTGTTATTGTTTAAGGTGCAAAGGTGTCATAATCATAAAAGCTAACGTTGCATAAAGCAACTTCATAACACCATGTAACACAAAAAAAGGTGGAAAAATTTATTTATAAAAATAAAAAACAAAAATATTTTCACACTTTTTGACACTAACGAAATAAAGAAAGAACGAACATGCACACACACGCACACGCACACACCAATGGATATAAGTAAACGTTAACTAAAACACTGCGACATAATAAACAGACAGGAAATGAAAAATAATACCAAAATAAAAAACGGTAAATACACTTATTTAACGCTGTCGTACTCTTACACACTCTCACATTCATAAGTTCGCACATTCTCACATATGAGTACGCTCGCTCTCTCTCTCTTATTCTGGTGCTGTGTTATTAAATTTTTCTATTTTTACTATTATTACACACAATGACTGATAATTTGCTTAAAGTACAAAAAAAGAAGCAAAAAAACTCAATCACCATAATTTTTTGCGAGTTAGAAAGAAAAAAGGAAAGAAATAAAAAGAAAATATGACAAAAATAAATAACAATATATTCATAAAATTATTTTTATTTTTGTGTAGGTTTTTCATTCGTTTAATTTCGAGTGTCTGGGTTCTCGTTGTAGTTGTTGGCATTTTTTCTACAGTTTATTTATTGTATTGTGACACTTTAATGATGCGAGTTTTTATGATGCTTTCAGGGCATTTTACCTTCTTTTTTTATGTATTTTATTACGAATATTTTTGCTGTGGGTTTTCGTAGCCTGTTCATATTTTGCTTGTACATACCAGCAAAAAAAAAAAAATAAAAAATATGTTTGAGCTATTCCCTGTTGTTTGTTTTTCTTTTGAATTTCTATGCTTTTTTTCCAAATTTATTGTTGTTTGTATTAAACTTTTAAATATTGTCATTTTACTTACATACATTTTGAACAATTAGTGTTATTTGCCCCTTAAATACCCAGATTTCTTTGCGATTTTATGAGTTTTTTTAACTTCAAAATAGGAAAACTTTTGCTTTTTAACAGTTTAGACAAAATTACCTGCAATGAGAAGAACAGACAAAAAAGAAAACAAATTATCTTTTAGATATATATTATTTAGTTAAAAAAAAAGTGTAATAAAAAAATTGTGTGTAATTTTTTAGTTAATTTACATAAAATTTATGGTAAAAGAGAAAAGATAAGAAAGAAAAAAAGTTTTTCAAAGAAAAAAATTTGTAATGATCAGCTTTATGTAGACGACACAACAACAAATTGAGTTGGTATAGCAAATCATTTTGCAGACTAAGTGCAGTTTTGAAAATATATTGTAGTAAATTATAAAAAGTTTAGGTTGATGTTAATGAATTGCCCTGAACAGATCTCAAACTCGTGTTTTTTGCAACAGTTTGTTTTGTTAAATATAAGACACATAGAGCCAAAACTGCATAATAGAATCAGGAAGATTTTCTTTATGAAACGTTTTTAGGCTAAGGGGTATCCCAGCAGAAAGAAGCGAAGATTTTTCCAAAGAGATTTCATATTATTTTCATGTGATAAATCTTTTTAATTTTATCAAGAAGGAAATTGTTATTCACAATTTTTTTTACCCAATTTCCGTTATTTTTGGCACCAAAAAAAAACCATCCATAGAGAAAAATTCTATTATGTTTTCATCTGAATTGTATAAAAAAGTGATTTATTATTGATTTCATTAGGTTCCTGTTTGATCAAGTGTAAATCATTTTCTTAAACTGGCTGGTAACATGTAGCAAGGTGTATTAGTGAGGTGGTTAGAGTGCCTATTTACGAAACCGAAACTCCTTGATTCGACTCCCAACAGACGTAAATTTTATAAAAATGTTTTCATTACTCCTCATCCAGATAACACAACTTCATGTTGTAAATAAGCATTCCGGACGTACCATGACATTCTGATGACATCAAATTTGTATTTCATAACATCGCACAGAGAAAACAGTGCCTAATAAATACCTTATAAAATAGAACAATATTAATAAGATATCTCTACGGTTTTTATTTTCAAGAAGGAAGTCTAATTATTTTAATAAGGAAAACCTTTTTGAAAAAATCAATAAGAATACCTTATAAAACCATAAGTTTTTTTCTTGATTTTTTTCAAAAAGGTTTTCCTTATTAAAATAATAAGATTCCCTTCTTAAAGAAAAAATCCGTAGAGATGTCTTATTAATTTTGTTCTATTTTATTAGGTACTAGCTGAACCCAGTGTGCTTCGCTACCCCCCTCGTTATAGTCAAGAATTTATTATTTCGTAAGAATATCCTATTGTGAAAATTTAATGACGACTCGGTCTAGTAGTTAAGATTATATTACGATTTTTAATTTTCCTAAAAAGGGGCGTGGTCCCACCCACTTTTCTCCTGGTATGTATTCCTAATTATGCCAATACCATATGTACCAAATATCATCGACGTAGGTCAAACAATGCCCAAAATATGGCGATTTAAATTTTTGGGTTATATGGGCGGTGCCACGCCCCCTTTTCCAATCAAAAATTCATATAGCCTATTATTCTTTCCAGGGTCACAGTAACATGCTGTGAAAATTTCAGGAAGATCGGTAAAAGGGTTTGGCCTCCTATAAAGCACAAGCAAACAGACAGACAGACATTCATTTTTATATACTCGTATATAGATTTTTTGTAAATATCTTCGGAACTACATAACCGATTTAAGAGTTTGATATCTCGTTTGGAAAAACACGACAACGGCTTTCACGGTGGTGCAATATGAAAATTGGATTTTGCCACGCTCCTCCGTCCGCAGACCGAAAAATCAAAAATCAGACTTCACAGTTTCACCCGCCTGAATATTTTGAAGATTCGCTGAAAATTTTATCAAAATCGGCCCAGCCGTTTTGGAGTCCATACTTTACATACATACACACATCCTGCTTTATATATATAGATTTATTAGGCACAGGGGGGTTACTCTCTATTGCGATGCGATAAGAAAACTGTTCGCATTTGTATCTTATTTACATTGTTTTCGCATCGCATTTGCTTTCGCATCGCAATACAGAGTAACCCCCCTGTTTTCTCTGCGGACGTCATCATACTTTCGGAATTTTTATATAAATACTACATACATACATGCATAAATGTATGATTGAAAGTAATATTTCATTTTTGCTAATTTTTAATAGGAATCATCTGGACACAAATCTGAACACATTAGCTCAAGTCCCAAGTCCTTAAGTCTACTGGTGGCTTCCAAAAACTGATTTCACGGACAGACAAACGGACAGACGGACAGACGGACATGGTGAAATTAACTTCCCTACCTATAAGGATTCAGCATATGATCTGATATGAATACTGTGGAAGTTACACAAGAAATGATAAACCTTTAACTACCCTTTCGATATTTGGTGAAGGGTATTAAAATAGTTGTATTACCTTGAAAATTTTTCTGATTGACTCTGAAACACAAGATTTTAGTGACAATAAAATTTGATGATAGCGAAATTTAGTAATTTTTTGTAAATGTCTCTCTCTCTCTCAACTACTTCTATTTAAAAATTACTAACAGCGAAACTTGAACGCTCTTGTTTTTTTTTTTTTTGGAAATATTAAAAAATAATTTTACTACTTAAATAATTATCAAGGAATAATTACTATTAATAATTTAAAAAGCTTTGGAAGCTACAAAACTTTTGTAGCAGGTGTTAATACTCTCTTACTAAAACTTCAATTCAGTTTTCTTTTAATTCTTTTTATTATAGAAAATTTTTTACACGTTCTTTATGTTTAATGCATAAATTATGCTTCTTTAACAGTATTATTATATTTATGAAATTATAGAAGGAAAATTATTAAAAAAATTATAATAAGAATAAAACAACAACAACAACAACACATACACACACACAAACACATCTCTGTACTCCTCCTATACATACAGGCAGACAGACATCCATACATAATTTTAGTAATTTTGGCACGTTTGGTTCATTAAACTTTTCGTACGTTCTTTCCCTTTATGTAAGTATGGTTTCCTTTTAAATGTGGCTGGCAAAACAACAACAGCAGCAGCAACAACAACAATAACAACAGCAAAAACAAAAAAGTGAAATAAAAATTGAAACTGCCATCTATGGCTTTATAAAAATAAATAAATAAATTAAAAATATTACATGTAGTTAAAAACCAGGTATAAGAAGACAATAATCTTTGTAGATTCTAGCATACACACTCACACACATAGCCACGCACATACATACGCACACACAAACTCATATATTTAACAAAAAAAAAAATAAAATAAAAGTAAAGTTTAATGCGTGCAAGTATGTGCCACCCACTTAATAATTCTAAACATGATTTCAACTACCCCTGAGGCTCATAAACTCTATTGAACAAAAATAAACTACTACATACTGCTGCTGCTACAAAAACGCTCTGTTGTGTGACTTGATTGCGTAGATAGCAAAAGGCAAAAAACTAAAGAAGAAAAAAAAAAAACTCACACATACAGAAGTGAATGAAGCAGGCAAACTTTATAAATGGATATAAAACGTACTGTTTGCTTGCTTGCAATCATTTATTTTGTATTTAAGTGGATAAACCCGGCAAACACTTCAATATCAAAAGACCTTTTAATAGAATTATTTTTTTAGTTTTATAAAAATAAACAAAGCTAAATGAAAATAAACTAATAAAGAAAAAACAATAGAATGTGTTAGTTTTAAATGAAAGCTTTTGCTGTGTCATGCTTTTTATTTCTCTCCATTTAATTTTTTCTTTTATAAATATTTCTTTTTTATTCTTTTCTTGGATTTATTAGTTTTAATACTCGCTGGTAGTGTTGCTCGTACTTTTTAAAATGCTTTTGCGGATATCTTTATCTCTCTCTCTCCCTGGTACGGAGTATGCTAAAAGATAAACTCCATAAATAAGCAAAATGATTCCTGGTAATAAAAGATTGGTGCAGCAAGTTTTCCCAAATAAAAAAATTTTAATTTTCTTTATTACCATTGAGAAATGTAGAAAATACACTTTATATCGAAACAAATAGTAGCTTCAAAAATATTATAACGTTTTGAAGACTTACTTTAAATTTTGACTTATTTCTGGGTGAGCAAATTGATGTTTTAGGCTTTGTTGTGTTTAATGACACAATAGTATTTTATGGCTTAAATTTTTAAAGGACACTTTAGAGCGCTATTTTTCTGTTTAAGGGGACATTTTGTACATTGTGTTAAAATAAAACATTTGGTTAAATGTTCTTCTGTTAAAAATCCAAGTTTGTTAAAACGTTACTTTTGTCAGTAGTAATTTCATTAGATGGTTTTCCTAATTTAGTTTTGGTACTTTTCCTAAAGTATTCTTTTGACAAAATGAACGATTGTTAGAGAAATATTTGTAAAAGACACATTTGTATAAATGTATTTTTATTTAGCTATTAGGTACTTTTAATTATATGAATTTTTATTAAAAGGTACTTTTAATATCAGGTACTTTTGTGACAAAGTACTTTTTTGGTATTCAAAGGTACTCTCATTAAAAGGTACTGTTAAAAGTACTATCAATAAATAATATTGTTTATGGGAAATTTTGTTATATAATAATTGCGATAAAATAAACTTCTATTAAAAACTACTTTTGTTAAAATCTTATTTTATAAAAAGGCGATTTTTTTAAAACATACATTTCTCAGAGAAGAGTACTTTTGTTTAAAGTTAATTTTGTTATTAGTTACTTTTATTAAGAGGTACTTTTGTTGAAAGGTACTTTTGCTAAAAAGTACTTCTAATAGAAGGTAGTCTTTTTTCCTTTAATTTTATTAAGAATTATTTTTAATTATTTTATGAAGTTTTAGTCGAACTGGGTGATGTTTAATCAAAGAAATTTGACTTTTATAAATTAACTGCCTCGGTCACGATGTCGACCGATCGATAGTTCTAAAATTGTATACGAAAAACAAATGATTTCTGACCTTCAAACCATCCATTTTAATTATTTGTTTAGCTCTTCTTCCAGTAAACAATTAATAAGTTAAATAAAATCGGTTATTAGTGGAAGGTAAGCTAGATTTTTTTTTACGTCTAAAAATCTAGCGATCGACATCGTGAGCCAGGCAGGAAATTATTTTTTTTACTAGAAAGAAATATTTTCATGTGACTCAGCAGATTCAATTAATTATAGAGGATCTTTAACTAGTCGATTGCAGCTGCCGTAGTAGCAGTGCTGTTTAAGCATTAAACAACTCTGATGATGTGACTGTGGTTGCTCTCGAAACATCATGATGTCAGTTCAACCCTCCGTGCGGTCTAATTTTTCTTTGTTTCTTCAATTATTACGAGCTTCTATATTTTTCCTTTTAATAATTTAATTTATAAAAATTAAATTTAGAGAAAACGAACTTAAGCCTGACAAATTGAAATTTCTCTGATTTAAAATTATTTTTGTTATAATGTACTTTTGCTAAAAAGTACTTTTCTCGATATTTTTCTGTTAAAATCTAATTTTGTTAAAAGGTACATTTCTTAGATGGTATTTCTGTTTAAATGTAATTTTCTTCAAGCTATTTTAGTTATTAGTTATTAGGTACTTTTATCAAAACGGTACTTTTGTTAAAATATACTTTTATTGAGTGGTACTTTAATTATGAGTTGGTGTTATAAAAAGGTAATTTTGTTAAAAGGTAGTTTTAGTAAAAATATCATTTCTATTAGAACATAATATTGGTTAAAAGGTACTTTGGTTAAAAGTAGCTTTGTACAGGCAATTCGTTAAAGCACATTATTTTTAAGTGTTTAAAAGAGCAGAATTGAATATGTTTTGCGGATGCTGCAATGCATTTTTTTTAAAAATTAGGTGTCTAGGGTTAAGCTGAATTCTAAAGACATGGCACCTCTTCTCTTATTCAATTTTTAAGAGTTTATTTGGCAGGATCAGAAATAGGGAGAATTCGCGAAAATCTAAAATAGTCATCACTGAGGTTCTAACAATCATACCTTCTGCTCGCAGCTTCGGAAAGTTTTTAAAGAATTTTCTTCTTCTTTCCCAGCAAAGATACATGTTGTTGTTGATCCTCCTGCTGCATAAAGGCCGAGACACATAGAATCAGTCATACGTTATCCGTCGCCTTTTTCAACTGACGTAAACGTATTGACGGAGAAGGCTGTCACAATGAGTACTTTGTTAACGGAGAGAAAATAATTATATATTGATTTAATTATAAACTTTTTCTCTATTTTTTTATAACACCACCAAAAGTTTGTTAAATCGAATAAATTTGAATTTAAATTATTTTATTTTTGAGCGAACAACAAAACCAAAACAAAGAACAAATCAACTCTAATAGTTGTCAAAATGTTTACTCAACGTCCGTTAAAAGTCAAAAGTTGCCCAACTTTGTACTTTGCGTTGACGGAGAAGTACTGCATGTGATCAAGTTCGTAAGAAAACATGTATTTTAACTTAGCTGTCAGTTGAAAAAGGTGACGTATAACGTATGACGGATTCTATGTGTCTCGGCCTTAAAGCGCTTCGATCGTGCATGATTTTTGTTCGCGATGTCCTACTTTGGAGCTCTTGTTTTTTACATAAACGAGCGCTTTTTTCACATCATCCAAAATGCGCTAAAATCATGTTTGAATGATCTGAATTATGCCTTCAATTTACTGTGTCGTCTACTAACATACATTATTCATTTGTAGGCAGTGTGAGAAAGAGAGAGAGAGGCAGAGAGCATCTAAATTAATTTTAACTTCCAGTCGCTGTTTACTTTTTTATTCGCGTTAACTAAATGTAAATAGCAGACCAACTTCAACATGCTTAAAAAAAAGTTGAGCGATCCCTCTGCCTTCTTTTTGTGCAGCCTCGGATCCGCTTCAAAGCTGCGCATCTCGAAAGCATGAAATTTTGTTACTGCTTCCAGAAACATAAGAATTTTTTGCTGGGTTTCTATACGGTTTATTTTTGGCAAATGTTTGTTTTAACTTAAAATTTTTACAAGGTAATTTTTCAACATCGTTTCTAAAGAGCTACAAATATTTTATTTAAAATTTATTTATTTTCTTCTTTTAATAAGAGCAGACATGTGTGCTTTGCAAACATTTTCTATAACGAAATTTAACTGGAGAATTTCCTAAATAGTTTTGCTTAATTAAAATATATTTTCGATTAAAGCGTGGAACAAAAATTTTCAAAATATTTTCCAAAGTCCCCAGAGTTGGGCCATAGTACCAACTTTAACACTAATGGAACGAAATCAATCGATATTTGTCTAGTATTTATTCGACGACGTCTTTCTTAACTATTTTCTGTACAAGTTCTTTAATTCTCTACATTTTATTCAACAAAACTTTTGTTATTTTCTGCATTTTCTTTTTTTTTTTTCTTTTTCTGAAAATACTTATAGATACTTATAAATTTATGTATTGATTATGAGTTAAAGGTGTTTTGCATATTTAAGTGTACACAACAACATCGTTTTTTTTTCAATTTTTTCTTTTTTTTTCATTATTATGTTGTTATGTTTGTTGGCAAAGTATTATATATTTTATTTCTAGATTTATTTTGTCGTCTTTCATACTTGACTTCAACAGGAGAATAATATCACTACAAACACTCGAGAGACAATAAATTGTATAAACAGAAGGCAAACAACAACCACAACAACAACAACAAATTATATGTATGTATATAAAATTGAAAATAAAAATATGAATATTTAGTTGAGAAAACCATTAAAATGTGCTGGAATTTTTAATTATTAAGATATTACTGACTGTACGGCACGGGCAACAGCAACGGCAACAGCCACAGTAACATAGAATAAATAAAAAAAAAAAAAAACAACATAGAAACTACGTGATGGCATGATAAAAATTGTTGTTTCGGTATTTTGTTCGAGTAAATGTCATTGATAAAATATTTTTTAAAAGTTTTTTTTTTTTTTCTTTACACATTTTTAAATATTCCATTGCAAACTATTGAGAGTTAAAGTTGGTATTAAAGCATATTTTTCTTTGTATAGATTCAATCAAGTATATTTGCATAAAAAATCATTTAAGGACTTTTAGTTGAGCGGTAAAAATTGTAAAAGAAAAAGTAGAAAAATTTCTAAAGCCTGCATTTGACATTTACTGCTCGAAATTTATTTACATACTTTTTTCTTTCAGTTTTCTTGTGATATTTTTTCCAATATATTTTTTATTTTTTATTAAAAAGGATTTTAACGCTGTTTTCAAAGTATGTATGTAAGTATGTGTGTGTGTGTGTCTGTGTACACAATATTGGAAAAAGTATTCATAAATATTTAAGAGTGGTGCGTGTGTGTTGAGAATGAAGATGTATGCTTGTTGCTGCTCCTAAAGCTATGCTTTATATTTCGTATTTTTTTGTATATAAAGATTATACGATGCATTTTATTTTCTATAAACAAGCATTTGTAATGCATGAATGATGTATGTATGCTTGATCCTCATCATCAACATCATTTTGATGAAAAAAAGTTTTACAGAGTATTTGCTGCACTTCTATACAATTTATTCTTATTTGCTTACAAGTTCATTTATTTAGATTTTCCTCAATGTTGTTTTACAAATTCCTGGGTACACATACGTACACCTCAATTTAACTTTAAGCATTAAACTACTTTGCTGTAAACTTTGGATGTTAAAGAAATATTTATAATATTTTTCTTTTTTTTTTCTCTCTCTGATTTATATTTACATTGTTTAAGTAACAAAAAAATAGACGAAATAAACATCTGCATTCAATGGCTTCGGCATTGATGAATCAGTGGAGCATTTACAAAGTCATGTTTGATTTCTTTCACTTTTAAGTTTTGTTTATTTTTTTTTTTTTCAATTTATTACTTTTGCTTCAGTGAGGCGGCAGCATGTCAAGTAAATAAAGTTTGTTTATTCTTTTTTTTTCTAAATAAATTTTTGTTATGAAGTTAGTACATTTACATGCATATTAATAAGTATAAATATATGTACGTATGTTTTCACGTATGTAAACTTAAAAGCTTTAGTTATAATTAGCTTAATAATGCTTGTTACAAGCATAAGGCTTAATTAAATTTTTAATAGAGTAGCATACTTTAAGGCTGTCGAAGAAAAAAGGGTTGAATTTTATAATTGCTTTTAAGGGCAACGTTGAAACAAAATTATTTGTAATTTAAATTTAAAAAGCACAATGGTTGAATTTTGCAAAATTATAAGCTTCAAATGATTTGGAACAAAACGTATTTATTTACCTAAAGATTTCTAACAATTTTTTGGGTGTACGCGATACACTGAAAATATTTATTTCCTTCTTAGTTTCAAGGAATGGCATTAATTTTCTTTTTAGAAATATTTTAAATTAACGTACACATACGTTGTTTTAAAGAAAGTATACATTAAAGTTCTTTCAGTTGCATATTTTAAGGCTCAAAAAAAATAATTGTTTTCTTTGTATTATTATTATTGGCCAGATGTAATTCCTTTTAATATTTTTTATTTATATATTTAGCCTAAGGCCAATAGCCTTAAATAAAAAATAACATTAATTGTTTTCTTTTTCCAAAAAGAACAAATAGTTTCCATGATTTTATTACAGATTTTATTGAAACCACGTTATTTTTGTTTAATAAAAATATTCATAAAAAAAATATTTTTTTTTACAAAAGAATTCAAGATAATTAACACAGATCGTTTCTTTTTATTGAAAATATTCCTGTAGAGCTTATTCAGTTGCAATTTTTTAGGCCTTAAAAATAAATGTGGTTTTTTCCAAAGGAGCAAATTGAATTCAAGATTACTAATAGAGATTTTCAACTTCATTTTCCTAATGAAATGTTGCATATTTTCCGCTTAAAAAAAAATATCTGTTGTTTTGCGCAAACAGAACATATAGAATTCATGATTATTACTACAGATTTAATGGAAGTGATTACGATTTCTTCGTGTGAAATAAATTTACATATAATGAAATAGTTTAGTAAATTCATAAAATTAAATAATAATAATATGTTTTATGAAATATTCATTATCTAAGAGAAAAGAAAAGAATAAACAAAACTAGCCCCACATTCCCATTTTCACGCATACAAACACATATAAATCATGTTTTATATCATTTATCACTCTCTTTAGCAGCTGTTGTAGAAATCTATTAAATATATAAAAAAATAGTTGTTACTGTTGTGACATGATTCAAGAATTATTATGTGTTGACACCATTAAGTTTCACTCTGTGTGTGATTGTGTGTATGTGTGTATAAAATTGCCAGGATATTAAGCGGCAATCAAGTAAATATTAATATGCCTTCATGCTAACACTTTTCAACTGCCTGCCTTACAGATAGTGAGAGGACCACTCTTGGCAACACTCTGTGACAGGAGAGCCAGCGAAAAGAGGTGTTAAGATAAAAACAAAATTGTAAATGTAGGAGGACTCTATGTATATCTCGACAAGCATACAATCTATATTAGTGTTATTGCTGTTGTTGCTGCTGTTTTGATGTTTGCCAACACTGTCATCGTTTGTTGATGTTGATGACATTTAGCAGCTCTTTTTAAAAAGCAATTTTTCTTTCAACATTTCTTCAAAACATTTACAAACACTTACTTTCTATTTATTGAATATATGTTCGTGTGTGTTTTTACACGTGTTTGTTCATATGTGTGTATGAAACGGAAAGTAATAATAAAAACCATAGTTTGATATGTCAGTGTATGCGTGCTAAATTTCTTTTCGTAGTTGCTGCCATCATAGCTGTTTGCTAATATTAGTGGGTAGTGTTGTGCTTCTACTGTGTCTTAAGAATGATAAGAAAAATGTAAGAAAGATGTCGTGTACTTTTTTTAGGACTTTTCATTTTCAATCATTGTTGTGTTGATTTTTATTAAGTATTTTTCCAAGGATCTCCTCCTTAGATTTAACCACCTTCGTCGTCAAAACCCCTCTTGTAACCTTGTTACAGGACTTTTGTTGGCAAGATCCTCTTAAATAGCTGGCACTTACTGTTCACCGAATGAGTTTGTGAATGAGTTTACAAACGTTATCATATTTTACAATATAAATGGTTGATGTTGATATTTTGACATGTCATACATCAAAATATTAGCAAAAGTTTTTTTAATACATCCTTTACATTACGTCAAATCGATCTGTGTTGTTTGCTGTCTTCATACATACAACCATGCATATGTATGTACTCGTATCTGTGTAAAAGTTTGCTAAAGTATAAGTGTTACAGAAGTAGAAGAAGACACGGGGGGATTTTTTTCTTTGAATTTATTTATAAATTTCATTGTTGACACTTTATTGTATAAGTTTTGTAATATTATCATGTTGTTTTGTTATTTATGTAGAATATTTCATTATCATATAAATTATATGTACATATGTACTCGTATGTATGTTTGTATGGGTTTTGTATGCCCAATGGGGAATATTGCTAAAGAGACTTTATCAGTGATTACTTAAGAAACTAGTAAAGTCTCTTAAGACTTTTCTTTCTACTCATTATCAAGTGAGTGAGTTTCTGCTTAAATGTTCAGTCATCTGTAAATTGCACAAGTTACAAGTAATCGAGATATACTCGTATTTGCACTCTGATTACTATCGTATTAACTTGTTTTTGCCAAAATGATTTCTAATAGAAAGCTTTTCTTTAAGAAAGTAAATTTCCTATTAAATTAATAAACTTCTGATGTGTCACACATCCTATAAAAATTAAAAACATTTTTATTTTTGCTACATGACTGGGATGCTTCTAATGAGCCACATGTATCAGGTCTTAATTTCCAGTCGGGTCTCTTAATTTTCTTTTCACTATTCGTTGATGTATAAAAGATTTGTTCAACAAGAAATTGCAAAGAAAAAAGTAAAAAACAAAAAATAAACCATACAAAGAAATGAAAAGTTTGCAAATTGTAACACTCATCTAAAATAAAAAAACAAAACAAAAATTATTGTATAAAACAGACTTTAATATTTCACGCCTGCATGCGTGTGTGTGTGTGTTTGTGTCTCTATGTTATCCACTCAGACATACTTGAGGACAAACTCAGAGTGACTAACTAAGTACACACTAAAGTGAAAAATAAAATATGAAACTTTAAATTAAAATTCAAGTTTTTTTATTATTATTCGGTTTTTTTGTTGTTGTTGTTACATTTATGCCATAATACTCTTTAGTTGCTGTCACACTGTACTGTATAGTTTGACTGATGACAAAGTTGACATTGTTGGATGCAACGAGAGGCAACAATGAAAACAAAAAAAAAAAAAAAACTCATAATAAAATCCAGAATAAAAACTTAATTTAACGCCAAACTGTCATGACAACAGTCACACTGTAAACTGAGCTGGCTGTGCCGAAGCATATGACAGAGTCAAGAAAAGAATCAAAACTTTGCTAAAAGGAAAGCAAAGCAAAGCTTATTGCAAACAAATTAAAATGAATATAAAATTAATACAATATTCTTATAATAAATAAGCCGTTTATTTTGAAAATGGCATAAGTCACTTTTTCCAAAAAAATCGAGTTAATGGTAACACTAAATAAAATTGAACGGTATCTTTTCATTTGTAAAACATTTGCAATCAACAAAAAAAAAGTGACTTATGCCACTTTCAAAATAAACGGCTCAAATATTGGCATATGAATAAAGTGTAGCCAAACAAATATGAATATAATACTCCTCAGATCCTCGCAGATAACTTGATTGCATTTTTATCATTAATTTTATTTCAACTTTAGCTGCAGGTCTTGACAGGAAAAACAACTCTTCTTACATTCTGTTTAGAAAAGCGAATGAGAAAAAACTTTGTTAATTTTTAACGTTTCATTAAGATTCGTTAAGTTTGATATTTTTAATTAAAACTTAAGTTTTCTTTCATTACTTTTTTTTAGTAAAGCAATAAAAAAACTACAAAAAATAGCAATTGTGTTTTTGCCTAAAAGTATGCTTTAATATCATTAGAGATTTAACAGTAAAGCTTGAGCACTTAGAAAAAATTACCGTCCAGGTTATTCCTGACCCTTAAAAAGACCCTTAAAAGATTCCTTAAAAAAGATCTCTGCCTGCTCAGCGATGTAGTATTTTTTTTTTGTGTGTTGCAAAGAATAGACTCGAACTTTAATTTATACTCGTAAGCACAAAGAAAGGTATGAAAGCTTAGACCAGACTTTTTCATGCGTGTAAATAATTGTAAATAAAGAAATGAAATTTTCAATTATATCTCTGTATAGTTTAGAGCAGGGGACTAAAGTGGCAGGCCAAGGACACACTAAAGTGGCAGGCTTTTCTAAAGATATAAAAGTGCGTGTGCGTTTGTATATTTGTTTATTTGTATGTTCCATATAGGAAGCCAAAAGGTAAGACCGATCATCTTGAAATTCAGGAGCCATATTGCTAATGACCTGGAATTTCAAATATGATATTTTTTCTTAAATATTGGATGGGGGAAAAGGTACCCCCCCAAAAAAAAAAAAAAAATATTATTATTCATACATCTGAGCAACTAAAAGAAGGAATGTTTTGAAATTTGCTTTGGATTTTATTGTTTTCGAAAAAAACAGGATACAAAGTAAAATTAAAATTACGGCGATAGGACGGTGGGGAAGGGTTGCCTTGTACAAAAAGAAATTATTACTATTTTCAAGTCGGCGCAACTAAAATATTGACTGTCGGGGAATTTTCTGTGGCTGTGAGTTACTCCCACAACAAATAACAATTCACACCAAAATTATAAAAGCGAGAGGATGGGTGGGGGAACTATGTACCCCTAAGTCAAAGAATATACATAAATATTCAAAGATCTGAAAAACTAAAGTAGTGAATGTCTTAATATAACCTGAAGCAAATTCTGGAAGCGCTAGGACGGGGGTCAAAGGTTACCCCCACACAAGCTTAAAATAAATATTCAGAAATCTGAGAAACTAAGAAAGTGAATGTCTTGATAATCGAATAATATCAATTCCCGGCCCAATCCTTGAAACGAAATAGGTCAGGGGTAGGGGTACCCCCTACACAAATATTTTCATCTTGAGAAACTAAACTAGTGACTGAAATTTAATGTGGGGTACTTCAACCTAAAAAAATACAACTTAAGGCGATAGGACAGGAAAACTGTGTAGCCCTCATACAGATTATAGATAAATATTCACAAATCTAAGAAACTAAACCAGCGAATGTCTTGATCTAACCTGAAGAGAAATCTGGAAGCGA
This sequence comes from Lypha dubia, assembly GCA_947311025.1. NCBI lineage: Eukaryota > Metazoa > Arthropoda > Insecta > Diptera > Tachinidae > Lypha > Lypha dubia. Next base: position 64,536,960 of record OX371264.1, on the reverse strand, counting down.
TAGGACGGGGGAAAAACATTAACTCACATACAAATTTATTGTAAACAATGACATAAACTGTGAATGTTTTGAAATTTGATGTAGGGTACTCCTAGAATAAAATACATTTTCTAGGGAAAACTTGAAGCGATGGGAAGGCATCCCAATACAAAGAAATATTGAGCATCGCACAACACTCTCATAACTAAAAGGACTTTCAAACATTCCAAAATATTTACATCAGATCGCGTTATTCTATTTGAATTATTTGATTTCATTAGAAGAATACTAAACATATTTGACGCTGATTAAATGTGACTAACCGACGTGTATTTGCCGCCAAAAAATTTTTGTTTGTCTTTAAATCGTAATACTTCAGTCGCTGGCTTACAAACCCAACAGCATTGTGTTTATTTTTGTATATATACATAAATGACTTACTGCCTGGCTTAATATTTGTATGATAATTTGTTAAAAATTATGGCAATTTGTTGTAATGACAGCCAGGACTAGCCTGCTTGCTACAGCAGCTACCGTTGTCACTGTTAACACAACACAATACAGTGCAAATAATAATAATAATATTAATATGGCAAAAAATAATAATACAGAAGGGGTGAGAGCCAACAAAAAAAAATAATATCATAAATTCTGTCATAATATTCATTTAAAATTCATTATTAATAAACAAATACATAATGCATGACAAACAAATGTAACGTAACAGAATAAACAATTTAAAAAAAAAAAAAAAATATTGTATAGAAAAAATATTAAAACAACATATTTTCCCCTCTGTATAAAATTGTTTAAGTAAATAAGAGCAACAGCAACAACAGCGACAATTACAACAACAAAAAAGTCAAATAAAAAAAAATTTGCATAATTTACATTCATTTTTAATTTGTTGTAAAAATATCTGTATGTATGAAAAAGACCAACATACAGATATAAAACCTATAAGCTAAATATATGCAATAATAACTAAAACAACAACAAAAACCAGAGAAAAGAAAATATTAATAATTATAACAAAAACGCACAAAGCAAAAAAAAACCTATAAAAATTATGCATGCGTACTATTCACTCTAGAGTGATTGCATTTGTTTTTGTATTTTAATAATTTAAATCTGCAATAAATTTAAATATTTCCAATTAAACTTATAAAGGAAATAAATAAAACAAATGGATATGGATGAAAGGCAAAAAAATATTGTATTATAAAATATTTGTTACAAACACAGGTTTATTTTTTTTTTTGCAAACATTAAATAAAAACTAAAGCATACATTAAGGATTTTAAATCAATACACAAACGATTTGTGTTTAATTAATTTTTTAAATTAGATAAGTCGAAAGAATTTTATTCTATATAAAATTATTTTAAATACGCTTGAATAAATGTAAAATATTTAGCATATAGATGGCAGACCTGAAGGTACTTGAAAATAAAATCATTTTACTAAATTCGATTTAAGGCTTGCTTCTTCTATATTTTCCACCCTTATAACAGTCGTTATTTTCCACTGACATATTTTTTCAAATGCAATGACATGTGAACAAATTTTAGCTCATAAAAAAACACAAAAAATTTGTTTCGGAGCAACTGTCATTTGAAAATCTATTAAACGTGGGTTCGTATCCCAACTAAAGCAAAAATTTTATTTTAATTTATGTATTTTTTAAAACTTTTTTATATATAATAAAACATTAGAAGTGGCAAATTCCAAGCTAAATAAAATATATCTTAACTCGTAAGTTAAAGATAAGAAATAAAAAAAATAATTCCCGTATTCTATTTCGTTAAATAAAGTCAATTATATAGTCGATATTTTTACACATTGTTATCCACCTGCAGTAAAAGCAGTAAAAGTGCAGAAAGTATTCTGATAAGATGATTTAGAGACTTCGAAATTTTTACTGATTAAATCTGCTAGGCTGAGCAGATATTATAAAATTGTTCCTCTATTAGCAATAACTTGTATAAAAAATTAATTTAAATAGAAGAACTTAAGACGAAAAAATTAATCTTAACTTTGGTAAACTTATTTCAAATATTCTAGAATTAAATGGGAGCTAAGCAAATCTATATTTCTACATTTCGTTTCATAAAATATCCCTGCATTCGTCGATCGTAAGGATACACTTTTACTAATAAGTTGATATTAGGCCCTATTAATTTTATTAAAGAAAATTGTTGTGTGTTTGTTTAATCTTTGTTTAATCAACAGTAAAAGTCGGTCCTTAAAACACAACAAATAAATATTTCTACATATTTTTTTTGTACAAATTAAAAGTTATTTATTCGGCTTAAGTTCAATACTGGAATATTTAAATTATTCTTCAAATAAGAATTTTAAAATATTTCCAATCATTAGGCGTAACTAAATAGACAAATTCAATTACATTAAGTACATGCAGCCAATGGAAAATGAACAATGAAGGCTGATTAACCGATAAATCGGCTTCGAAAGAATCTATCTGCTCTTTTAAAAAAATAATTTTATAGTTAAGTTCTTATTAAAAAAGTCATTTGCAAATTCAAGTATTGAACTAAATAAACAAATAATAATTTATAGCTTTACAAGGCATACTTTAAGGAGCAATGAAATGAACTTTATCCTTTATTTTAAAATATTCATAAATAAAAAAAGAAAAAATTCAGAAGTATGTGTGCAGGATTCAATACAATTAGTGATAAGATCTTCTTCGATATGTTTCGATTAGTAAATGCTCTATACAGAGATATTTGCTGCACTCACTTGCTTCTTCTATAATGCAGCAGTCTTAAAGCGACTTAACTACATTAAACGTCTAATGATTTTATAAAAAATCAAAAATGTTAACATGATTTCTGAATATATATTAAAAATAGCACACAACATAATTTAAGTACACATAGCATACATTAAGGAGTAATATATTATCTAAGAACAATTCTACAAATCTAAAACCATTTTCTTATTTAGTATTTGCTTTTGATTGCGAAAAAATGCTATAAAATCAGTGTATACATCCAAGGCGCAAGATATAAAAATTTTTTGCATACTTTTAGGCAAAATATTATGAAGTCTTGCGGCTATTAAATTCTTATTAAAATGATGTTGGCCAACAGAAAAATATGTAAAAGCAATTAACTTTGTATTTTAGCAACGTCAGTATCACGCGGATTAGTGTAATAAAATTAAAAAAAATAAGAATAGAATGCTAGAAATATCCCTCAATAATAAAAATCTTAAAAAAGGAGTGAAAATAGTCTATTCTTAACAAACTTTGACAAATACAGTTTATTTTTTTTAACTAGCAAAATAAACTCATGTATAGTACAAAACCTTAGCATACATTTAGGCAGATAAGAAATAAAATCAGTTGACCATTTTCTTTTGTTTAAAGTTTATTTAAAGAACTAATTTGTATCGTTAAGGTAGGCACAAAAATCCCAAACTGTTTGTTTTGAAAAACAATGTTGTAAAGTTATTTTCAAACTTAAATCGTACGAATAAAACTAATCCTGAAAGTAAACAAAACTTTAATTAAATCTTTTACATGCAAAAATGCTACAAGTAACCAAAATAAATTTTACTTAATACCAAAAATCAATATCTTTATGTCTATTAGAAGTACACAAAAAAAGAAGAATAATTTTTCTTAACAAATATTAAGCAAACAACTACGAAAAGTAAGAAAAGTAACTACAAAGTAAGCAACAAGTAGGATAAAGAAAAAAAAGGGTTTCCTTCTCCAAAGTAAATTAAAGTAAATTATTCTACTTTGGTCTAATTTAGAGAAAGAAAAAAGTTACTTAATAAGAATATTTTATGTTAAGTCAGAAAAGGATTGATAATAATCAAGACAAGTACAAACAAATGTTTGCTTAAATGTTTTTAAACTTTTGTAATTGTAAATAGATGCTCTTCTTAATTTAAATTTGAAAATTTCCCTAACCTACAAATAGAAGAGATGATATGCTAATTTTCTTTTCGTATAAAATGCCAAGAAATTATTCTTATTTGTGTTACAATAAAACATTTTTCAAGGAGACTTTTCAAAGTATAATTAAAAAATTTGTTTTACCATTAGCACCATAACCACCACTACTACTCTGCCTAAACATATGCTAAGGTTTAACTTTTAAATAGCGTTTTATTTTATAATCAAAAGCCTAGCATTAGGCTTAATTGTCTACACTTGTTTCAAAAGTGATGAGTATTTAATTGTGGTTTTAATTCTTTTTTCTTATAAAAAATAAAAGTGGCCATAAAAATCTAAAATGGGGCGTTAGCTTTATTTCTTCCAGCCTTGCTTAGCAACAATTGATAGAACATTTCTAAATGTTTTAAAAAAAAAAATTAAATTACTGAACTTGGCAACTTTAAAAATGTTAAACAACAAAAAAAAAACATACATATATTCGAAATAAATTCAAAATTAAGGTGAGATTTACTTGCCATCACGTTGTTAACGAAACATTTGTAATAAAGTTTTTACACAGAAATTATTTGTATGATTTATTGGGAGAATGTGTGCCACAACCCCTATTCAGTTTTTCGTTTTTCCTTTTTTTTTTGTTGGTTTTAGTCTCCCCAAATAACAGGAGTCATGCTTTTTGCCACAAAACTTAATTAACAATTCAAAAATTTTACACAAATTACACAACGTGCATAATAATGATATGAAAGCTACCTAAAAAATACAAATAATACAGATACAGAAATATGTACGTAAATGTACTATATAACCTATACACATACATACATTTGCACATATATACATACATATATAGACAATTACAAAATTAATGTATGTAAGTATTTTTATGTAAGTGGGAAAAGGTGTGTTTAGATTCACAGGGAGTAGTGGCTCTCATCTCCACTCATGTAGAAATATTTTTTTTTTGATTTCAATTTCTATTTCCAACGCCAATCCCTGCTGAGTTGGCCATTTTCTTGCTGTAGATATTTGAGGGTCTTGTTTTTCCTACTTAATTTTTAAATCGTAAGAATTTTTTTTTTGTTATATCACACCAGGGATGGTAATTTTTTAAATCATCTAAAATACTTTTTCTACACACAAAAAAAATGTTGTTGGTCAATCTAACCAATTTTAGTGGTTAATGTTCTGTTAATGTTAATTGTTGTTGCAATTTTCAGTGTCATGCTATTGCTATTGGTTAAATTAACCATGTCACATGAACTACTTGTGTAAAATTTTTTTGGAATTTACATACATACATACAAATAAAAATACTCAGTTGAGCTGTTTTTTATCTTGTTTTCAATTTCAACAGTGTGTTTGTTTGTTTTCAACAAAAACAGCAACGACAACAACATGCATGTTGATAAGCAATCATACGAATTGTGTTACATTCAGCGTTGCCATTTTGGTGCTTTTCGGGTATTTTTTGGAGCTTTTTAACTTAAACAATACCCAAAACTTTGTTAAATACCCGTTTTTGAAAAGCGGGTATTTATAGTGCTTTTAAGAATTTCTCACAGTGCTTTTAGGTGCGTTTCAAATAATCAACATTTTTGACGCTGAACCATTTTCCTACTATTCTTTAAACACACCTAATACTTTTTTAACCAACTGAGTATTATTTGCATATATGTATGTTTTGATTAGTACTCGCAAACTGTTGAGTTTGAATTCTAGAATTTCTCAAGCATCTTTTTTTTTTAAATTCATGCAGAAATTTTTATGATTTATTTTCTTTAGCATTGATCTTACTTTCAATATTAGTACATATCCTTTGATTTGTTTGTTGTGCAAATTTAAGCAAGAAAGTGCCTTGGTTATTATCAAGCTGAACAGTTATTAAAAGTAAGTTCTTCATTGATGTTAAAGTTCATCATCTAAGAATGGCTTTCCCTTAGATCGAAAAACAAATATGTACTTATATAGAAGAGCTTGGGAAAATGATCCAGCTTTTAAAAGGTGAAAATTACGAAAAGTTGGTCGGACCATTTGTTTATGGTAATATTTTACTGTGCCTAAGTTGTCTGAGGCGATTTGTTACCATCAATTGAGTTTTATGATCAATACCAAGAGTGGGCAAAAATAAATTTGGAATTTAAATGAGAGTGAGTAAGCAAATAATAAAAATAAGGGTGCAAAATGTGTACAGTTAACCATAATTTTTGTAAAATAATGTCATTTTACAATTTTTATTGATTGTTTTTACTATTTTCATTGGTTGGTGCAATTCTAACCAATAAAATTGGTTAGATCTACCCGCATTTTTTTTGTGTGTACTTCATTATCTATACTACAATTAAATGTGATAAGGAAAATATTCTTAATATCAAATTACTACAAAAGCTGTAGCTAACACCCAACTCTTTCACACAAGGCAACAAATCAAAGACAACAAAAAAAATTAACTCCAAGTAAAAAATATATAAATAAAACCTCAAGATACTCGTCTTTTTTTCTAGTAATTATCTAAGTAAAAGACATATTTTATGCGCAAAAATTACCATATCAAATAGTAAGCATACACACATGTGCACATACCTACACATAAGCGAAAGTTAACAGGCATCATACAAGACCATCTTTGACATTCAGTAGTTCTACCACATAAAAGATGTATGTCAAATTTTGCACAAAAAAACAAAAATAAAATGGAGGAAATTTATTATAAATCATTTGTCATTTTAGTAAAATTAACCAGAGAACAAAAACAACAAAATAAAGAACGAAAAAAAAGGAAAAGATTCAAAACCAAGGAAAAATTTGTCGCTTAGAAATATATACACACGCACACATACACATACACACACACACACTTACATGTTTAGAAGATGCATTAAATTATTACAGTGCCATACATCATGATGTTTTTCTTTCTATGATTTTCCACAGCAGAAAACATAAAATAAAATTAGTTCTTTATAACGTCTACTCCTCTTACCCTTCCTTCTCTTTGTGTGATCCTACTTCTTCTTGTTTTGCCACTTTTGATTTTTGTTATATTTTATGTTTTATTGAGGCGGAGGCAGCGGCTGGCTGTATGTGGCCCCCTTTTTATTCTCCATTTATGTTTTGTCATCAAACGTCCCATGTTAAATTAAGTTGATGGCATCAGAAATCACAGCATCTTGTGTACACAAATTAGCTTGTGAATTTTTAATAAACACACATGGCTAAGTGCATGAGTGTAGATGTGTGAGTGTGTGCGTATGTGTAAATGTGTGTTATAAGCAGTGACACATGCATACCATATTAGCACATAAATTCATAGACAGTTTGACACGCATTTACCTTAAGTTGCCTATAAGTATGCTTGGTTTTTCCTTTTTTTTCTTGTATATATGTGTGTGTGTATAAGTGTGTTTGTTTTTCATCTTATTTGTTCTTAGTTTTTGATCTTTGCTAATTTGACTTTTAAGTTTTTGTTAGATATGCTGTGCTAAAATGACTTTTTATTCAACATACACACACATACATACCATACACACAGACATAAGTGTATTTGTTTAATATTTCAGCAAATTTTAGTAAATGAATCTTTGAATAATTAACGAGGTAGATGTTGAAAGTCAAAGAGAGTAATTACATTAAAGAATTATAGCAAAAGAAGATTTATATTAACATTTGCTTTTATTTATTAACACTCGGCCGAAATGTAGTAAATTTAAAGTAAAATCATTCATATAAAATCGTAATTTGTTTAGGGGAATCTTTCTGGAACATCAAACATCATAGTTTGTGCACACACCCACTAGCAAGAGCACCCAGCAATATCTAGAAACTACAATTGCTGCCATATTTAACAAAATTTTATTGTAACTTCTTGTTTTTAATTGAAAACTTGAAAGGTTGTTTATAAAACTAACAATTTTATCTTAAATATTAATTCGTAAAAGTAACTATAATTAACATACAGATTTGTGTGTTGAACGTTACATTTTATTAGTAAGATTCAAAACCCAATTTTAGCATCGAAAACTTAACGTATAAAAAATAGAAATTTAGGGGTTTTAAGAAGTGATGAACAATTGTGATGACCATGCCAAAAAGTAGGCAATAATATCTAGGCGCACGGTAGTGCGCCAGGCCAAGTTTGGCCACACTGTGTGATTATTTACACGAAACCATTCGAGGTGTTTTTGTACCCTCATAACTTTGCTCCTCTTGATCATAATATAATGAAACTTGAAACATAAGATGCCCGCAAAGGTGACCTCACAGGTTAAATTTGAAAGTTCTACCGTAAAATTCTCCCGAGATATTAAGGTCTGAAAAGTCCATATTTTAGTGCATATTCACTCACTCACTCACTGACCCACTCATCAATATTATTGGGTACTTCCAGTAAAGCTAGAGAGCTAAAACTTGGTACACAGGTAGTTGGTGTGAAATTAACCAGAAAACGGGCACTTTCCTCCCAGAGGGGATCTGGGTGCCCCTTCTTTGTATGGGGCACTCCCAGTATAGCTAGAAAACTGAAATTTCGTACACAGGTAGGCCCAGATAAGCAACACACATAAATATTTATACAAAAACAACTTAGAAAAAAGAAGTGAGATCCGCACAAACACACAAATGCGAAAATAAGGCCAAGTTCCTATCCAAAATATTTCGGCGGTAAAAAGTACTGGGATCAAAATATGGACCACAATAGGTACAACTCCAACTCATTTCTAGGAAACCTGTAAGCTGTTTGCCTTTCTAATATGGGAAAGAATTCTTTAAAAAATATTGTCAAGCTTATAGGTTGCCTAGAAATGAGATGGAGTTGTACCTATCAAGAACTTGGTCCTTATTTTGATCTCAATACTTTTTACGGCCGAAATATTTTGGATAGAAACTTGGCCTTATTTTCACATTTGTGTTTTTGTGCGAATAGTTATATCTGAAAACACTAATATTCTTTTTAGAATTTCTAATATTGTCGACACTGTTGCTATTTTTTGGCGAATAAAAATATAAATTTGTTACAACGACAAAAGTAGCATAGACAACGACCTGCAACCATGTTGCTTTATATTCATCAATATATTCGTTCTCAATAAATTTTATTTTATTTTTGTCAGTAGCCCGCTGTTCTCAATATGTTTAATTTAATTTAATTGCAAGCGTAGCTGTCATCTATATATAAAACAGAATGTGTTTATGACGTATGGACTCCAAAACGGCTGGGCCGATTTTGATGAAATTTTCAGGGAATCTTCAGAATATTCAGGCGGTTGAAACTGTTAAGTCTGATTTTTGATTTTCGGCCTGCGGGCGGAGGGGCGCGGCAATCTATGTATATATAAAAAAATTAATGTCTCTCTGTTTGTTTGTACTTTATAGAAGACCAAACCCTTGAACCGATCTTCCTAAAATTTTCACAGCATGTTACTGTGACTCTGAAGTTTTGATTGGACAAAGAGGCATGACACCGCCCATATAACCCAAAAATTTAAATCGCCATATGTTGGGCATTTTTTTTACCTACGTCGATGATATTTGGTACATATGGTATTGGCATAATTTGGAATACGTACCAGGAGAAAAGTGGGTGGGACCACGCCCCTTTTTACGAAAATTAAAAATCGTAATATAGTCTTAACTACTGGACCGATCGTCATTAGATTTTCACAATAGGATATTCTTACGAAATAATAAATTTTGGAATATAACGAGGGAGGGGGGGGGGGGGGGGGGAAGCGAAGCACACCGCGTTCAGCTAGTACCAAATAATTCCCGCTGTGTGTAAATTTCTTTTCGAAGTTTTTTTATTAACCTATTCTCTTCTGTTTTTTCAACTTCATACATACACATTTTCTTATAATCATTAATATTAAAACTAATTGTTTAACGTATTTCTTTTATTTATAACTTTTCCAAAAATAATTAAAAAAAAAAATAGTATTTGCAAATAAACCTAAAGACCCACTTCAAGTGCAATGGCATAAAAAACTCATAGACCAAAAATAATAATAAACGAAAGGCATTTGTATGACTGCCTTTTTGCCATGCATGGGTGTCTGCATGCCCGTCCGTCCACTTGTCTGTCTGTCATGCTGAAGATTTTTATGTCTGCTGGCTGCTTTTGATGTTTCTTCACAATGCTGGATGATTAATACAAGTAAATAAAATAAGAATTATAATGAAGGCAATATATGAAAATAAAACGGAAAATATAAGAAAACAGCAGCAACAGCAACAGCAACAGCCGCAGCAGATTAAATATTTGTTAAAACACTTCCTCCTACTCTACTTATTTTAACACTACACTGCCGTTTTCTTCACAAATTTTCTACTTAACAAAAGCTTAAAAATTATTTCTCTGGTATTTTAAGAAACACAAAAAACTATTTTCTCCTTTATGCCGTCGAAAATCATGTTTATTGCAATAAGAGCTCTGACTTCCGAATTAAATATTTTAATTTTCCAACAATATTTGGTTTAAATGTTTGTCAGAGAATATTTTTTGGTCCATTTTTTTTTTTTGCAGCATCCTGTTGTTCATCAGCATTATTTATTTTATACAGTTCATGTTTGGTTTTTCTTTCACCAAAATAAATGTGTGAAATTAAAATTGCATTGGTTGTGAACAGAGAGCGAGAGAGAGAGAGAGAGAATTTGCGGAGCAAAAAATAAAAAGAACTTGTGCATTTTAAATAACAACTATGAGGAAAATGTTTGTCATCACAAGAATACAGAAAGATAAAAAATTATTTAAAAAAAACATTTAACAATTTCTTTAAAAAAAATTTAAATAACAACTATGAGGAAAATGTTTGTCATCACAAAAAGACAGAAACATAAAATATTATTTAAAAAAACGTTTAACAATTTCTTTGAAAAAATTTTACTAATTTTAAACACTTTTTTTAGACACTAAAAATTTCTGTAGCAATTCAAGACGATTTAATTTACAAAATGAATAAAATGCAATTTTACTATTCAAAGTGCCAACAAAGGAAAGAAAAAAGAGAAACCCCATTACTGCCACCTTCATCAAGTCATCAACTGTGTTTTCATTGTCATTATAATTGCGTTTAAATATTTCTTCATTAACAACCATCCACCGCGTTATATTCGCGTCTGAATAAGCCAAGTTAAACAGTGCTTTACTCATTTTTTTTTTCTTTACTTAAATTGTGCCTGTATTTTTCATGCTTATACCCTGCAGTAAAAACGGTGGCGTGTATAATTTCCAAAATATTTATAAGAACCATAAAGTATATTTATTCTGGATCATTATATATAGGAAATTTGTATAAACTATGTCCGCCTGTCTGTCTTTCTGTCTGTCCGTCCGTCCGTACGTGAAATCAGTTTTCCCAAGCTATCAAAAGAGTTGAGGACTTGGTTTTTGACAGCATGTGTAATTATTTGTCGTAAAATGATTCGTATTGAAAATCAGCATAAATAATATATGTGGCCAGGAATGGAAAATGGAAAAGCTTAATAAACCTTAGTGTAGGGTATACAAGAGCTGGCGCAGCCGAATATACCACTGCTACTTGTTTTACATTAAACATCTTTTACCTCGAGTTTAATGTTTCATGCTAACAATAATGAATTTTAAGCCTTTAAAAAATCTGTAACAATTTTCATACAATTTGTAAGAATGTCAGTCAATAAATTCTTTATGTGTTGCACAGCCAATGAATTTTTAGCATCTCTTTGCCTGCTGCACTTTCTACAGGAAGGTATTTTTTTTTTGCTGTGTTTAAGTTTCAAAGGAAATACACTTACTTGTATGCCTTTACTGTTAAGGAATTCTGTGTTGGTGTTTTTTTTTTTTTTTTTTTTTTTTTTGAGTTGCAAGTTTAAGTAACAGGCATGTAAATAATATATTATTAAAAGCCTTAAAGTAGGCAATACATTTTTATAACCTTTAAGTAGGCTATATTTTCGTATGCACATAAAATGCAATGTTTGTTGTAAATACAATTAAAGCATACTCTTAAATTCTTTATATACAGTTTTTAAAAACGAATCATGTAGGCAATGGGCATGCTTGTTTTCTTTCTATTTACAATGAAAAAAAAAAAAAAACAATTTATCTTAAGAGATTAAAATTACTTTGTGCTTTACAAATGCAACAAAGCAAGATAACGTTTGTCCTTTAAAACCAAATATACTTTTGACCTAGAATTAGCAAATACTTGATGAAAAATTAAGGCATTCCGTATGGATTGGAAGATTAATGGCATATAACTTTCATCGATAACAAATGTCATAATCAATCTCCCGTTAATATATGTACATATTAAAAGCATACTTATGGGGGTGATTAAGTAAAGTTGAATGCGTAAAGATTTTAAAAAATTTTACTTTATTTTCAAGCAACTGCAAATAAAATGAGAAGGTTATTCATTCTTATCTTGGATTAATTATGTGAAAATCAATTTAATGCCAGCAATTTAATGTTCCCATGTGCAGAAATTCCCTTAAATTATTTGTAAACATATTCCCAAAAACTTGATGTATAATAGAAAATCAATATTTCAAAACAAAAATGTTTTTCTTAAGTCTTAAAGAGACTTATACTTATTTCGAAGCTTTAAAGTTTGTTTAACATTTATTGTTGTAAATGGAAAAGTGGAATTAATTTTGTTTCTTTCCAACAATTTATTTGAAAAATGTTTTGTTAAGTTTTTATTGATCCCCTAAAAGTATGTCTTATAGATATAAAAACATCTGTTTTATTTCGGTACTCATCAAAATGTGAAATTAATACTATTAACCTTAATTTGTTGCTTTTCTATTTCTTTGGAATTTTTACATTAAACGGTTTTAATTTAAGAAAAAAAATGTTGATTATTAAATTTCAAAATATAACTTTATTTAAGAATTGCATTTTTCCACCTATTCTTCTTCCTGCAACTGAGCCACATTAATTTTTCAATATCCATAATAATTTCACACTTCATCATTATTTTAGGTTTCTCATGTTTTTTTTTTTTAACTCTTGATTATTTTCCTCATTAGTCCTTATTGGATGCCAACAAATGTGAAAAAATCTTCCTGCAACATAAACATACCTGGTAAATAAACATACAAAAAAAAAGTATAGCCTACTTTAGTGCTGGCACAAAAAATTTTATAGTTAATTATGTGAAGACAAATTTACCAAGGATGTGTTTTAAACTGCTTGATAATGAATGGAAAGATGGTTGTGATATTCTTAGAAAAATTTTATGGATGATGTTGCACCTACAAAACACAGAACAGCATAGATAAGTAACTAAGCCATAAAATATGTTGTGTTGAACTGTTTGACAAAAAAAGAAGGAAATATATGCTTAATTTTTTTTTGTTCTTTAAGGGCATGAAATCTGTAAATAAAATTTATGTAATTCTTCTAATTTTTCATCCTCCTCAACATTTATCCTTCGCTGTTGTCATCGTTTAAATCACGTGTTCTTTTCTGTTTTTTTTTTTTATTAAAAAAATTACTGCCATTTAAATTAGATTGTGAAACAGTGAAGATAAAAAACTGTAACATTTAAGGAAATAAGGTCACCATTTTTAGAAAGAAAATAAATAGATAAAATGGCAATAAAAGACATCACAAAAGACAAAATACTAGACACAGTGGAGGAGGCTGATGATGAAAGTGAAACTGTATTGAAAAATCGCGGTTGTCTTATAGAAAATTTTAAAGAAATTGATTTTAAAAAATTTTACATTTATTTGAGCATGTACTCAAGTATTTATGTTTTATATTTTATTTATTTGTTGCGGGTTAGCAATATCTAATGGCAACCAGCGGTTGTCTAATTGTATAGGTGTAGAAAAGTAAACACATTCATAATGGAAAATTATTGTTGTTTGTGTTTGAAAAAATTTTTTTAAAGGCTATTTTTATGCTTTGTAATTCACAAAAATTATATTTGTGAGTTTTTGTATAAATAGATGAGCTTTGGAATTTTTTAAACATAAAGGGTAAAACATCTACTGATGAATTGGTATAGCTACCAACGAAATATATATCTAGATATTGCTTACCCGCAACAAATAAATAATATATAAAAGAAATTGATTTTACATATGAAAAGTATGTAAATCAATATAAGTTCAAATAATAATTACGTTTATTCGTAATAATAAATATTAATATTAGAAATTGATTTTATTTAGAGATTGTTTTTTTAATGTACATCCTTATTGCATAAGATATAGAAAAAAAATTATTTAAATTTAAATGGATTTTTTTAGTTCAACTCCTTAAAGTATGCAATGAATTTTAAAACATTTAACGCACAATGATATGCTATGAAATTTAAAGAAAAACATATGTAAACACCATTATTGTATTGAAAAAAATTTTTGATTGCGCTTAAGTTTTAATACAGACTATTTTAACAATTTTGTAAAGCAAAGATATATTTAATTTTTCTTATACAATTTTTAGTATTTCGTCAAGAGTTAACCAATTTAAAAAAAAATTATAATAAAAGGAATGGCAAATTAATCCATCAAAACTTTATGCCTTCGAAAAATTTAGCCCATTTTAATTAGATCTGTTTAATAATTCCTATTAAATTAAATTAGTTCTTCAAGGACACATTTCCAAAAAAGTTTGACCATTATTTACATATTTTTTTAAATTGATCCAACTATTTTACATTAAAGACTTAAAGATTTTTTTTAATTTTTCCAATAATATTTTTATAAAAACTCTTTTGTTTAGCTAGAAAAAGAGTATGCTAAAATTTCATAATTTTCTCATTTAAATGCATTAAGTCTGAAAAAGAAGGCAACGACGGCAAAATTCATCACCCATCGTCATAATAACAGGCTGCATTATTAAAAAAAACACACACACACATTCACTCACTCGTATAATAAAAATAAGATATATAAAAATAAATTTCCATAATAACACGTGATTTCTTTTTTAGCACGGCCTAAATGTATGCCATAATGTATGAAAATAAAGATATGTTTGAAACAAAGGTAAGGTCGCATGTAGTAAATATTTGGGGGGTGCAAAACGTAACCATAGTCTTCCAACACATGAGACTAGTAGAAGAAAGTTTTCTGATTCATTTCCTACCAAGGGCTCGAGGATGCTGCAGTAAAAAACTCTTCATAGCTTCGTGCTTTAAAAAATTCTATCCCGCCTAAATTGAAGTATTAATGGCGATTATCGCATTAAATATTTGCTCGGTCTGACATCACAACAAATTGCAAAAAAAAAAATATTAATATGCAAAAAATGTTTTATGTGTTTTATATCTAATACTAATACTTTAATTTTATTTCGGAAGTACAAAAAATTTCCTTGTTAAGTATAGAATAATTTTAGGAGTTTGTTGAATTTTATTTACTACAAGTTTTTTATTTATTTTTTTATTATGTATTTTTTTTTTCTTATGTTAGAGATTAAAAAACGTGCTTAGAAATTTCACATCAGCCACACACACACAAATACACACTCACACACACACGCTATAGTGTACAAGTACGAGAATATGTGAATTATGTTAATATTCATTACCAGAGTGTATTTTCTCATCTTATTTTAAGGTAAAAGTTACCATATCATTTTAATTCAACTTAATACAGCATTCTGTATGTGTTTCTATTACAAAAGGAAAAGTTTGACAGCTTTTAAGGGGGAAGCTGTAGCTGCAAATTAGCTAGGTTCTTTTTTGTTTTGCGCAACTCTTACGAAAAACTTGTTTGAAATTAAATGGTATTAAAGTAAACATATTCGTATGTATGTTAAAGGGAGATATTATTATTTCCTTACGGAAGAGTATATACATTTTATGTACAAATACATATTAATTTAGAAACAGACAGTCCTGGAAAGAAATCCAAAAGCCTTAATGTATGCAAATTTTTAAATGATACTGAAAGTATTCTTCAGGATCATTTTATATATACTGCTCACGTTTTATAAAATTTTTTTTGACTATTGGTTTAAACCAATTTCCGGCATACATATACAGTTACGTTTTGCTTTTGATTAAGTATTTGTTACTTTTCCTCCAACAATGAACTGCAAGAAATTTTTGTAAAAATTTTTCATAATAATTCATTGAAATAAATAAAATTAACTTATTAGGTTGTTTGACAAAATTCGTTTTGCACCATGCAGCATCATCTGTTGGTAAATTTTCGACTTTTCTTATTTCCTAAACATTCGCTAAGCAATAAATGCACCCAGGAAGAACAATTCAATTTATTTTACTCCCTTTTAAATTTTCAGCATCCGAAGAAACCACGAACGATTTTTATACTCTTCAACAAATATATTAAGAACATTTATAGGTTTGTCATGCCTTGTTTAACTTCCACAATATTCATATAAGACCAATACATTAAAAATATTGTGGATATATAAGCCATGATGTCCGCCTGTCATTCCTACCGTCTGTATGTATATGAAATCGGTTTTCCAAAGCCACCAGTAAGGTTAGAGACTTGAATCTTGCGTTAATGTATAAGAAAATCAGCAAAACTTAAAGTAAATAATTTCTTCAAAAAAGAGGTATACAACAACCACAACTAAAACTATTTCATGTTACATTTGCATGAACTCGCATACTTTAAAAATAACATAGATTAGTTAAATTCAAATACAAAATATATACTTTCCAAGTACTGAGATCAAAATAAGGATCAAGATCTTGAAAGGTACAATTCCATCTCATTTCTAGAATCATAAAAATCACACAAAAAAAAATTCACAAACAAAAACAAGGGGCTGTGCACATATTACGTAACGCTCCAGGGGGAAGGGGGGTTAAGATTTTTTACGGATTAGAAATTTTGCATTGAAAAATTAGTAAAAAGCGCTACGAAGGGGGTGGGGGGTTAAGATTTTTTACGGATTAGAAATTTTGCACTGAAAAATTAGTAAAAAGCGCTACGAAGGGGGGGGGGGGGGGGTATAAAATCTCTGAAAACAGCGTTACGTTATATGTGCACAGCCCCTAATGAGAAAAATTGGCATTCTAAAAAATCTAAGCAATGGTACTAATTGTATTTGAGTGAGATATATAAAAGAATTTTATCACTTAAGTTAGGCAGTAATTCTCGTATTAAAATTTCCAAATAGAAAATTAACAAGTATTGGTCAGCATGATACACGTGAATACACACGACATGCTTGTGTGATTTAAGTAATAAAACTTTTTTTTTTTAAATATGCAAGATTTTTTGTTCTTCTCTCTTAAAAAAAAATTGCAATTTAAAATCTCTATAGTAAATGTAAAATTCAGCTTCTCAAAGGACAATAAAATTAATAAATAAATTCCATTTTACGAAAACCTATTAAATAGAAAGAAATTTTAATTGAAATTTTAACTCATATGCTCAATATTAAAAGAAAAAAGGATAATAATTGAAAATTATGTGTGAAATGATTTTCCAATCATCCATTGTTTTTGTTTTTTTGTTTTTTCATAGAAATTGTTATATCTTTGTTTGCAAACTTCTTTTGTCCTGTAGCATTTGTGTCTGTTTCGGCCCCCCTTCCCCCTGCGCCACCACGGTGTATTAATTTATACAGAATAATATTTTTATATTGTGTTGATAATTAACCGCAACTTTTATAAGTAGATTATTTATGCATAAAAACTAACGTATGTATGTAAATAGTTAACAACTATTTTAACAATTTGCAACTGTTTGGTTTAAGATATAAAAACAGGATAATCTATACGTCGTATAACTAACTGCGCGTGTGTATGTGTCTGTGTGCAAGCTTATGTTTTAAGCATGTTTATGCAATATATTCTAAATATTTAATTATATTATAAACTTATGTGCATTGAAAATTATAGCTGGTTATTGTTGCTGTTAACATTTTTAATTAAATATTATAATAAGTTTTGTCTTTAGCTTTTGCCACTGTAAAAATTTAATTAATTATGTAAAACAAAAATGTTTAAATTAATGGCAAATTACACAGAAAATAAATATTGAAAATCAATGAACTAAGCATTTTTTATTAATTTTTGAAATAATTTTAAAAGTTTTTTATTTAAAAAAAAGCTGCTTTTTAATTTTTGCTGGTGAAAAGCAAATTATGCCGCTTATTTTTTTTTTTTTTTTTTTTATAAAATGTTAAACAGCAGTTATTCGTGTTGTAGTTGTAGCAGTTTGGGGTTACTGGTGAGTATTTGATCTAAATCTAAAATTATATTTTTATGCCTTCTGCTTTGTTGACTCTAGTTTGCCATTCTTCTTGTATACTACAACTGTACAATTGTAGTGTGTATGTGTGTGTGCTCCTTTCACTGCTAAAGCTAATAATATCCTTTTTTCTTTCATTTGTTTTTTTTTTTCATTTTTATTTTTTGCTTCATTTAAGTGTGTGTGTGTGTGTGTGTGTGTATTTCCTTTCATTTTGTGTGTTCTAAATATCGACCAAAATAAGCGACATTGCGACTCCACTAGAGCCATAAAAATAAAGTCATAAAAAATATAAGTTTTGTATGTTGACGTTTTACGTTTTCAACAAAAAAAGAAAAAAAAAAAAAAAAACCAAACCAAGAAATTCATAAAATATTTGCAAAAGAAAAACTAAATGAAAACTATGAATGACTGACTGAAGTGAGTGAGTAAGTGAGAGGGAGTAAGTGAAAGAATTGTTAGTTTGGTTGCTTGAAATGGAAATCGTTATTTGTATATGGTTTGGTTGTTTGCGATTAAATGATCGTAAAATTGCTTTCACTTGCTACGAAAAAGAAACCAAAAAATAACTCCCCACCTTTCTGCAATTGAAATCATGCTCTATACAACAACCACAAAATATAAGCAGAAGAAAAATAGAAATGAAAAAACTTTAAAGGTAAAAAAAACAACCAAAACAATAAGTAAAAGTTTGAGGGAAATCATAAATCTTAAATAATTTCTATATAAATTTCAAACTTCTTAATTTAAAACGTTTGATAAATTTAAAAAATATTTCAAAATCTAAGAAAAAAAATTAAAAACTTTATTTTTTTTTTAAACTCATAAATTATCCGAAAACAACAACAAGAAAGAGAAGTAGTCTAAAAAAAAGCTACGGCAGGTATTTAATTTCCTAAAGTTTTTCTTTCATCCAGCCCCCATTCAAGACCAAGACTTTTTTTCTCGCTAATGCATAAAGCATGACGAGTAAAGAGGCTACCGCTATCGCTTACTTTTCGCATTATTCTTTGTATTCTCTAGTCATTGTGTGTCCGAAAATTGTAGCAGTTTTTTTTTGTTTTGCTTGAAGTTCTGCAGTAACAAACTTCTGCATATTTGATATCGCATGTCAAAGAATAATTTATATGGCTGGCACATTATCCCAGACAGTTTAGCAAGTTCCCTAGTTTACCTGTTTAAATTATCCTGGAGAAAGTTTAAAGTTTAATAATTTTTTTGTTGTAATTTTCTCATGCACTGAAATAAAGGATTTTGAAAAACCAGAGAGAAATTTTTATTTAGTCTTTAACGATTTTTTTTTAAATAAATATTCCGTAAGACTTTTTCTAAAATTCGTGGTCTTGTAACATCACGATAAAACTCATAGGGACACACACTGCACCAGTGGTACGTTTAAGGACTTACAGGATTTAGGTCTACCTTTAAATATGTATTTCGATCGCTGTGCAAATGAGCAGGACGATAAGGTGGAGTCCTTCATTTCGGTTAACAGATATTCCGGCACTTTTAATAATTCTGTTTTGTTTGAAGGACCATCTTTGAGGGAAGGACCTTAACTTATGCAATGCATTGTGCAAAAGGGGGAAAAGAGAAGTGGATACTGTAGAATGATTAGATGATGAAAATGTCAAAAAAGTTTTAATTTCTTCACAACTTTTGCTATTGCGCATTTTGTTAATTTTTAGAGCAGTGTTGCAGCGCCTGTGGTATAAAGCAGATGCATTAACTTTTTTAAGCTGAATAAGCAGGCATTTAATTAATTGAAGAATTCACAAATTTTTTTCTCTTACTCCTGTTATATCACACTAGAAGAATTATTTGGCCAGTTCGTAGAACAAGGATTCAATAAAAAAAAAAAAACAGCAAACAATGTGGAGAGCCACCAGAATATATTGAGGCAGCTTCTGAACAACCCAGAGAACATGAATGATCAAATACACAATGGGAATGAGTTGTAAAAAAAAAATTAAATAGTACTGAACTACACAAAACAGTAAAGGCTGAAGGACATTCTAGAACACATTTTCGTGCTAACCAGATGATTTGCTTCAATAACAGTTTCCAACAAAAAAAAAAAATATAGAAATAACAAAGGCAAGAAAAAGGACTATCAGGAGCCTCATTAGAGCAAAAAAAATTGTTAAAAGAGGAAATAAAAGGATATTTTTATCGATTTGCTGTCAATTAAAACGCCAGCCTACAACATCTTAACTTTGAGATAAGATCTCACTGATAATTCTTTTTAAATGAATCCTTTTATTCCGGTGAAAATTTTTTCACAGTGTCATAAGTACTTTCCCCCACCCCTCCATTTCCACATCATTTTACTTTTTTTCCGCCATTGTTTTTAAACTTTCTTTTCTTTTTTGTTGTTTTTATAGAATTTTCAGTGTGTGTGTGTGTAGGAGTGAGTGAGTGTTTGTATTAAGTGTGTGTATTTACTTTATCATCGGTTGTTATTATGTTGATACTATTTTCTTTTCCTTTCTTTTGTATGTATGTATTTGTGTATAAATTCAAGGATTTCTTGGCGCCAAAAAATTGTTTGATTGTTAACGTTTTTGCAGACGTCACGTGATATTAGTCATGTGTTTGTTTGTTTGTTTGTTACTGTATAGGAGAGCCTTTTATTTGCTTTGTTAAATTCTTTTTTTTAAAACATATCGAATATTTTTAAATTATGAAATTAAAGAAAAAGCCTACAATTTGGAAAAGACACACTAATTGAAGTATTATTTTATGAATATTTAGAATAACAACTGCAAAATGGTTTATAACAGCAAGAAAAATTTAACACATAATAATTCATGGGCTCATAATAATAGTCATCCTAAAAGTATACTTTGCAAGTTTAAAAGTTGGCTTTTGTTACGTTAGGTTAGGTTAGGAAGGGTAGTGTGAAATACACATCCACTCGGAGACCCAATTGGATCCATTGTGATTCCCTTCATTTATAATTTATTGACTAATTAGTCTCCTTACTGTCCAAGGAGAAACAAAGAGCCGTTATCATCCATCATTCAGCCATTTAATTCCCATGATAAAGCCCCTGATATCCTCAAGTTTGCACTTCGCGATATCACTAATGCCCTCATGGAAACGTCTGCTCAGCCATTTTTGCCTATGGCGGGCGTTGCAGCCTTGGGCAATGACAGATGATATGCTCTATAGTTTCTGGCTCCACTTCATCCCCACACATGCTACAGAAATCCGGTCCTCGCTCTAACCGAGCAATGGCCAGTCAAGGCGCCTACTATGATTCTCAAAATCTTTCTATTCATACCCAGCAGTAGATCAGATTTACCTGAGTCTAGTTCTGTCCATATAGACCTCGAGACTCTACAATCTTCTCTATTGCTCCAGGAATGGTTAGTTCTGCTAATTACCCAGTTACTGAGTTCCCTATAGTAGTGACCGATTTAACCGACCTGTCACTAACTGCCACATCTAAAGCTGACCCTATTCTTGCCAGCTCATCAGCAATTTCGTTTCCCTCAATATTGCAATGTCCTGGTACCCATCATAGCCTAACACTAAATTTGTCCATAAGCAAGTTGAGAGATAGTCTACACTTGCTGACCAGCTTCGATTTGACACTATGCCTCTTCAAAGCTTTCAGCGCCGCCTGACTGTCAACGTAGAATGTTACCTCCATGGCTTTTGTTAAGTCTTTACTTTAAAATAAAAATTCACATAATTTTCTTTGCTTCTTTGAAAAATTTATTCGGAAAAGATTATGATCAGTTGTTGTAACTTAATTTATACATTAAATGTTTGAACTTAAAGCACACTTTAAGCTAAAAAATTCTCACTTTATAGTGTGTGTGTGAGGGTTATGGTGTTTGCTTTTCTACGCACAAAATGGCATCTCGTTGAAAGGTACATGTATAAAATGTCTTGCCAACCCTGTTGTAATTCAAATTGTTATTTTACTAGAACAAAACACAACTTATGAAAAAGTGGAATGCCCCGTTCTTAACAGCTGACAGCTAATGGTGTTTTCTTTTCTACAAAAAAATGGTACATCTCATGCAGAAAATGTATTTTGGTGTTCGTTTCTTAAAAATGTTTTGCTCTCTAAAAGGGCAGTGTGTTTGTTTCTAAAATAAATTGCCCTCACTAAGGGCGGAAGGCGTTGCACTTTTTGCCCCGTAAAAATCGACAGTGTTGATAGTGCCCTGTAAAACTTAGCTGTCAGCTGTTGAAAACAGGGCGTTCCACTTTTTCATAAGTTGTGTTCAGTTCTAGTGAAATAATAAGCTGCATTATTACAAGGTTGGCAAGACATTTTATATATGTACCTTTCAATAAGGTGCCATTTTGTGTGTAGAAAAGAAAACACCATAAGTTTTACAGGGCACTATCAACACTGTCGATTTTTACAAGGTATCAAATGCAATGCCTTCCCCACCTTTACTGAGGGCGATTTTTTTTTAGAATCAGCAAAACATTTTTAAGAAACGAACACCAAAGTACACTTTCTGCATGAAGATGTACCATATATTTGTAGAAAAGAAAACTCCATTATCAAAGGCTACATTTTTATGTACTTTTAAACAGTTTCTCAGTCATTCACTCCAAATGGTTTAACTCAAAATCACACCTTCAGCTTAAACCATCTGACTTAAGTACAAAACTTTGTCTGATTAGTAACTTAAATTGAAATATTGATTTAAATTAGATTCTTACCCATTCATTAAAATTTAATTAACATCTGTTTTTTGTTTGAAATATTTATTTACCTGAAAATAGAAAAGAAAAAACCGAAAATTAACATTAGTTTGTGCAAATAAAAGTTTTAAAAAAATCTTCTTCCAAAGCTTTCAACATTAGAAAAAAAGCTTAAGCCTAAACCTTAATTGACATATATAAACAATTTTATGCATTAAGCAGACTATACTTTAAGGCATTAACATTATATTAAAATTCTTTTATAAATTGCCTGCTGTTAGCATAGATTAAATATTATTTGTTATATAGCTGGCATTAAAGCTCAATTATGCCACACTTAAGCCTTCTTAAGCCTGCTTATGTCATTAAATCTTCTTTTCACAGATATTCCATTTATTTTACTCACTTATACTTCCCAATTTAAGAAAAATTATTTCATATGTATTTTCTTTTATAATTGGAATTTATATTAATTTATTTCAAATGAAATGAGAAATGTCAAATATTTTCTCCCCACTCCAAAAAATGTTATTTTGTTTCTCTGTTTTTTTTTTGCTTGCATTAACCTTGAAACAAGTTTTTTTTATTGTTTTCTCAACAAATTATGACAGACAATTTTAAAGAAAATCAAGCAAAATGGCTTTTATTTTTATTAATTTAGATACTCTCAATAAAAAACTATTGAAATGTGCCATTTATTTAATAATAAGAGAAAATAAAAGTTCGTATTTATTTTATTTTAGCTAATGACGGGGGCAATTGTATTATTTTTCAATGACGATTATGAAGCAAGACAAGTTGTTTAATTGCGCTTTTGAGAACTCTTGAATATTCAGAAAAAAAAAATATGAGTGAGAGCCTCTTAATTAAATCTGTTTAGGAATTTCGAGCACTAGAGATATTTTTTGTTACACAATTTATGCGCACACTATACAACAGATTTGGACAAACCGAGCAGGTTTTTAAAGATATTTAGTAGCTGATGTGCACAACCTATATTTTATTTAAATCGGTTAATTTTTGTGGGAGCTATAAGCGTTTAAAATTTCTACTAAACGAAACACGCACACAGTAAAGGTTTTTATGAATATAAAATTTACTTTTTTTGTACCTGCTTTTTCAGGAGAATTTTATAAGAAGATTAAAAATATTTTTTTAAATGTTAAATAAATTATTTGCATCTAGAATACGAGCGATAACGTCGTACGTTGACTTCACTAAGAAATCAATGAGACATATGTTTTTTTAACATCATTACGAAAAAATGTCACAATACCTTTCAATGGAAAAACAACTAAGAACATACCACCTCTCTTTATTTTATCTGAAGAAGAATTCAATCGCATGAGAAGAAATTACGCTTGCAGCCAGCAATAAAAATAACACACATGTTTCTACATTTTCTTTTTTTTTTTTTTTTGTAAATTGCGAAAACATTATTTTCTTTTAATGCAAGATTATTAAAAAGTTCTTACACAAAAATTCTTTGAATTTTAAAAGCATGACATTTAAATTGATTTTAAAAACTATGTATTTCTATCATAATCTTTCGGCTTTAATTGCACCCCTGGTAAATGAAAATTTTAAAATTCTACAAAAGTTCACAGAAACTAATAAAAATGATACCGAAAAAACAAATTAATTAATTTTCTAAAAACAACTACATTTAACATATAAGTAGTGGAGAGACTTTATATTATCAAGTAAGTTATAGTACGTCCCCTTAGCAAAAAAGCTGCACAACTTTAGATTTTGTAAATGAGATGAAGAAATATGAATTATTTTAATTTCACGCAACTATTCTAAGAAAGTTTCATTGTAAGGGAACTAATGCAACTTCAAAATGAAATTAAAAAAAGTTGTAGAAACAAACCTTGACACGTATGGACGTAGACCAAGTTTGCAAGCAAAATTATTTGGAATAAAATTCGTCACATTTTCACGAAATATTTGTACTTCTTTGTTTTTTGTGGCTTA